>CM021733.1:39844817-40160198 GCA_011075105.1 Heteronetta atricapilla
GCCGGGGCGGGACTGCAGCTCCCGGCGGCCGCGGGGCAGCGCCGCCCGGCACGGCCCGGCCCGGCCCGGCCCTGCCCGGCCGAGCAGGGAGGAGCCGCGCTCGGCCGAGCCTGCCCGGAGCCCCGGCGGCGCCGGGAGAGGCCGGCGCGGAGGGGAAGGGGCTGGCGGCGGAGGAGGAGGCGGCGGCGGCCAATGCGAAACTGGCTGGTGCTGCTGTGCCCCTGTGCGGTCGGGGTCGCGCTGCACCTCTGGCTGCTGCTCGGCTGCCCCGGCGGCCCCGGGAGGCAGGCGGCAGGTAGGGAAGGGGCGGCGAGGGGACGGCGGCTGCGGCCGGTAAACGGGCTCCGCAGGGGGGGAGGCGGCGGGCGGGGGCTGAAACTGGGCTGGTCTCAAAGGGGGCCGGCGGGGGGACCCCAGCCCCGAGCCTGCCCCCAGCCCTCCGCCCCACAGCGCGGGTCCCCGCTCTTTGTGCGCCGCGTTTTGCCCCTAGGGCTCTACCTCCCCCCCCAAGGTGCACAGAGCTGTTGCAGCGGGACCCGGAGGACTCGGGCTGTGCCCTTTGTAACGCGGCTCCTGGGCTCCGGGCCGCGAATTCGCACAAGTGTTGGGAACGAGCGGGGAGGGAAACTTTGGTCAGACGGCCGGGGGTGCTGTCTGGGAACACCGAGACGCGCTTTTCACGGGCTGTCTGGAACCCGATGGGGGAATATCGAGTTCAGGGTTTTTTTTTTTTTGAGATCTGCCTAGGACTCTGTGCAGAGAAGCCCCTGGCCCGTTCGGTGACAAAGCCACGCACCGGGGCCACCTCTGCTCCCTGCGCAGAGTCAGCTGCGAGCAAGCAGGAGCCTGTCTGCTGCTTTCCGGTGGAGACCAGCGAAGGAGCAAGGCCGGGGGATTTGGGGAGCCCGAGGGCCGCGGAGCTGTGCAGGGGTGGCTCTGTGCTGTGGCCATCCAGCAGATGAGGGGCGGCACGGGGATGGTGAAAGAGCAGGAGTTGTTGTGAGCCCCCAGCGCCGCTGGGCCGCGTGGATTGCCCCCTTGTCCTTCCCCCGGGGTGCTGCCTTTGTAACTCCGGTGCGTGCATCTGGAGTTGGAAGTGGCAACGCCGAATCTCACGCTGACATTTTCTGCTGAGATCTATAAGGAAATCCAGAAGTTTCTCAGCTGGGGAAGGAGGGAAGAAGCTTTACTCCTCAGGGATTCACTGCTACCTGCACTTGTTATCGGAGTTCTGGCTTGTTACTGTGAAACTATGTTGCACTCAATAATGACAACTGGATTATTTTTTTTTAAATACATTTTTAATAGGGTAAAAGTAAGCGTACATTTTGGTTGTGTGAGGGTTATTGAGTTGTAGCCTATTGAGTAATTATTGACACCGAGGAGAGAAAAACTGGTGCCTCATATAAAAATAGAAGCTCCATCATCCATAGGAAAATGCTCGAGATGATACATGAGCTGTCTCTCTATGCACTCAATCTTCGCATTATAATTTAAGGGAGAGTCCGCCCTGAGTCCTCACAAAATACTGCGAAGCATTCAAGCTGCTGGTATGGCTGCCTTGGCAGAGGAAAGGAGGATGAGCTAAGGGACCTCTTCTATCTCTGATGTCTTCTGTGCTATATTTTTTATTATTCAGAGTGTTTTAGGAACATTAATAAATTAGTATACAAGAGTAAGAGATGTCCCTATTTATTAAAATACTTCTTGAATTGAGACTATTTAAGAAGATGGGGTATTACCTGATAAAGCCAGGCATGTTTCACTATTGACTTTCTTGATCTTTTTCTTTTTTCCTACTGCAGTTGTTCTTTATTACATGCTGCCTGCAGTCCCTCGTATGAATAAGAATTCAATTTGATCACGGGACAGTGTTTCACAGTAGCTGTGGCATAAAAATGCATTATTTGTGTACACCTCATATGTCATTTGCCAGGGTCTCAACAGTTGAAAAAACAGCTACCAGCATAGGTCAAAAGCAATAGTACATGTTTTTTTAATTTATTTTTTTTGAGAAGTATAATTCTACTCTCAATAATTATTGCACACACGCACAGAATGGAAATTGCTATTAAGAAGCTGACAACCTGTTTAATGGTTATTTACCTCGACACGTTCAACTTGTTAACACAAGATTGGGATAGACATCAAAATTGTCAATTCAGCTTACCCTTTCTAATAAGCAACTCTCGATCTTTGCCTTAAAATGGCAGCTGGGCAGCCTGTATTTATTTAGTGAAGGGTTGAGGTTGCTTTTTGTATGTTTGCTTGGATTCTAGTGTTCTTTGGAAGGGGCTGTTCCAGAAGCTTATGGTCCTACTTACAAATGTTTCCTCATTTCTGGCCTAAACTTGCTTGCAGTTGGTTTATGCCCTTCTGTGCTTAAGCCTTTCAGCTGCAAGGGTCTTTCTCCTCCTTTAACTACATGTCTACCATGCAACCACAGGGAGCAAAGGTATCTGTTTTAAGCCTTTGTTTTCCTAAGCTGGACAAGCCAGGTACTTATAATTTCTACCGGTAAAATAGGCTTTCCATTTCTAGTTGTCATAGCAGTGCATTCTTGTTGTTTACACCTGAAGTCATCTAACCTATAGACAATAATTCCTAGTCCAGTCTCTGCGTATTCCTTCTACTGCTTCTCCTCCTGGAAGTGCCTCCTTTAATCGAACCCTTTTCCTTACTGCCCCATCTGAAAAGCCCATGGTCTGCCTGCACGCTCTGGCCCTTGGAGCCATCCATCTCTCGGTGGGTGGTGTTCGCACTTCCTCTGTGTTCATGATGACTTTCACCTTGGTGTCACAGAAGACGGTATACTTCGTGTACGCCGTGCTCGTTAACTGGGAAAATAAATGGGATCGGTTCTCAGACCAAAGGAGCCGACCGTAGCCTTGGTGTCCTGACTTCGGTGGCTCTTTGCTCTCTTTCTATTTATCAGTTACTGGGGCTGTAATTCACACTTCTGAGCAAGACTTGTGCAAGAACGTGCTTTTAGGTTTAATTGAAGTCTAACTGGTTACAAGCAGGTGCCATCCAAAGGAAGTTCGTGGGTAGGAAGCTTTAGTTAATTTTTGTAAAAATCTCAGATAAAAGCTAATTATAAAATGACCTCAGAAACTTGAGAAAGAACAGACAGACCTGCTTTTCGCACTCCATGTGGATTTATTGCTTCATTGCTAATTGTAGGTTTTAATTGATGGCGTGAGTTGTACCGAGTAGGAAATTATGAATTGTAGGGCTTCAGTTACGGTACCTAATCAAAAGCCCCCCACACTCAGCATAATGTGCTACTTCTGTGCTGAGGGCAATGCCCTTTCAGACATAGCTCCTGTTACATTTCTGAGGGCGTGCGGCAGCTAAAATTTGACCCTTTTGGTTATGTTCAGAGTCAGTCTGAATAATTATGGAACAGATTAAGAAATGCCATTTTCTAGAAACTGCTTGTGTGCCATCTGTTGTCCTGTGGTTCAGCACGTACTTTCTCCAGCGCTGGCCTAATGGAACCACATACAGGGCTGGTCAGGCTGGCATTTAGTGATTTACCTTGCAGAATTAGGGCTGTGTCCTGCGTGGACTACCCTGTGTACATGGGAGAGGAGGGAGAGCTTAACCTGCTTTTGGCTTTTCAGTACTAGTATGACAAAATGTAGAAACAACCCCTGAGGCTATGAATAATACTTCGCTCCTCAAGGAGAATTTCTGCCAAAAAGCGATACCTTCTTAAGGAGAGGTGTTCTTGAGATCTCTTATGACCCGGTCTGCCAATATACAGCTCGTACGTTGCTTGGTCATTAAGGTATTTCATCTTTCGTAGGCATGCAAAGACTAATTAGTGTGATGGCCTTGGAAACTGAAACCTGGCAACAGGTCACGTTTGGCAGTGGCAGTAGCTGTGCAGTTCTGCCTAAAATGCAAGTTGTTCCCCAGCTTTGATCTGTAAGATCTTATTAGAATGTTGTTCTGCAGGGATGGACCATCCCAAACAGAAACAAGTCCCTCATCTTTGATGGGCCTGAAATAATTGACAAAAATCCAGTATTTGGCAACCGATTTGGGATTTTTTTCAACTTGCAGTTATTCTGCATGATCCATTGCAAACTACGGATGAACAACATTGGAGCTGTATTTTTAATGCATTTTGGCATTGAAGCAAGGGCCAAAGAGTACAAGTTCTGCCAGAGCTGGGCAGTGAGGCTCGTGACTGAAGGAAGGTCTTTCTTTACCTGTTCTTTTCTAAATTGCCCACTGACTAGAACAGCCAGAAGAGGGCAAGCAGTTTTCTTTGGGAGCAGGCTTTTGTTCCATGTCGCCAAAGATTGCTAATTACCTTTTCAAAGGTAAAGGTGCTGTGCTTCCAAAAAATGCACATCGGTTTAGGTGTTGCAAAAAGGATTTGCTTTGTTCCTTTTGTGTCTATGCTTCTGATGCTTGGCACATTGTTCCCAGGTTTGCCTGGAAGTGTGCAAGTGCTATATCATTAATGTTGTGTAGAGCATCATCATCCAGCCAGCATTACTACTTCTGCTTTGCAACTTTGAAGGACCCTGCTGTTCTATTTCCTTAAGGGAATGCTGTTGATGTAAAAAAAAAAAAAAAAAAAAAATCTTCTGCCTACAGAGGTTTTCTGTAAAGCTTGCTTAAAAGCTTGTCGAAAGGCTTGTCTGTATCAAGGAGCACTGTGCTCCTGCAGCGACTGGGGTGCACGTCTTGTTGATTTTTAGCTGTGGTATAAAGTAGGTCCTGCAGTGAGGTCATGTAGCTCTGCTTGCACAGGAACCTGTAATGCAGATGAGCTATAGCAGATTACTTCAAGTGAAGAAGATTAGAGTTGGGGGGAGAGCTGCTTTTGCTCTTTGGTTTGTTTTTTTTTCTGCATGTGTCAGCACTTTGTGAATACAAACCTTCTTTATATTCAGTTAATTCCTTCCTCCGTGTTTGTTTGGACCTTTTGCAAAGCAGCACAGAAAAGAAAGGCATTTAAAAATAGGGATATGCTTGCAAAGTCATAAGAATAGGCAGAGATAACACCTGGAATATGTGGGTTTGGTGTGCAGAGTACTTTTTAGTCTTATTTTGTGAAGTGACTTAGTTTAGAATATTCTTAATAACTTCTGACTGGCCTACTTAATTCCATTAATTGCTTTTTTTTTTTAAAAAAAAAAAAAAAAGAAGATAGCTGCATCTTTAGCAGAAAATACAAAGCCCAGCTTTTTGTGGAGCTCTCTTACTCTAGCTGGTGGAGGTTTTCTGCTGCCTGATTGTGCCAGGAAGCATACACTGCTGGGTCTTTCAGTGCAAGCACTAGCAAGGAGTCCCTTTGCTATCCAGTCTGGTTCCATGAAACACATAGGAACTGAACCACTTTGGGGCCTGTGCTATTTGTCAGACTTGACTGAAAACACCTGGCAGATTTAGTAGTTGTTAGGGGACTCATCAATGGAGATATGTGCAGCAAGATCACATTTACTTTGTTTATTGACAAAATCAAGCTAAATGATCTCTCAATCTTTTCGTCTCCTTCTAATGGCAGTAAATATAATTAACAGCTTGACTTGACATTTTACTTGAGAGTCAGTCTCACAGGAAGGAGAGATGCATGCTAATATTTGTAGTTTGGGATTTTGAAAAACTTCTGGAGCCCTTGACTGCAGCTGAGGTGGTTAAAATCTGACGAGGGCCAGCAGACTGCCTGTCAGCAGGGACCTCTTACCATGGTCAACTCAGCAGGAGACACTTCCGTGTCTTTAGTCTTGTCCTCCCAGGGCACAGCTTTGTGCTCTCTATATGCATTTATTTACCCCTTCCTGTGTCTCTCCCTGACTTTAATTAGTTGGTAGTTCTTTGTCAAGCTTGACAGACAGGTGGAGGTCCCAAAGGCAGGCATTTTTCCCTGTTTTCCTGAAAATTGTTGACTGAAAATCCTGTGAAAGCTTATGGTAGGTCATGCTGAGGTGAACAGCTGCACTAGTAGAAACGCGTGTATGGTCAGACATCAGAGAATTGTATGGGAGCGTGTCCTTACAAATACCCCAGCCTAAGAAAAGCTTCAGTAAGAGCTGATTAACCATGTGATACAAGACTGGCAGATGGGACTTCTGTCAGTCCTGGTGCTGACAGAAATACTCATTATGGTTGCTGTGCAGAATTAAATCATAGGAGCAGAGAATATCCTAAGCTGGAAAGGACCCACAAGGGTCGTTGAGTCCAAATCCTGGGTCCCCAGAGGACCACCCAAAAATCAACCTGTATTTTTGAGACATTGTCCAAACACTTCTTGAACTCCTTCAGGCTCGGTGCTGTGACCACTGCCCTGGGGAGCCTGTCCCAGTGCCCGACCACCCTCTGGGTGCAGAACCTTTCCCTAACCCCCAGCCTGGCCCTCCCCTGTCCCAGCCCCATGCCGTTCCCTCGGGTCCTGTCGCTGTCCCCAGAGAGCAGAGCTCAGTGCCTGCCCCTCCGCTCCCCTCGTGAGGGAGCTGCAGGCTGCCATGAGGCCTCCCCTCGGCCTGCTCTGCTCAGGGCTGAGCAAACCAAGGGGCCTCAGCTGCTTCTTTTGTGTCTTACCCTCCTTTGTAGCCCTCCTTCGGAGGCTCTCTAACAGTTTTATGTCCTTCTTATAATGTGGCACCCAAAACTGCACGCAGTGTTCTAGGTAAGGCCACACCAGCGCAGAGCAGAGTGGGACAATCCCTTCCCTCAGCCAGCTGGCAATGCCCTGCCTGATGCACCCCAGGGTACTGATGGCCCTTTGGGCTGACACGGCATATCACTGCCTCGTGGTCAACTTGCTGTCGACCAGAACCCCCAGCTCCCTTTCCACAGGGCTGCTCTCCAGCCTCTCATCCCCTAGTTTGTACATATAGCCAGGGTTGCCCCATCCCAGGTGCAGAATCCAGCACTTTCTCTTGTTAAACCTCTTGTGGCTGGTGATTGCCCAGCTCTCTAATTTGTCAAGATCAGTTTGTAAGTGGATCTCAGCAGCTGAGAGGGGGGCTGCTTCCATTCCTGTTTTTGTAGTCTTTGCTGTGGGGTAACCAGCTTAAGCAAAACAGCGAGGTGAAAGCTGTTTGTGCCAGATGCAGCACCCAGTGTGGGGTAGGCATTGCACATTTGGCTACATGCTCTCCACAGAGAAATCATGGGCTGCTTGATGCGTCTGAGATGCAGCTTTAAAACAATAAGTATTCAAAAGCAAGGCAACTAATGGTAGTGTGGCCTTTTAATCGGAAATGTTTCTCCTCCTTCTGCATCCCTTCTGTTAAAGACACTTTTAGAATTTCTAAGGGAATGTGATACCCCATTTTATTGTTGTTGTTTTGTTTCTTCATATGTAGCTTTTCAGTTAGTAAGCTAGTGGCCACATCCCTGTAAGGCACTTTCTCTGTTAAGCAAATGGGATATGTGAACAACACAAGGGGGAAGAGACGTGCACTGGATCATGCAGAAAGCTAATAGCATAGCTGGGATTAGGCTTCTGGTGACCTGCTTCCCTCACCTTCACAAACCACAACATTTGCAGGTTTTCCTTTGCCTTTGGAACTGGAAACATTAAAGGCTTAATTGCTATAGAATCACAGAATGGTTTGTGTCAGAAGGGACCTTAAAGATCATCCAGTTTCAACCCCCTGCCATAAGCAGGGATGCTACCCACTAGATCAGGTTGCCTAGGGCCTCATCCAACCTGGTCTTGAGCACTTCGAGGGATGGGGCTCCACAGCTTCTCTGGGCAGCCTGTGCCAGTGCCTCACCACCCTCTGAGTGAATAATTTCCTACTAACATCTAATGTAAATCTCCCCTCTTTTAGTTTAAAGCCATTACCCCTTGTAATGTTCACAACCAGTGCAAGGTTAAGAGCAATGTATTTTGTATATATATATAACGCCTATTATTAATGCTTAAAATGTTGGTCTAAGAATGCATGAGAATATAATATGTGATAATTCACCTTTGTCCCCAGTGGCAAGTATTGATTGCTTGTATAAATACTTTGTTACTATTGACTTGGAGGTCAGCATTTTCTCTTAACTTCTGCTGCATCAGATCATGTACATGCACATATCTGAATTGTCTTTATAAATGAATAATAGCTTCCTCCTTTTATTCCTGTCTCTGACTGTCTCCGTCATTTTAGATAGTAGTAGTTCAGAAAGAGACATCTCGGTCTGTTTTCCTGAAAGCTTAACAAGTGTTATTACTGCTTCTCAGTCAGAAGTAGAAACCTCTGCTAACAAGTGAGGAGCTTATTCATCAGATTTTTGCAGAAGTAATCTGTCTTGCTTTCTTTCTTGTTTTTCTTTTTTCCATTTTCAAAGGTATTAAAAGTAAAATGGCATAACCCATGGGACAGAAAAGACAATCTTCTGAGTGTAGACTGCTGTAATGCTACCTTACTAAGCCTGAAGATGGCCTAAAACAAGAGAAAGAGCTGTCTGTTCTGATTGCAGTAGGATATTAATTCTGAAGCATCTGTTACATTAATGCTGTTTCCACATGAATGGTTCCTCAGAAAAAGCTTCACTCATTTTAAAATATAAACTGAGCGAAAGTACATTTTTTTATTCGAGTAGCTTTTTTAAAAAAAAAAAAAAAGATTTTAGCCAACTTATGGTATTCAGAGTCCAGTCACCCTGCAGAATTCTGCTCATAGTTTTATTTTTCTTAAATTCTAGTTTAATGAAATTGCTCCGCTTTGAATTATAAGTGATATTTTAAAAACTGAATCTGTGTAAACCATGCCTAATATGCAATCTACAAACATGTTAGTCCTCCTGAGGTTTATATCAGAGGGCTTGCAGTTAAGGCTGCAGAGGCAGTTTGAGGAATAATCAAAGGATGGAAGAAGAGCCTAGAAACGGGGTGTGTGAGAAAGAGCTATGAGACTATAGGAGAATTTGTTATAATGTCGTAGTCTTACAAATATGTGGCTGTATCATATACCTCTGTTGTGGAGCCCTGGCAGATCTTCGATATATAGTGGCCTCTGAAGACATGCAGAGGCTCTGGATAGTCGGTACTTACCTGCACACTGGAAGGCTAAATTGTGTTCAGATTGAATGATGTGTTTGATTCACAGGTTTCTTCAGATGTTTTATAGAGCAATATCAGCAAACAAATCATATTCCTGAACCTTGCCACCAATTCAATCTGTTGTTTTTTTAAGAGGATAACAATTGACTTCAGTGAAAACTGATACTGAATGGAAATAGTGGCCTACTGCCTGGGTTTTAATTCCTTTTGAGCATAAGCTGGCATATACTTCTCCTAATAGGTTAATGTACAGCTTAAGTTATCGATAAGCTTGCACAGATTCCTTCAAATTGTCAGTTAAGATTGTCAGTACAGATTCCTTTAAATAATTATAGAACTTAAACCTTTTTTTCCTGAAAATCAGTGTCTGCTTAGAACTAAGTACTTAGTGGGAAATAGACTGGGAAAAGTTTGCCTCTGGAAACATCACTCCTTGCTTGCCCTGCTCTTGAGCCCTCCTGAGAATCAGTGGCAGAGCGCTGTTTTAGTTGGCCTTGGGACTAGGGAGTTGGGAGCAAGCCACTATCAATAAGCCCTATAGCGGAAAGATGTTCCTTGGAGGTCTTCTGATGTGGATTCAGCACGGGCCGAGGCCTCTTGGGGCTGCAGTGCCGGCTGGAGGCAGGCTCTGAGGCCGGGCGAGCTGTGGATCTCCTGACGGAGCTGCGAGGCCCTGCAACGAGACCCAGCCGTCTTCTCCCTTTCCAAATGGAGGAAGTGGAAGCTGGCACAGAAGGTGGAAACTGGATAACAACTAGCTTTCTAGTGGGAGTACACAATACAGACTTGGAAATATTTTTGGTCTCTTTAAAATTAGATTAGGAAAAAAAATCTCATCTATGCTGTATGCGGTAGTTTAGAGGACCTTCGCATTTACATTTGTTTTCTTTATCTGCAGCCTAATGAAAAATAAGTTCAGTGAGATGAGATGAAAGCAGTGTTTTGCTAGAGCTAAATATAAATCTTCCTCTTAAGTCCAGAGCATCTGACAAATTGAACTACGCAGATTCACTTCAGCTACTCGCCAGGCTGTTTGCAGGCTCCAAGTCACAGCTTCTCAGGTTTCTGTCTAGTGACAGTCTTGCTTTAAAGCAAGTCCAGCTTTCATGATCTCTAAATTAAAACAGCACAGGCTAAATTATGGATTACAAGAATTGGCTGTGACACCCAGCTATGACTAAAGCCAGAGCATTCCTCTGTGCAGGGATGTAATAATACCCTGTGAAGGCAGAGTGGTGTTCAGCTGCAGAAGGCTAGGAGCGATGGACCTTGATTTATTAGAGTGAAATGGTGAAGTAGAGGTGCCCAGCAGCTTTAAGAATTAACGGAGGGAAAATTGCTGTATTTCTGAATCTGACGGGCTTTATTTAAATATTTTTTTCCAGGTAGAATAATGGTGAATTGTAATAGTGAGGGCCTGGTATCAGCAATGCCAAGCCCCCAGCCTTTAGGACAAATTGTGCTGCAGGAGGTATCAACAAACAAGCAGAAGGCCTGAAATCTCTTAAGAGTTTTGCAGAGTGGACAGCAGGGCCTTGTGTCTTGCCTATAAGGTTTCTGATGGCTTATAAGAAAAAGAGCAAGAACATGTTCTCAGGGGGCAGTGTGCTCAGACAACAAGCAGGCAAGTGCTTAAAGAATGGTGTCAATGAAAAGCAAGGCTTATGTTCTTGCCTGCTTTGTGTGTGACGCTTTCTAGGTTTTGTTTACCTGCAGTGACTTGCTTAGTTCATTGCCGTAGAGTTTTCTCAGGTTGCTGGGGAAGGTTTTGATGTGTTGAAAATGTTTTCCTGATTCTGAACCAAGAATGCAATAGTAATTCTACCTCTTGTTTTTCAGGGTTTCAGGTACCTCTTACTTTTGATGTGTATTTTAATGCTTGCTTGCAACTCAAACTTGTGGTAGATAATGTGTGCAAGTAATAAATCTGTTGTCACTTTATACTTCTAGGTCCACTGGCCTTCTTTCCTCAGTGGAAGTTGAAACATTATGATGTTGTTGTAGGTGTTTTGTCAGCCCGACACAATCATGAACTGCGCAGTGTTATAAGGAACACTTGGTTCAAGCACTTGAAACGACATCCGGCACTGAGCCAACGGTAATCTCTAGTGTTTTGTATTTTGGGGGCTTTGAGGAGAAAAGAATATAATGAACAAATATTTTGATTTAATCCTTTTTTTTTGGAAAGGATTTTTTTTTCTTCATTTGTGAACATTTTATGCTCTGATGTTTTTTTAAAATCTGCTTAGTTCTAAATAAAAATACTCCTTATTCTGGGCTGGAAATATTTTTATAGAGGTAATTTTAATTGTTCAAGTGTATACAGAAACTTCTAACTGTTCAACTGCTCAGTGCTACTCATTCTTGCAATGAATTGCCATTATTCATTAGTGATGTGTAGGACTCGCTATTTGGTGTTGCAATGCACACTTCAAAATACTTTGTAATTCACAGTGCTTGAAAGCAAGCAGGGTCATATTTGGTGAGATAACCACAAAATCTTTTGTAGATAGCTTCAGCTGTAGAGTTTCAGCTTATTTCCCACCGAACCAGGTATCCCAAATAGCTGCAGTGCGAGTGACGAGCAGAAACCTTCCTCACTGCTTGCGTAGACCTGGCAGTCTGCAGACCAGTCGGTCTCTTTCTGCTGAGGAAGTTCTGCTGCAGCTCATTCCTGTAAGCATTGTCATCTTGATAGGCCTCAGCTCTTGGTACCTGCCTTGAACTTAAAGACAGGTACTGCTCACAAATTCAGTGTCAATGTGCAGTTTGGAGTGAAGCACAGCTGCTTCAGTCATCTAAAAATGTGATCTTTCATAGCCTATATGGAATTTGAGGAGGTTATTTAGCTGCTAATTGAAAGACTAGGCTAAGGTGGAGGCATAAGGTGTCTCCTGACTGCAGCACGGGGGCTGAAAGGAGTAACTTGTTGTTCAGCTACAACCCAAAGCTGAGACATTTCGTTGTAGCAGGTACTCTGGAGTCCCTGTCCCTCCCTTTGTATTATCGTGTCTTTTTTAATATTACCTCATTTATTGCCTTTTGAATGCAGAATATTTAACCAGATTTGAATGAAGTAACAAAGCGAGGCAGGGAAAGACATGACTTCTTAGTGTATTGTCTGTCTTGAATCCCATTTCTGGTTGCTGATATTCCTGTGCCCTCATGTAAAAGGTGTGAAAGGCTCACGTGGGTTTGAGATTGAGCCTACATGCAGGGACACATGTGGTTGCTCTGCCTAGAGACCCTCACTGCTGATTTTAAGGAGATCAAAATCTTAATCCTGTGAAAGACAGGCCATTGTGATGAAATGAGTTAATTGCAGGTGGAGGGAGGAGGGAAGAGAACTGGTGTTAATAAAACCAAATTATTTTAGTGTCCTTGTGAAGTTTATAATAGGTGCGCATGGTTGTGCTGTGCCAGTGGAGGACAGAGAAGACCCCTATTCCTGCAAGCTTCTGAACATCAGTAACCCAGGTACAGAATTTAACTTTTAAAATTCTGTGGTCTGAACTACAACTAATCACCTTCTGTGAGAGTAATTTGGGGTGTTTAACTGAGAAAGCTAGTCTTGAAAATAAACTCCACCTATAACTTGCTGTCCTGACAGTTGTGTAACCTTCCTGAAAGTGCCCAGTGCGGGTGTGAAAAGGAGAGACCTTTGAGGGTCTGAAGGGGAGGTCACTGAATTCTAATGAATTTGCATTCTCCCTGTGTCCAGGAATGGTCTCCCAGGCAGTGTATGTTTTTACTGTTATCCCTTTGTAAAAAGAAGCTGGGGGGAGCTGGAATGACCCAGTCCAGTGTCATATGTGAACAGAGTAGCACGGCAGGGAAAGGGGTCTTGAGTGTCAGGCAACCTTCTGTGTTGGTGAAGTGAGTTTTAATCAAGTCTGGCTGATAGATTTTCCAGATCTTGCCCTAGAAAGGGAACAATTAGGAAAAGTACAATGGGAAAAAAATGAAATGTTGCCTTAGGAAAATACCTGAACTAAAATTATAAACTTATTCCTGTCACCTTTTTTTTTTCCAATTTATTTTTGCTCTTTAATTAAGAGTTAACTAGGAACTGTCTAGCCCTTAAGCCATGATTTACAATATTATGAAACATTCGCTACTTTGTCTTTGAATGGCAACAGCCACTATTTAGCCAACCCCCTGAGGATAAAGGTACCTCAGGGCTTAGGGGAGGGGATAGTGCTGAAAAACAGGCAGCCAAATTAAGTGGAGGTGTATGCCATTTTGACATGTAGTTATGTTAATATGTTAATAAACAGATATTCATGCAATTGAATAGCATTTTTGTCTTCACTCTGTGGATTTATTGTGTTTCTAGCGTTTTCTCTGTGGATATGTAGGCATTGCCTTGCAATTGCTGGTAACCTGCAGACTGCTGCATTGCTTTGAGTTTCTCCTTACTGCAGTCTGCAGCCAGTTGTCTTTTCTTCTCCTCCAGTATTTGGTTATCCTTGTGCACTTGCCAGCCATGCTAATTAATCAGCATGCTTTGTGTGTATTCAGTGTGATTTCTGTTTATCCAGTTCCAGAACTATGAAATCTTCTCACATTATCTCTGTCCTTTCTCTTTTCATACAGCTTTGAATCAGGAAATTGAAGCATTCAGTCTCCCTGAGGACGTACCTTCTGTGCTATCTGAGGACAGAATTGTCAGTGTGAACTTCCGTGTACTTTACCCCATTGTCATTACCAGTCTTGGTGTATTTTATGAGGCTGATGGGGTGGGATTCCAGAGGAACATCACTGTCAAACTGTACCAGGCAGAACATGAGGTGGAGTATTGTCGTCACCTTTTGACAGTGAACTAAAGCGTGTTGTCTCTTTATTGTGGATTAAGTTCTTACAGAAAGCAACATGCTGTGTTGATGATTTAGAAGAGAAGTACTTAACTGGCAAGCATATGAATTACATTTTTCTTCTGCTGCATCATAAATTCTTATTTCACAGCTATATATATCCCAGATGGGTTAGAAAAAAATAAATTCACAAAGTACTGTGAATTAATTGAAATGCTTTCTGAAAGAACATTAATATCTAATTCAAAGATCCAATTTTGATTACATCTGAGATTCTGAAATATTGATAGGTATTAAGGAATAAAAAATAAGCTATTAAATATGTTTAAAACGCATTCCCAGAAAGTCACATTGCCTTTAAGGCAATATAGCAGTATAGCTGTAATTTTTTTCGTCTGTCCTCTGGCAAGACATTTGACTTTTCTAGAAATTGTTGTTTTTTAGACACATGTACAAGACGTGACTTTTCTAGAAATTGTTGGTTTTTTACAGGTAGTAATCAAACTCCAGTGACAATTCCTCCCACTCCCAATCTCAGTTATGGGTTTAATAGGCTAGATTAGTGCTTGTGGAATGAAAACATGGTGGGAAAAAATGATTGAGTGTGATTAGGAAGCACGTCTTTACTGTGCAGGTGATGGAGCACTGAGATAGGTTGCCCAGAGAGGTTGTGGAGTCTCCCTCCTTGGAAAAATTCAAAAGCCATCTGGGCATGGTCCTGGGCAGCCTGCTCTGGGTGGCCCTGCTTGAGCAGTGGTCTTGGACCAGGTGGGCTCTAGAGGTCCCTTCCCACTTGAGCCATTCTGTGATCCTGTGGGGTTCATTGCATTTAGTATATTGTATTTATCCCTTCTAACAACTTGATGGGCAAATGTCAAGACTTCTGACAATAATACAGAAAGAATTTTAAATTTAAGTTAATTAAGTACAGAAAATATACTGAAGTATGGCTTTTATGATCTATTTTATCTATTTTATGATCTATTTGGATTATGAACATCCAAAGAGTCATTTTTATAATGCAAAAAATAAAATACTATAATCAGGTTTTTGTTTGCAAAATGGTAGAATAGTAAATGTTGACAACCTAATAACTTGATTTGCGTTAGCTTTTTACTTAGGTGAAAAATTAGGATCTTAGGAAAGCTTGGAGACTGTTCACTGCAGATTAGGAATCAGGCAATGCAGCATCTTTTATTTCGCACGTTACCATCTAAGAGCTGTTTGGTGGCCTATTTAATGCAGTCACAATTAAGTTTTAGGGGTCAGCATCCTCTGTTGCATTTAATAGTAGTCAGCTATATAAACAGGAGATAAAAAAATCTGTTATCTAGGATGCTGAGTCTTCCAGATGACGTGCTGTGTTGGCTGGGTTGTAGCTGAACTTGCACTCTTGTTCCATTGTTGCTTGCTTCCGCCATCTCAGCCCAACACTTGAATTCTGTGCACTCTGTGCAACTGTCTTGAGAAGAAAATTGTGTAAGTTTTATACAACCAATAAGTCTGTTTCCATTTTAACTGAGATGATCAAGATTTGTGTAATCTCACAGTGCTTGCAATGTATTTCTGTTGTTGTTCACAGGAAGCTCTCTTCAGTGCCCGCTTTAGCCCACCAAGCTGTGGAGTGCAAGTGAACAGGTTGTGGTACAAGCCCGTAGAGCAGTTCATTTTGCCAGAGGTATGTGTGGTATTAGAAGTGCTTGCAGTCCTTTCAAATCTGCCAGAGAGACTGACAGATAAAACTGGCCTTTGCTTGAGGCAGTGAAAAAAGGCAAAACGAAAACCTCTAGAGTGATATTTGGGGGGATATGCTGAAGTCCAGAATTTCTTTTTTCATCATTTCATCATCACCAGTAGTTATAAAGCAAAATGTGAAAATACAAAGTGATTAAAAACAAACAAACAAACAAAACCATGACAATTAGTAGCTGTTTCAGTATTGTGGATTTTTTGTTTGTTTGTTTCTGAGTGAAAATTGTACCTGCTTAGATTGTGTGGGAAACTTTACCAGAGAATGGGGCACTTCTTTCTTACTCCTGCTTATTCTGACGTTACTACAAGAGATACAGAGGATAGGCTGGCACAGATTTCTACAGAAAAGGTGGAAAAGAGGATTCTGGTTCTGATGCCTTGGAGAAAACAGCAGTGTATTGTGTGTTATGATTGCAATGACAGTATGAGTTGATAGTCATAGTTGAGATGCACTTACTTAGGGCTTCTGAAATTTTGGTTGTTCCGTGTCTGACAGCAGCAGTGGGGATATTGTTTGTTCATTGAGCCATGCAAGAAAGCTTCAAGGAGGTCTTTGGTAGGATCTACATGTAAAATAGCAGATGGAGTATGTGGCACAGAGGCTGACATTTGGGGTTTCAAAACTTGTCAACAGCTGCTCAGAACTTTGGGGAAATACTGCTTTCTGGGCAGTAATGACAGCTTTAGCATTTTCAATTGTCCTGAGAAACCTGCCTAGTAACCTTAGCTAAGCTATCAAGGCAGACAATAAAGTTTGGTTTTTTTTTTGGTTGGTTGATCTTTTCTGTGTTTTGGAGATGCAGTCCTAGGTTGGGTTTTGGTATAGAGCTACAGTTGTGGCTGCTTAGGAAGGAAAATTATTAAGGAGGAAGAAACAGAATATAAGTAGGAAAAAATCCTGATACTGTTACAGTGAAGGTTTAATGAATACAAATTGACTCAGAATGAGAATTCTAGTTCAGTAGATGCTCTCAGGTACAAGGAGTTTTTCCTGATGGACTCCCAATACCTCATTAAATATGTCAGCTTCCATTTTAGTTTGAGTAATATTTAAATGACGAGAAACAAATTACTGGGCCTTTGCTGCTATTTCTGTTAAGTTGTCTTTGGCCTGGGTTGTTTTATTGTGGAAGATATTAAATGTTTTGTCAAAGAATGGAGTGAGAGAAACTGAAGGGGAGGGGAAGACATTTGGGGCCAGTTCAGTCCCCAGTTTATTCCCCATACAAATGACTGTATTTGGAAACCTGTTCTCCTTAAGGCAACTCTGCAGCTGATTAATTGGTTTGTCATCTTAAACAATTTTTAAACTTTTTGCTTCTCCAAACTTGCTAATATAACATGTAAGTCTTTTCCTGTAAGACTTTGTTCCGAGTTACTAAAATTCTAGGCAGTTGTAATGTAGCTATAAATGATGGCATTTTTCATGAAAGGCAGATGGGAAGTATTTCATTTAGAAAGGGGATATTGGTATTCATATATTTCTTTGTGTGGGCAACCTTAATCTGATATATGTCATCCGCTGAATGCTTACAGGATAACATGATGTTTCTAATGTAGATTAATAGAGTTTATGCACAGCGTGTAGTCTTCGGTGATACTTAAGATGCTGAAGCATACAAGATGATTCAGAAGAGATAGAACGCCCACGCATTCCTGCCTACTCGTTTGAGAGCAGTAAATTTAGTGAACAGTTTAATTGTCAAAAGATGGTTTCTGAGACAATATCTATACCCTGCCCTTGCACCTTCACGAAGATGGCTTGTACAGACTGCTGAAGAACTTCATTCATCTTCCAGCTGACGTGCTGCTCTTTCTCCTCATCGGGGGGAAAGGGAGGGAAACGCAGCATTAGAATAAGCATCTGGCAGGCCAGATTGCCAAAGACAGAATTGATCATTCAGCTTTGCAACGACTGGAAGCGCAGAAAAACAGAACTACTGGCAAATAACTAAGCCTCGTACGTGGGGCTCTTGCAGCCAAGTCTTAGTGATGCACTTCTGTTGACAAAAAGCCACAGGCCACTTGTGTGAAAATGGGACTCTGTGCCATATGTGTTCAGTGCTACTAATGGGGAATAGTTGGAGAAACAAAAAGGACAGCACTGTTTAACATTAGGAAGGGAGTTTGGCAGGGCTGCGTTATGTCAGTACACCTGTTTGGTATGCACTGTAATTGCCGCTGCGTTCTGGCAGCAACAACGTTGGAATTTAAATGGGGAAAAACAGATGATGTAGTCTCAGGTGTGCCACTAGTGCTTTGCTTTCAGCATTTTTAGGCCTTGGCTTCCATTAAACAGCTTAGAGTAAGAATAGCTGAAGGCTAAAGTAATTAGAAAATTTGCTTACAAGTCTCTCAACCTGGATAGCAATGATAGTTTGCAGCTTTAGAACGCCTTGCATTCAGGGTTCACTGGTAATAACTGTTTAAGACTCCTGGTACATGTTTGAAGTCAGTGTCAGTAATACTCAATGGTAAGAACTTTAATGTTTGTGGTTGCTGAAAAGTGAAAGGACTTACAGCCTTACTTAAAACAACTTAACAAAGGTTGTGTCTATATAGAAAAACAGAAGTGGGATTAAAGCCCAGTCTCTATTACAAGAAAAAGAAGTTAGAATGGCAGATGAAAGCCACTACAGACAAAGAAATTGTATGCATGGATTTCAGCGTGCAGGGTTTTTAGGGTTCGTGACACTAAAAAATGTCTCAGCGGTGGTCCATTTGCAATAGCAATGCTGATCATGGCAAATGACATCTTTCTGAACCCACGCTCCGGCAAATTGCTAGCATGTCATCTTACTTGACCAATGTGCAGCTTTCTATCTTGTTAATCACGACACTTTGATACGGTGATTGTAGCCAATTGTTGGTATTCCTGGAACAAGTGCCAGAGCTGCATTTTACTGTACCTTGAAGTCCTACCTTAGATTTTATTTTAAATCTGGTGTTTTATCACTTCATGGAGATATTTTTGAAGAAATATGTATAAGCCTGACTTTCTGTTTGGGGTTTTCTTCTTGAAAATGCAGCTTATTCCATTACATAATTTGAAGTTAACAACTGCTTCCTTGCCTGCTTCAGTACAGTTCAATACTTCTTGGACTTAGGGCTTGATATTGCACAGAGTTTTCAATCCATAATTTACAGCTGTTGCTTACAGAAACACAAATACACAGTAGGCATTTGGTGAGGTCCTCTTCATCATTTGTTAATCTACAGTACACACAGACCTCTTACTTCTCATTTGGAAGATAAAACTTCAGCAATTCTGACACAGATTAACAAATCTAGAGTCCTGGAGATTTGGGGGTGTTCAGCCTGAAGAACAGAAGGCTCCGGGGAGACCTCATGGCAGCTTTTCAGGACTTAAAGGGGGCTTATAAAAAAGATGTAGATCTTGGGCAGATAGTGATAGGACAAGGGAGGATAGTTTTAAACTGAAAGAGAGGAGATTTAGATTAGATGTTAGGTGGAAATGCTTCCCTCAAAGGGTGGTGAGGCACTGGAACAGGCTGCCCAGAGAAGCTGTGGATGCCCCATCCCTGGCCAGGTTCAAGGCCAGGTTGGATGGGGCCCTGGGCAACCTGATCTAGTGGGAGGCAGCCCTGCCCGGGGCAAAGGGGTTGGGACTGGGTGGACTTTAAAGTCTCTTCCAACCTGAGCCATTCTGTGATTCTATGATGTAATTAAAGAAGTAAGGGGAAGATACTGAACATGTAGATCAGGCTTAAAAAAACACTGACTAGCTCCAATATTATAAAGCGGGCATTATAAGTAATAGATGAGAACCTTCTGAAATATGCAGTTGTAATTAAATACTGAGACAGTTGCAGATGTGTTAAGACATACTTCGGGAGAAAAGCAAAGAACTGAGCTGTACTGTAAGCTGGACATGATGGTTAGTAACTGAAGAGCTTCTGGGGAAGTTTCCTGAAGTACCAGGAAGCTAAAATGAGAAAAAGCTGAGAGGCTAGTACAAGTAAACAGACTTCCAACAGCAACAGAGAGATGTAACTACAAGTAGTTGAAACAATAATTTGTACCCTCACTACAAGAAGGACATCAAGGCCTTGGAGCATGTCCAGAGGAGGGCTACGAATCTGGTGAGGGGCCTGGAACACAAGTCCTGTGAGGAGTGGCTGAGGGAGCTGGGGTTGTTTAGTCTGGAGAAGAGGAGGCTCAGGGCAGACCTCATTGCTCTCTGCAACTGCCTGAAAGGAAGGTGTGGGGAGCTGGGGGTCGGCCTCTTCTGACAGGTGACTAGTGATAGGACTAGAGGGAATGGCCTCAAGTTGTGCCAGGGGAGGTTCAGGTTGGAAATGAGGAGACATTTCTTCTCAGAAAGAGCGGTCAGGCATTGGAACGGGTTGCCCAGGGGGGTGCCATCACCGTCCCTGGGGTGTTCAAGGAAAGGTTGGACGTGGTGCTTAGGGACATGGCTTAGTGGGTGACATTGGTGGTAGGGGGATAGTTGGACCAGATGATCTTGGAGGGCTTTTCCAACCCTAATGATTCTATGATACGTCATTTCTCTGTTCTGAGTTCCACTGTGTCTACCAGTGTTTTTTCTATGAAACTGGGAGAAACAAAACTGAATGCACTCATTTAGCAGCCAGGAGTGTAATAGCCTCACAAACACTCCATACACCCTTGGTAAGGGTGAGATTGCTTTAAGAAAAATAGAAAAATATAATAATACTACCACTATTCTTAGCTGTTGAACATACCATTTGTCCTTTTGCATGTTCTCAGGGGTCTTCAGGAAAGTCTTACATAAAATAGGTTGGACTGTTAGGGGGATTATTTCAAGCTGAAATGAAATGCTCTTAAATGCAAGAAAAAATATATTAAAAATGTAGTAATATAACTTAAATTGACAGTTAAAAATAGAAAGTTTTAAAGAGAATCACTTGTTTTTTCTCCTTACTTCCCTACCTGCTAAGATGTGAGGCCGGAGTTCTGTGACTCTCCTACAGTAGCTTGTGGCAGCTTTGCCAGGATAAAGGTGGCACTGTTTTCCTTTGAGTTTTGCTGATGTCAGGACCGTGTCTCTGATCTCCGGTTTTGGCAGATATCTCAAAAAGCAGCACTTATTTCCAAATCTATTTTAACATATTCTTTTTGTCCTGTATTTGATTTAAAAAAAAAAAAGTCAGTTCACATTTGAATGCCATCTTTATGATGTTAAAAAGCCAAAGGCTTTTACAGTAGATTCCTGTTAAAAATTTAATGTTCTTAATGCAGATTCATGATTAGTCCTAAAAGCACAACAATGTTACTGAGTTTCACAGATGTATTTCTTTTTTCTGACTTTTTTTGAAGTGTAAGTAAAATGTTCGTGTTGCGTGCTGAAGCTATCCATTTAGTGAAGTTGATTATTTTAAAATAAAATAAAAAAAACCACAACAATTGTTTGATTTTTCATCCTTTAAAGTCTTTTAAATACCTGTGTAACAATGTTATGCTCTCTTAATAGAGTTTTGAAGGCACCATTGTGTGGGAAAGCCAGGATCTTCAGGGTCTTATTTCAAGAAACCTTCACAAAGTGACGGTGAATGATGGAGGGGGTGTTTTCAGGATCATTACGGTGAGTCAGCTCGCCCTGCCTTCCACCATGTTCCCATTTTTCCCAGAAGTCTCACATATTTAGCATTTTGCTTTCCTGTATTTCTCCATGAAACATGAATTGAGTTGGGCTTTTCCTCTTGTCTCAGAGCACAGTTTTGCTCTGCCTGGGAAAAGGATTGTTGTTTTTTTCCTATCAAAATTTGTATACTACAACGCTGTACTGTTGTAGTTCAGCCAGAAAAACTTTAAATTTTACTCTCAGCTCCATAACTACTTTTTCTTAAAGTTTTAGTAGGTGATGAAAGAAGTGTAATTGAGGTATGCAGTGCTGCTGTGGCTTTGTGTTCATGGTGCCACTAGTTTTAAGTGAAACTTTCAAAAATGCCCCAAAACATTAGAGTTAAAAATCTTGAAAGATCATTATGCAGGTTGGAATTTATATGGGGGAAAAACAGATGATGTAGTCTCAGGTGTTGATCAGAATTGCTTTCAACTTACTTTATTCTCAGTTTCCAAAAAACTTCACACCTTAAAATCAGAGGAAAATGATTCAGTAATGAGAGATGAACTAATTTGTTTATTTCAACTAATCTGTCTTCAACAGGCTGGGGAAGGGTCATTGCCACATGAACTTACAGAAGGTGTGGAGGGTATAGCAGGTGGTTTTATCTACACTATTCAAGGTAAGTCTGCAAAACCATATCACGTTTGACATTATGATAAAAAAGGAACTTTTGAAGGGTAAAATTCATGCTCTCTATGAGCCTGATCAATTTGTTTCTGCTAAAAACAATCTTTTTTTTTTTTTGAATGCCCAGTGTCAGTGTCCTGATATGGTTTCTTTGCTTGCCCTTTGTCAGCCACTCCAATTGACTCTTATCCCATTGTTTTTTTATTACCAGGAATAACATTTTCAACAACACTGTCTTCTCTGCCCGTTTTCTGTTACCCAAACCCAAGTTCAAAAATGTTCTGAAATGTGGCCCTCAGAACATTTTTCCTTGGTAACATTCATATTTGTTCCAGTCCTGCTACTTTCAGAATTAGTGTTATAGTAGTTATTATTAACAACTGACAAACAACCATTACCTAAAATAGCTTGCTTTTTCACCACTTTTGCTGCTGTTTTGCACCTATTTCAGCAGAATAGTCAGAGACCTTGTGGGAGCCCTTTCCAAGGTGTAAGATTTTGGACACAGCCCTGTCATGTATTCCTATCTGTCTGCTGTAGCTAACACAAGCAGTGAGTTTGAGAGTGTTATTCCTGTTGTGTAGCTAGGTGTAGCAGATATAATTGAGCAGTCCTGTCATCTTGTCATTTGTGTAGGATCATAAACTGAGGTGTGCCAAGGCCCATCCATGCTGTCAGTGAAAAGTTCTTCAGTACTTCAAACTATCATCTTACCAAGAAGTTCGTTATTCTTGCAAGATCTTTTTAGCTTTCACCTATAGTTAGTTATGTGATGAAGATCAGCAGGGACCACCTATATCAGAACAATGCCAGTTTGGTTATATTTAGAATAGGATATTTTTGTTTGTTTTCAGTTTTATATTAACAATAGCTTTTCTAATCTGCTGGTAAGAGTGGACAGCTTTTTATACTAAACAATTTTGTGAAGTTGAATTGTTCTGTTACTGAAAATGAGTACTTTTTTTTATTTTTTGCTTTAAAGACTATATAATCTGTATCAGACCTTATGCAAACTTTTTTTTTGTTATTCTGCAACTTTTGACCTCATATAAATTTGTGAATTAATTGTAGGATTTTCATAATTTCATTGAACACCTTTTCAGATTTGTTTTTTCAGTATATTGTGTATGATCCAAGAGAAATGTGTAAACTATTATGTAGATATGCATCTTTGTTTAATGATGGGTACTGTTTCTTTCAGAAGGGGATGCTCTTTTAAAAAGCCTCCATACTCGCCCAGAAAGGTTTACAAGTCACTTAAAAAGTCTTGAAAGAGAAGATACTCTACTGAAGGAAGAAAGCAGTACCTACGATGATATTGTTTTTGTAGATGTTATTGACACTTACAGAAATGTTCCAGCCAAACTGCTGAACTTCTACCGATGGTAAGTTGGAAAGACAGCGTTTTCCCTTATGATTGTTGTCGTTTGTAGTGCAAAATAGTCCAGCAGGTTACATTGTCCAACAGCTTCCACATAATGCATACGTAATGGGATTTCTTTCATTAAGCTGTGTTTCTCTCTCACAATTTTGGGGCACGTAGTGTAAAGAATAAAATAACGAGATCTGTATTTCTTGGATGCTCACCCTTGGTGCCTCAGATAACTGTGACCTGGCAAAATGGACTTCTGCTCTCAGATTCCACGTGTCAAAATTGTCACGTGTCCTTGAATTTCTTTTAATTTGTTTCTAACTGAAAACTAGCAGCTTTAGTCTTCGGAAGGATGGCTTTTGGCCAGCTTGTAAACTTAGTGTTTTGGTTTGTGGCCATTGCCTCTTGTTGCATCACTGGGAACCACTGAAAGTAGCCAGGCTCAGTCAATTTTACACACTACCTTCAGGTATTTGTAGATGTGGATGTGATCCCCTCCCAAGCCTCCTCTTCTCCAGGATGAACAGTCCCAGCTCTGTCTTTCCTCATAGGAGAGGTGCTCCAGCCCCAAATGATCTTAGTGGTCCTGCAGCAGACTCTCTCTGTCCAGTATATTTGTGTCTCTTTTGTACTGAGGAGCCCAGAACTGGAGGCAGTCCTTCAGCTGTGACCTCCGCAGTGCTGGATAGAGGGAGCTTTTGTGTAAAGGGGGGAAGGAAGGCTGAGAGAAAGAATTTCCATACTGTGTTATATTATCTGCAGTGAATCTAATAAATTATTACCTCTAATTTGCAAGCATTCTCATTATTCTGAGACAACCGCTTCAATTAACTGGTACAGAGTAAGAAATACAGCTGACAGTTTTAGTTGCTTTCAAGATCACACATTTATTTAACAAATTTCATGGGTAAGAATGTAATTGAAAACTGAAACATGCTGTCAATTCTAAAAAGGCAGTTTAAATGTCAAGACTTGGATCTCAGTGATCATTTCTTACAGATTAGCAAAATCTTCAGATTTGGTAATAAAAAGCTTAAGGAAAATGCCTTTCTGGCTAAGAGAAATTACCCTATAAAACAATGTTTGATTAGACCAAGGAATAATTCCTAGAATCTTGAGCTTTGATTATTTTACAAGTGACAGATATTAAAGTATTTCAGACAGATATATTTTTTTTGTCACAAGCACATATTAGAAGTGTGCTTTCCTGAGGAAGCCTGCGTACCGCGTTTTTTTCCACAGATGTTGCATTTAAGCCCCTACAGCTGTACTACCCTTGAACTGACTGTCTCTTCCTGAAGAATAGACTACTAACATGTAGCCATTGGCTTTTAACAGCTGTGCTGCCATCATCACCAGGCATTCACGTCCTTCTGAGGTCAATACTGTTTAAGACAGATCCATTAGTAAATCCGCCATCTGTCCTGGAGAATGAAACTGCAAGTTTCTTTAGCTTTTACACAAATCCATGCTATAAGATCATCCTAGGATGCAGCTGCATCTATGCCTTAGTCAGTAGGGAAACCATTTAAAAGCTGAGGGAGGAAATATCTTTCCTTACCTCTTCCTTCCTGCTCTGCTTCCCTAAAACCCTTGTGGAGTGCTTTGTTACAAAATTGTAGTCCATGGGCGATACAGGTCAGCATCTCATCGCTTTTCTTTTTGGCTACAGGACAGTTGAAACAACGAGTTTTGACTTGTTGCTGAAGACGGATGATGACTGTTACATCGATTTGGAGGCTGTTTTTAATAGGATAATGCAGAAGAAATTGGACAAGCCAAACATTTGGTGGGGAAAGTGAGTTATTTATTTTCTTTGTGTTTTTAAGGGAAAGTGTCTTTTAGTGAATGGTTTACTGCTCTAAGACTGTTTTTTATGTGAGTTCCCCTCTTCTGCACTTGTAAGTTAGTTATGAAACACAGGACGTTTTTACGTGTAGCACTTTGAATCTTAGAATATAGAAATCAATAGTTTACACTGATGTTCCAGAATGTTCTTCCACAGTAGATTGAACTTGCTGAGTACCTTACCTAGTTTTAAAATACGTTGTATGTATGTGTCTTTGTCCTGGTACTTAAGTAAATAAAAGCATTACAGTAGTACAAGGAAGTTAAAATGTGAGTACATGCTAAAGCTGTCAACGCTACTTTCTCTGAAGCCAGCGTGATGTGGCTGGATGCCTGGGGACATGGGGGAAACGGGAGAAACAAAATTGACTTTATAGTCTGCACATTATTTTGAAGTCTGAATGTCAGGCATTGCTGTCTCTTTTCCTACTGTCTGAACTGGTGGGTCGGATTCATGATGAAACTTGTAAGTTCTAGCTGCTGTATGGAAATCTCTTCTGGAGCGTGTTTTTGGCTGTAAGACCCGAGGTTCTGGTACCAAAGAGACTGTCCTTCTCCTCGGTGTCCCACCTGTGCCTCCCTTTGCATTGCTGCCTACCATGGGCCTGCTTCTTGGCCAGAGCTTTCTGGGTGGTTGTTCAGCCTTCTGGGTACCGGCTGAGTGTACAGGAGCCTTCTGAGTGGCTTTAGGGAATCCCCCAAGCCCTCCTACCTTTCAGCTCAGCGACAGCCTGTATCTTCAGATTTGAACACCGGTCAAAGTGCAAATTAAATGCTGTTAGGCTTCTTGGAGAACTGCTTCTGGTGTGTGGAGCGCTTGACTTCCTGCCTCTTGAGGTGACTTTATTGGCGGTCTCCCTTCTTTCTGCTCCTCTAAGAAACCAAACTGTGCATTCTTCACCTAGACTTCCTTATTGAGCTCTCTAGTTTAGACAAGTTTCTCATTTGTTGCCCAGTGTTTCTTTAATCTGTTAATACTTTATAAATTCTATCATTCCTAGAGAGGCTGATTGGAGTTCTCATGAATTCTGAAGTTGCCAGCTTACTCTGGCATTCTGCAGAAGCAATGAGATCTCAATGAAACTGGGAGCCGGGGCCCTTTGCGTGGAGCAGTACGTGAGCGTGCTGTCAGTTAATGGTCCTTTTTGTCTGACGCTTCATATTGCGTGGTGGTTTTATTCCCTAATCTTGAATCACCATTTAAAAAGCTTTTTTTAGCTAATTTAGAGTGTTTCTGGACTGCATGGTTAGAAAAACCACTAGGCTGGGGATCTTACTCCAGAACTGCGTCTCATCTTAGAGAGAAGATGCTTTTCTTAGTTACTGCTCTTCTGCTCTTCTAAAGCTGCAGTCAAAAGACTAGTCATTCACAGATAATTCTGCCTGTCGTGTCTGCAGATGACCTGATTTTATGATACGGGTAGAAAATACCAAGCTGTTTCTGAAGGGACTGAGTCCGATGTGAATGCTGTAAAATGCTGTAAACAAAAAAGCGATTCACTGAAGCTGGCTCATCCACCGTGTTGCAAAAAGCAATGGGAGTTCAGAACGGCCCCTATTCTTAACCTTAGTTAGACCAAAATACTCCAGGTATCTGAAGACTTCGGTGAAGATCTGTTCCCTTTGTAATACGGTCCCCCCCTCTCCCTGCGGTGTAAGATAGGCTGTTGAGTGTCACCTGCTTCATATTCTACTACCAGACTTCTCGGCTTGCCCTCAGATAGCCATCATATGAATTCAGGAGGATTTACAATGCTTTCTTCTGCGGACTGAAAAATGGATGTTGCTGATTCTTGCTGTAGAAAGCGTGTTCAGGTATGAAGTAATTTTATTAGGTCACTTAAAAGGAAGAGACAAGTCATGCTGGCAGGGGAAGAGTTGGACAATATCTTTTCTGTACAGGCAATGTCTTCAGCATAAATTCTCTAATAGTAGCAGTCTTCTGGTAAGACAAGCGTGAGATATGATGAACAAAGCTGAAATCACTCAGGCAGCATAAAGGGACTGGCAAGGCAGGTACCCCTCGGTTTGTAGGGGGCTACACTGCTCCTGCTGTGACTTTCTAGAGCGGAGATACAGAGTCTGAAGTGGATCTGGGCATCAGCTGTGGCTTACCTGCTGGGTGCTTTAAGGTGTCAGCTGCAACTGTGATGTAAAGTCTGATAGCAGATCTGCCACTCTGCTCTTAACTCCTCGCTGTTAGGGGCTGCTTCTGAGGTGACAGCTCTTCGTAGCTCACTGAAGGTTTTAGCTTCTTATGCTCACAACGAAATTCAGCAATGCTTGAACCCGTTTGCAAAAAGCAGGGAGAACCTGCTGCATCGACACAGTTACACCAGTTAGGTGGTAAGGTAGAGGAGCGTGATCCCAGCCCGTTCCCGGGCAGCAGGCACAGCAGCCTACCAGGGGCAGTAGGGCTGCGTGCTGTGACAGCGTGCCAAACTTCTGCCACGCGGGCTGGGAATGGGACTGTGCAGGCTGTGCTTCTGGCTTTCTGCATGCATCTAGTAGTAAATAAAATGTTCCCTGGGGAAGGAAACTGCCAGGATGGTGTTTGGGATTCAGTGATGGCAGCCGTTGTTGAACATCCGCTTGGTTGAGTTTCATTGGGAAAATAGCTAGAGGAGGTGGTGGCTTCCTGAAAGCGTCACCAGCAAAGCAGCATTGAGAAGATAAAGCCAGGTCTGGCATCCCTTTCCAAAAGATAAGATGGTCTCATCTGCTGTATCATGACTAAGTTTTCTTGGTAGAAATTTGGTCTAGCAAGGCTATTTCTGGTGGTGTATAAAAATCCAGTACTTTGTCTAGCTTCCTGTTTTTTAAGCAGCCCCAAGTTTTCTCAGGAAGATGGGCTGTGTCACGTTGCTGTATCTGCATGCCTGCTGGAGGCACCAACTTTGTGTGGTGCTGTAACCAGAGGGGACTGGGCACAGATGTGGCTGTCAGAGAACCTACGCAGTGATGTTCGCACTTGGCTTTGCGGGCCAAAACACTGCAGCGGTGCAGACGTGGTAAAGACCTGTCTGTCAGTGTTATGTTTGTTCCTGTTCTGAGAACCTCCTCAAGATCAAAACCAGACAGTAATTTCACCTTCTGGTGTTGTGCTGGATTAGATACGTGCTCTAGAGAAATGAGGCTAGCTGAACTCCATCTACTTCTACCTGAACTCCATTTACTTCTTCCCCTTAGTACTGCTTGTTATTAGTGTTGCTTCAGTGGGTAGCTGTGTTTGCAGGTTTCTCGGAGGGCTTTGTACAAACGCCTCACGGGTCTAACGTGCTCTTCAGTTTCAGACTAAACTGGGCAGTTGATCGAACTGGGAAGTGGCAAGAGCTGGAGTACCCAAGTCCTGCGTATCCAGCCTTTGCTTGTGGGTCTGGCTATGTCATCTCCAAAGACATCGTTCAGTGGCTGGCAAGCAACTCAGAAAGACTGAAGACTTACCAGGTATTAAAGCCTTGATTCAATTCTTCTATCTGGCTGATGCTTTAGCTTTTTGCAGTAGTTTTGGTCACTATGCTTTGTGCCTGTTCCAGCTCCAATCACAGCTGTTTTGGACTGAGAATCTGGTATAGTAATCTTGTTTTTGTACTGTCTTCCCTGGGAAAACAATTTCACCACAGAAAAGGTGGGAGGATCAATTGGACACCTGTAAGCTACTCAGGCATAGCTCTGGTGGCTGCCCTTTTTACTGCAGGTACATGCTTTGTGCTGTCCTGGTGCTAATACCTTTTTTTTCCCCATGTGTTATCTCAGGGTGAAGATGTGAGCATGGGCATCTGGATGGCAGCTATAGGACCCAAGCGATACCAAGTAAGTCCACAGAAATTTTCAAATCTTAAGGGAAGGGATTGTGACTGTTGCTCTGAGTAGCATAAATAAAATAGGGGGATCATGTTTTATTTTTACGAAAATTGAAACAGCCATTGGATCAAAATCCAGAAAACACTTGTTGAAATGTATTTAAAAAACAAACAAAAAACCACAAACCCACCCTCCATCCCCCAACTGCAAGTTCTTTGAATAGCTCTAGCAGCTCAGAAAGGGAAGTATGCCTCTAGTTGGTGACCTTTGTGTGCAAAATGTATCGCTATGAACAATGAAGACCTGGTTCTTGGAAGTAAAGTTTGTTGAGCACCGAATTCTTTCTAAGAACTATTGAAATTGCTTTCTCTCTAACAGGATAGTCTCTGGTTGTGTGAGAAGGCATGCGAGAGTGGTATGCTGTCTTCCCCTCAGTATTCTCCCCAGGAACTGAGAGAGCTCTGGAGACTAAAGGAGCTGTGTGGAGATCCTTGTAGATGTGAGGAAAGATGAGGGACTTGCCTTGGAAAACAGGGTAGCGTATAATAAGCACGGAAAAGTGTACATCGGGATTCCTTCTTGGAATAATACAGAATATTAAGGTATCTTTTAATGTTGGGTTTCAACTGAAGCGTACCGATATTTGCACATCCCTTTTGATAATTACAAGTGGACTGATACTATTCATTTTCTATAGTATAGATGTTGATCTGACAAAAACCAAAATGTTGAAGATAAACAGTTTCCTTTTTATATAAAGTCAAAGACCTACTTGTAATTAATAAATGCACATACGAATGCCAACTAGCCTGTCTTTTGTAAATCGAAGTACTACTGATTTAACTCTGTATAGAGCCGTACCAGGATCCACTGGGGAGCTGTGCTTAGTACCAGGGTGTCTGGTAAGTCTTGCTGCAGCAGGTTCCGTGCAGTTTGTGGGGTTGCTCTCATCTGTGCAGGGGCTGGGACAGCTAGGGTTTGGGATTTGTTTAGTTTGTTTATACCATTATCATTTTAGATAGATATATTAAAAAAAATCAAAGTTTGCTTATACCAAATCTTGAAGTACTGCAAACTTAGCCTGATTAAGAGGTTTTTCTGGTGGCTCAGGGTGTTGTTGTTATGTATGAATGTGGTGGTACACAAGTGAAATTAAAATAAGACTGAGGAACTGCACACTAAAGAATGTAAACTAAATATCAATGCCTTGCAGTATGCTGAGAACTTAATTATACTGTGGTATGTTAACTCTGCAGGTAGAATTACGGTTTGTCAGATTTGACCTTAAACACTCTGAGGCTGTGTAGATACTTGTCCAATTACCGCTGTTTTACACTTCTTTGCTTTAAGGTCTTTGGAAGCAGGTGAACACAGTGCAAGCAGCCTCTCTCAGTGCAGCACTGATTTTGTCCTAGAGCTATTATAAGTGAGGACATCACAACCAATATCAGGTCCATACAAACAAATTCTCACCACTGCAGTGAGAAGGGAGTATAAAATATTGGCAAAAGGTTTACCTTGAGTTTTATTTAACTGAAGACTTCAAGCACTATTTGGTATCTGGTACATAAGACACTTCAGTCAAAAGCAAATGCCTTTGTTAAGATTAATTACTAAGTTTAGGAGCTGGAAGTATTGTTGTGTAGCGCTCTGGTGCCACGATGAAATCTGTGTTCTCCCACACGTGTTCAGGCACATGGTGTACATGCTGTCTGCAGGCAGTCCGTAACTCTTCAGCAGTTCCCATCTTGGTTTTGCCTTCAGTCTGTCAAGGGAGCTCCTTGTTACCACCGTACTAGCACGCAGTCTCCATTTTCTATTGAGTAAAACTGCAAAGGCTTTAAGTCGTTGTCTAGTTCAACTTCTTTTCCTGCCAGCTAGAATAAGAAAGGAAAAAAAGATTTCAGTTTGTCTTACCAGACCTCTGTTAATGTAAACCAAATTTAGATCAGGCAGTTGCAGTCAGGGAGGATCAGGCGTTGTTGAATCAGGTCCTAAATTAACAGCAGGAAGGCTGCCCTCCTTAAGTGAAATCAATTTCATTAGGTAGTATTTTAGAACATGCTATTGACCTTTAGCAGCATGAAGTATTTTGTTGCCGAATTACCTAATTTTAACTCACTTTAGAACTTTCGTAGGACAGTTTCAGTTCTGAACCAGGAATTTTAAGTAGGCGATAGAGCAATCCTTTGACCCTTTGAATAGTCATGGACTCTGGAAAAGGGAAAGAAACCAAGTGGTTAGAAAAATGCTGCTACCACTGAGCTGTAGCGAAGTACCGGTTATTCAGCTATACTTGCTGATAGCAACAGTGAAAGGCTGTATTGCTGCTTCAGTTCTAACACTGCAATAATGTATTTTGTACCTGAAATGATAACGGCTAATGTCACATTGAAAATGGTTCAGTCTCTGGTGGGTCAGACAGAATAAGCTACTACATTTGAAGTGTTTTGATCCCACATGCCAAGTTAAAGTGTTATGGCTTCATAATTTACCTGTTTTGAGTTTGAATTTGCTACACACTAAACTAAGTGACCTTTGGGACATGCACCAGTCAGGTTCTGTCTGCTTGCATCTGGTGACTGTTCCTTGAAGCTTTCTTAGCAGGAATTGGCTTTCCCAGCACAACTAAATGAATGTCACTGTGGAATGAGTGCCATTCTTAGAAATATCGCTACATTAACTTGTCCCAACCAAATTGCCAGCAGGGTTGTATAGCGGTTTCTATTATGAAGTCAGTTACACGGCAGGATGTTTTTTGGAATGGATCTTGAATGAGTCAATTTAGTTTGTTCCAGAGGTGATACCTGTGTTTGCAATAGATATACTCAATATTTTGGTTGAACTTTTACTTCTTTTGAAGCTTTACCTAAAGGCACAGCAATAGTGAGTTATTCCTGTAATACCACACATTGTACTTAGACAAATATTTTTCTATCAAACGTTTTTGTAAAAGCTGTATCTATCTGATTTTATGCAACTTGTGATAATAAATGTGATTTTTATTTTAGAATAAAGTTTGTGTAAGTCTGTTCTTTCAGACACCGTTCTGATACATCTCTGAGACTTCAGTTTGATTTAGAACAAAGTCTGTTCATTTTAGTAGATACTACAGGCACTAAAATTTCACAGAAGACAAATTTTATACAGGTCAGAATCAGATTTCTAACGTAATTTATAGTAATTTTTAAGATACTAGACCTAAATATCTCGAACTGCAGACTTCGTAGTTGGCTGTTACAACTTCACATTCTTGTTACTGGGCAAATGCATCCACCAGCTGCCATACCCATTAATTAGCCTTTGATTGCCTCATGCACATTAACCATGAAACCAGCAGCACACGTGGTAACGCAAACATCAACTTTCAATTTTCAAACTGGACTGAAAGTAACTAACTGGGTGAAGGTCGGAAAAATAATGAGTTTCTCAAACAAGTTCTTCCTTGTCGTTCCTTTATATGACAGCGTCTTTAGGAGCTGACAAAGCTAGAGGCAGCTGTCGTTCTCTATTACAGTTATCTCAAAAGGAGCTACAAATCACCTGCTGAAACAAGAAAGATGGCTTCTTACCTGGTAGCTTTTTTTCTACTGGCTTCTGTTCAGGTTTGTCAGGACATTTAATTGTCAAAGCTTAAGGAGAACAGTGAAGCGTTAGTGAACAAGGTAAGCCCTATTCTGTCAGAATTCTGTCTGTTTTTATACAATTCCCCCTCCCAACCTGATGTCAAAAAATTACAACAGAACCTGCGTCTGAGGAGCTATGATAGCATTTAGTTGTTCTCTAAAAAATTAAAATAAATTTTTCATTTTTGTCCTGCATAAGTTTACCTAAAGGTGCTTCAGTTCTAGTTAACTTTTAAAAATGACCTGCAGTAAAATGTAAAACTGCCTAATCCAGGTCAAAAACATGCTTTAAACTGTCTTAAAAATATAATACAAACATATTTTGAGGAAATTATTAACCTAAAAAGAACAACTAGAAATTAAGACCCTTTAAGAAAAGCTTGTAGTATATCTAGCCAACTACATTCCTTGTTCTCTTTAGTCTTCCATCTAAACATTAGAATATAAATGCCTTAAAATACTATTTTGGACATGGATTAAAAAAATATGATCAATTCTATCAAATGAGAAACAAAGCTATGTGACTTTGTGCATCTGGGATGTAACCTAGTTTAAATATGTAAACAGCCCCAAATACCAAAGCTAGCTGTAATTTTCTTGACTGTCCTAAAATTAAGAAGCTAACAACAACAAAAAAAACAGTTGTTAAAAATCTCATTTTTTTTCAGTGGAAAAGTCATTGAGACTGTGAGAATAGAGTACTGAATATCTCTATTCCTCATTAAGTCTTATTTAAGAAAATAATTCAGGTTGGTTGGGGGGGGAAGGAGATGGGAGTACAGAGCAGCGAGTACCTAGTCAAACTCATTGATGTGCATATTTCTAAGAAAAAAAATTACAAGCTGCAACCCTGTGACCTCTCAAAGGCTTTTGAACCCTTTGTTCTCCCTAAACACCGAATTTATAAAATATTTCAAATGCAAAAAGAATAATTATGACCATTTCTGGCCTCTTACTCAGAAGCTGATTTTTCAGAGTCAAAGGCTGTTGTCCCTTCAGTTCTCCTTCTTCAGGTGCCCCATATTCTGTGTGAAGGAAAGCGCACATTGACCTGATCAATGCTGAGAGTAAAACCCAACGGTAGCCTTAAGTTAAGCAGTCATGGTGCTGGATTGGGCACAAGCCTGCTGCCTCAGCTCCCGCAACAGCTGGCATGCTGCACACAAAGCAGCAGAAACACCGTATAAAAACACGGAGCGCTGCAGGCGTGATCCTTGACCGACAGCTCTGTGTAATTAGGAAGGAGCGGAGCAGGTGCCAGGCAGGTGGAGGTGCTCCCACTTCTAAGAGGCTGCACCAGTAGGGTTCTGGGGCAGGTGCTCACAGATGTCAGCTGAGGCAGTGAGCACAGGCTATGAAGCAGCAGCGGCTGGAAGGACACAGCACTGCACAGCTGCCCCCCCCCCCCCGCCCGGCAGCCAAAGCCAGTCGCGTGCAGGCCTGCCTACAGGTGGGCTTTCTAAGGCAGGAGGAGCACAGGGAAAAGCATCAAGCAGAAGGGAAGCAAACTGAAGAGAGAAAAAATGAGTGCTACCACAATGCCAGAAGTGAGGAAATGCTCATTTTACTTGTACTCACTAAGGCAAAGTGCTGCGTATCGGGGATGGGCAGCACGAAATTCTTCGCTCGGTTTGTTTCTCTCTGGGTTCCAATTCCCGCCAGCCGCTAGCCACTCTTTTCCAAATATTTTGCGGTAATCAAGCTCTGCTCCTTTTCTTTCAGCAGGAAGGATCTGTACTGACACGGGAATGGAGCACAATAAAATCACATGACTTTCTAGAAAAGAAAATCTATTTCACGACACTGACCCTTACAATCACTTAGATGTTCAGTACGTGTTAGCACTACCAATAATCTTACAAACCCCGTTTCTAAGTACTAACTGATCCATACGGTCAGTACATTTTAAAGCTAACAAGAATCTTATGAGCTCTGTACCTCTATGTACTGTCTGATCCATAGATGAGTATCTAAGCCAAGACATTAACTTGTATGATGATGCGGACATTTTTTGTAGCTACAGAACAGAGGCTGTTTCTGCCCTCTTTTATGCTAAAGGTGATGGGATAATCACTACTTTACTTTTCTGAACACAAACAATCTTAAAAGAAGTTGAAATAAATTCCTCAGGCAACAATTTAAAAACAATTTTTTTGTAGACTCATGCAAGTTGTTATGCATCACGTACCTCAGACTTGTTCAAAACCTCCAGTTGACTTATCTTGGCAATAATTAGCTGTCTCAGCGTCTCTGGGTTCTTCTCTGTGTCCATCAAAGGGTTATTGTGACACTGCAGTGACCGCAAACTTGGCAGTTTCTCAAGCTCATTGATTGATGACCACTGAAATGGAGGGGAACAGTCTTTTGAGGAAACATAAAGCATACTTCACTTCAGAACAACAAACAGTAACATTGACTTTTCCTGTACAATGACCATGAAAGAAACTGTTCTTTTGGTTAGCAGAACCAAGTACTTTCATCCTGTTCATTTAGCTATGAATTGCATTACATTTGATTTATTAAAAATCTAAACAGACCAGGGACTACTCAGCATTTTAGATCATTAGAATTCCACAAGAAGAATTCTGAAGTAGAGGAGGGATAGGACTAACTACCACAAACCTGTTTAACCCAGATACCAAGAATCTTTAGAATTCTGTTATCATCCCTCTGTGCTGATCAAAGAATTCTGTAGGTGCCTCAAAATCTTACACAAGCAATCAAAAAAAATTAAAACAGCAAACTGTGAGTTACTTTTAAACAAAGACAGACTTGTATACAAAATGCAAAATCATCACAATGTAACCTACCTGCGATATTTTATTGTCATTTATTGCAAGGCGTTTTAATGAAGGAAACATTTTAGTCTTGCATCCTAGGAAAAAGAGTAAGTTTTCAGACAACAACGAAAACTTGAAACAACCAGAATTATAAAACTATAAATAAATTGCTTCTTTTACATACCAAATTCACTATCAGGAAAGTGTATGGAAGATATTCCAGTGTTTCTAAGTATTAGCTGTTCTAATCTGAAATTTAATAGATACAATGATTACTGGAATTGGTACAGAACATTTTTTTGTTAAAAAAAAAATATATTTTTTTTTTTAAAACAAAGATCTAATAAACTTTTGGCATCATGAATAGCAGTTTTATAGATAGTACCCAGACTTCAGAGAATACTTTTTTTTTTTCAAGGAATAAGTACAATAATTTCAACCTTTCAAAATAACTCTTGGATGGTGTGATTTGCCATGTAATTTTTCAAAAATAGGCTCTTAATTCCTCATGGCTGCTATTTTGGTGTACAGCTCAAGATAGCAATTCTGCAAATTAACAACTCTATTTCATTAGCCCCACAGCATTCCATTCACTGGAACTGAAGCGCTCTTAAAAGGAAGGAACACTGCTTTCCCTGGATAAGCCCCAGAGCAGCAAATCATAGTTCAAGCCCGTAAATACCATAAAGACATTGCTACTGAGCGTACTGTCAAATGGAAGAATCTGTGTAAAGGGTACCACCAGATTCATTTAACAAGGTGAAAATACATTTATGTAATGCAGCATGGAAATTACACTTTTTTCTTTAAAAAAAAAAAAAATTGAAGTACACATCTTTCAAAGTCTTTTAACTACCCTCAAAAAGCACTGAAAATTCCAAAGAGAGTCCTTGTGCAGGGGACAGGCCAATATAAACACAGTGACACGCTACTACCAGTAGAGTAACCACTGTAACCTTCACCATAGTTACCAATTGCAAGCAGATGACAGCAGAATTATTGCCAGCTCCCTCCAGTGTCACTGTATTTTGCTTTCTTTACAAAGAACAAACAGGTAGAGAGCATGGCTGTAAACTGCTCTTGGAGACTGCCCATCACCAATGGTCTTTAATGTGCCAGCCTCAGGAGTAACACCTGCCAACAAACTGTCCGCCAGCGTTCTGCAGACTCAAACAACCACAAGATGGCTGTGCAGCTACTGATGAACCTCTATGACATTGTCATGGTCAGAAAATTGTTCCTAAAAAGCCACTTCTGTATCTCTTTTATTTTGCCAGACCAGGAAAACTCTACAGTCCTGCTATCCTGGATACAAAGGTGTACATACTAATATATAAAGAACTTAGTAATGTGATAAATCACTTCAGTTTCATCAGTATATAATAAAAATCTAATAACAAACATTTTAAGAATGTCTTGCTTATAAAAAATATGAAAAAAAGATTATATTAATATAGCTCAATTAAATAATGCAGTTACTCTCCTCAAGAGGGCAAAATGCTTCTATTTCAAGATTCCATAAACCTTCCATGCAATATCAAAATGATCATATTTCCATTAACAAATACTATGGAGATGAGTAAGAACAAGACAAAGAATTTCCAGCAAAGTTGTTTAACAGCTACCTGGGGAGATATGCTATTTGATGCAGCTGATTTCCATCCAGTAACTGGTTGTCTGAGAGGTCTAACAATTTCAGGGTCTGCAGGACATTATCAGGTCTGCCACAAAGAAAAAACAAACAAAAATCAACAAAGCCACACCAAACAGATTTTTTTTTAAAAAAGTTATTTTTAATGAAAACTCTAGTTTTCTAAGCATATAACTGCATGCAAATAATTGCCTACTTTTATAAATGTATGAAGTACACCACATGAAGTTTGCACCATTTAGTTTACAATTATGTCATGGTGATGCATACGTTACAGGATCGTAGCTCTATCTGCTATGTAACTTTGCAGTACATCACTCACAAAAGGCTCTGTACGTTACTTATCTCACCTTTCCAAAACTGTAATGTTATTGGAAGTAAGGTATAGTTCTTCAAGCGCTGGCCATCCTCGAGCACAAACAAGGACCTAAGAGTAAAACTTATTTTAATATAACAGAAGTTGAGAAAAAATATTCCAGAGATTACACTTTATGCATATTTCCTCAGAACATGTTCAGAGCAAATCGTAGGTTTCAAAACCAGAAATAAATACTGGAGATTGCCTAGCCCTCCCTTTCTTCCACCTGGTCCTTTCCTGTGTCTAGGTCTATTGGCACAGATGAAATCAAAGGGGCTCTGCAAAGCCATAGAACTTGTGGTTCCAAACTTGGAAGACAGCACTGAGAGCGGCTTCGTGTAAGTCCCAGAACAGGCCCACTGCTCACGTATTTGACAACAGGACTTCATCCTTAATGAGACAAGATATTCGAATAGAATCATTTAAATGTTTGCACGTTTCAGTCCCTGAAAATAAGTCAAAGCTTTGTTTATTCTGTGCTGTGTCTGTGTTGCATGTAACCAGGTATCATGTATTTCAAGCATTTGCTGTAGATGCGGAGCTGCTAAGCTGATCTCATGCTGATGCAAAGTGATGCCAAGGCAAGTATTTAATGTCATACTGACCTATGTTCTTTCTCTTTGCATTTGTTCTATATGTGCATTAAAATATAGGTAAACTTTTACTAAGTACAAGGAAACAAATAGTTTTCAACCTCTGGAACATTAGATTAAACTTTACTTCAAACTGCTTAAAATCGACTCATTAATCTACAAATGTAAATGAAGTTAAACATTCTTTTATTAGACTCCAGTGCCAATACAACTTACGTTTCCAACTAATACAGTTAAGTCACAGCACCTTTTCTGAGGATGATTAGGCTTCGGAAGAAGAATATAATGTATAAATATTTAATGTGCTTTACTTGTTTTAAAACCTACCAACATAAATAAAAACAAAATCAAGAAGGTTATTACCTCTGTCCATGTTATCTCAGTCTGATTAAGTGCCAGAATCTTCAGTTTTGAAAATACATTAGATACAGAAATTGATGTAGATGGAAATTGCATTTTGTTTTCACTGTGTAAAAAGAATAATTATCATCATAAACTTAAATAAATGCAATTATTTAAGCCACTAATTTGGAATTATGTACTAAGTACAAAAATAATGAAAGCAGTTTTTTAAAAAAACACTGACATTGTTCCACATATTTAAAAATATTACAAAATATTACTTATATTCAAACTTTTTTCCTGATTTACTTTCCCAATTCACAAATGCATATTTATTCATCTATGGCTCAACCCCCCTTTTCTTTCTCTAAATTTAGAATGTGAAAAGAATGATTTTCATTAATATTAAATGAAACAAAGTCTGATTTGGGGCTTAAACCCCTTAGTGTTGATTGAAGCTATCTAGATTGAAACAAAAAGTATGTAAAACAAAAGGATGTGGTACCCACTGTCGGCAGCAAGGATATCACTATCAAATAGTTAAAAGATTCAAAACTGGAGACTTCAAACCTGCCCCCAAAAGACATTTTTGTTGCTTTCTTGAAGTATGACCTACCTGTATATTATGACAAAAGGAATCTCTCAATGTAGTTATGTATTTGTAAGTATTTTTTTCCCATTTAAACGAGCTCTGAGAGAGCTGGTGGAAAGCTAATCAATTACATTCTACCAACATTCCTTTCACAAAAAATTCATTAACAGACTTGCTTGGTAATGTCTTTCTTTCTTAAAGTAAACTCTTAACAGAAGGCCAGAACACAAACCCGTTAGGCTAGGCCACACTTCTCAGCAATGAAAAAATGAAATAATGATTCTAATGAATTAAAACAAATTTTCCATATTCTCATGTATACTGATAATAATAAATGAGCGTGTATGCTTCATGCAAAGTTAGATCCTCATTTTGCAAATAGCACCCAGGTTGCAACACCTGTTCGGTGCTAAATGTTGAAGAAAATGGAACACCTACAACCGTTTAAAAATGTTTTTGTCACGTTAGCTATAAAAACAAATACAAAAATTGCGCTCACATTGTTATTAAACTAATGTGGTATTTATTTCAATTTAGCTTACATCACTTCAAAATTATTTTAGCTGCATTGTGTGTATTGTACAGTGATGGAAGCTGGTAATAGGACAACAGAGATCCCACACATGACCATATGCATTTGTTGTTTAAGGACATAATGAAAAAAAATAGTATTTAAAAACTTGGCTCCAATTAAAACCACCACTGAGGCATTCAATTATCTTATGAATGTTGACCTCGTATCTAAAAGAGCCTCTTCTTTATTGCCCCTACCCCCAAAGGTACAGAAACCCAAATATGAATGTACCTGATATTAAGTGTTTCCAGATTTGGAACTTGAGAAGCAATATCTGTGACTGTATCCCAAGATGACAACAGATTTTTTGATAGATTTATATGCCTGATATCTGAAATTTCATATTTAGAAAAGAAACATCTCAAATCTTAACTTCCTTTTTCAAACACTAGAATTAGGGTGTTTTATTTTGTTTTTTAATCAAATAAGCAGAAATAGAATACACTTGTTTGCCCTAAGAGGTACTACCATCCAGTTACAGCAAATTTTGCACTGCTCTGTGGTACAAAAATGACTTACAAGAGCTTAACTTTACAAATCTAAAAATGGATTAATTTTTGTGTTGACACAAATTCTTAACAATTCTTACAAAGGAACAAATATGCTTTCTATTTCTCTAATATAGCCACAACATGCAGTATACTTAATATATTATTTGTTATATATTTGACACCTGTGGTACCTACAGAACCTATCAATTGTATTTTTATGTGGTTATCTATTCTAGAGTAAAATTTTAAAAATCGCATTGCTGGAAACGTCAGGAATTGCAGCCACAGTAGCAACCTATGACAACATGGCTATTTTCATCCACAGTCTGCATTCCTTCTCATAAGCTGTAGGCTTCTACATTTTAACTCTGCACGCACTGAAATAAGCCTCCAAACATAAGCTATGGTTTTAAACTTTTTTTTTTAGTAAAAGGATACAAATACAGTTCCTCATTCTTTGAAGTGAACACTTGGAATGCTAATATATACATATATATATATATTTGTGGTATCATATTATATAGCACCTTCAGAAAAGGATACTAGCACATGTTCTGCTGATTTCCTCTTTCTGACCAGCATGGCTCACTGCACACTCACGCACCGAGATATCTACCAGTAGGTTCAGCTGGCTGAATGAGAAAGAACATTCTGTTAAGTAATCTTTGAACAGAAATAAGCACCTTATATAAACACCTGGCTATTACAACCAAATAATATTATTTTCATAAATACCTCTAGAACTTGGAATTGCTGGAGTGTGTCCACAGACAGGCAATGAAGTTGGTGAAGGGTCTAGAGAATAAGTCATAAGATGAGCAGCTGAGGGAGCGGGGGTGGTTTAGCCTTGAGAAAGGGAGGCTCAGGGGAGACCATAGTGCTCTCTACAGCTACCTCAAAGGAGGTTGTAGTGGGGCGGGGGTAGATCTCTTCTCCCAGGTGACAAGTAATAGGACAAGAGGAAACAACCTCAAGTTAAACCAGCAGAGGTTTAGGTTGGATGTTAGGAAAAAAATATTCACTGAAAGGGTTGTGAGGCATTGGTACAGGCTGCCCAGGGAAGTGGTTGAGTCACCATCCCTTAAGGTCTTCAGAAGACATGTAGACGCGATGCTTAGGGACATGCTTTAGTGGTAGACTTGGCAGTGCTAGGTTAACGGTTGGACTTGATGATCTTAGAGGTCTTTTCCAACCTAGATGATTCTATGAATTAGCACTGAGCATTTTAGTATCTTTCTTGGATATTTATAGTTCCTTGGATTCTTATACTGCAAAGTAGGTCTGGTTGAATCACAATTTCTTCCTTTTCCCCCACCTTCCTCTTACCCTTCCCTCCCCTCTCCTCTGCCTTTTCACAAAAAAAACCCAACAACTGATACTTATCCAACTGTAAAAAAAGCATCATAAAACAGACAAACTGGAATTTAGTCAGTTTCCAAGTTAAACTTGTTTTTGGTAATACTTTCTGCCAAGGGTTCTAAGTTATTTGAACATTCTTTATATAACTTACCAAAAAAAAGGCATTTTTGACTGCTAAGTATGTTCTGGGAGGCAAAGTGAGTACAGTGGTGGTCCCAGAGAGGAGACTGCCACCTACTGCACTGCTACCTCTCTGGTGCTGGAGGTCATTAGAATTGCAGTCTACTACACATCGTTGTTATTAATTTTTCTTACCCTCCGAGATAAATAAGCATTGACATGAACTGACTGAAAGATGTCTTTACTAGCAGTACAGTAACTTTCTGCTTTCCTTCTCTTAGTTACATAGTCAGTGCTGATATGATTAAACAAAGATGAAACAAGAAATACTGTACAGTACTCAGAAAATATAACAATCCATCAATTTTAAAAGGACCACCAATGTGTATAGGTAACTATAAAGTTATAAAAGACATGACTGATGATATGCAGATCATCTTAACAGTGTGCTATCCAAATCTTCAGTGTATCACCCATTCATTAAAATCTCAAGCAAAAACCCTGTATTTGCAATTATCTATTGTATTAAATTTGTTCTCCATCAATCTCAATAACGTATTTATCATTCAGCAGTAACCTGTTCTCTGTCCTGCCGTGATGCCACATTAAAATAAAAATGCACCAAAATGATAAAGATTGGCAGTATTTGTAGACCAGAGTTACTTGGATGTAGTTTGCATGCAAGATCTTGACTAATTTGACAAGAAATTTCAGAGTAAGTTTAGGGGTAAGAAAGCCTGCCATTTCACCTAATCCAGTCTAACTACCAGTTGCTGCCAAAAGAAAAATGTACCTGTTTCTCTCTGTGCATTCTCCTAGAATTTTCCAATTTGGCAGCTGTGTGGCTGCTGTACAACTTGAGCCAGTTCACAGATCCAACAGAAAACTAACCCACAAAACAAAGAATGGTTTCATACTAGATCAATGAGCTGAACCAGCTCACCTTTTGGTTCCATAACACCAGATTTTGTGTTCAAGTAAACAGCAGACACAGAGAAAGGGAACAAGCAAGGTTCTCTCTTTTGGCAGTAGCTCACAATCACATCAGATAAAGAATATCATGCGAAATTATATAATCAGTATCAGAAATTTCAAATAACCTTTTAATTCATCAAGTTTCTTGAATGTTCTTAGAGGAAACAGTCCTCCAAGAACTATGGAATAATTACCCTAGTCACTGAGGAACATATCATCTTTATGGTTGAACAGCAGTGTATCCTAGATTTTCATATATTACACTTGCCTTTGTTGTTCTGCAATAGAATCCATGCCAATAAGTTCCACAGTCTTCTTTCCCAATACTAATGCATTCTTTGTCCCATTTTGAACATCTTGCTCCTTCAACCCATACCGGTCCTTTACTGCAGTGAGAAAATCTACTCCAAAATTTGCCTTGTTTGGCCGGATAAATGATCCTCCTCTGGGATGCCTAGAAAAGAACAGCCGGGAAATGGTGAAATATTAAAAGTTATCAGTCAAATGATAAAAAATAAGAAAGTCTAAAAAGTACTGATCATTGTTTTATTAAAAATACCACAAACCAAAGCAGTCAAAGGGAAATTTTGCAGGCTAATTTTAGGGTACCACTCCTGCTCAGCGAAACCAGGCAAGACTTGCAAAGTATCACTGATAGCATTTGACCCAACGAGTTGGTGCTGTGAGATGCCATGAGAATGGAAGCACATCTCCAAATGTGCTTACACATCAAGATTACCATGTCAGTGCCGTTATCAGGAATAACTGTTCTGCTATTTCCAAACTCACTACGGACTGAGTTTTCCCAGTTTTCTACCTATGGACAGACACAAACATACCTAAAATCATATGATGAACTTGTCTGGAGCCTTAGCTCAGCTTAAGGCTGAGGAATACTCAGAGTAGTAGGAAGAAGAGAGGAGTCAGAACAGTCAGCATTCCCTCGCTATATTTCACTTGAATAATTCACTCATAATTCTAAGAGAATGCAGCTTTGTCAAATGACATAAGATGCAAATTGTACCTCTTGTTATACTAACTCAAACTTCAAAAAAATAAAAAATCTAATACTAACTTGGTACAATTTTGAAAATGAATATTCAACAAAATTACCTGGCTAATGCACATTCTCAAGTCCTATGAAGTTTCTTAGTTTTCCCTTGAGCTGGAAAACACATGACAATTTCTTGCCATGCAATTGCTTTTGACAATTTCTATCAAAACTAGAGAGGAAATAGTAGGATGAACTGGCAAAGACAAGTTGTGGGAATGTATCACGGAACAGATGGAGGATCTGATAGGAGGATCAGCCAGAAAACAGCAGGGAGAAAATTGGTAGTTATGATTACCTGCCTGCTTTCCAGCTGAGAAGAGTACTGACTTTGGTTGGAAAGTACTCAGGAGGATGAAACCACTTATGTAAATAAAACTCCTCTTTTCGAAACAGCATGTAAACGTCAAGTGGCTCATTAGCAAACCATAATATACATCATCAACTCTACAGAGTCCAAAGCTCTCTCAGAAAAACAGTAACTAGAGGCCATGAATCCTATGGACCTATTGCAAGAGATGGAATAGCCTGGGCACCACATATTCACATTTTTATTAGAAGATCAGTACTGGAAATTGTCTGTGCCAGTTTTACTCATTAACATTTCGGGTATTTATTTAAGTACTCTGATATCATAATTAAAGAACTGGATAGAATCAACATATTATTTACTTTAAAACAATTTTCAGTCTAGTTTTGTAGCAACTAAGTTCAGAGTACAATGGTTACAAAACATGCAGAAAGGCATTTTTACCCAGAGAATGTAAAGCCAGTGTGTAAATTCATATTCAACAGACATTTTTAATTACCTACATTTTTGATCTAGTACACTTCTCTTAAGCCTTTCCTTCCATTTCTTTGGAGATATTCATAGTTTGCAAACATTTGCTTAGTTCAAATGTCAAATTTCCTCTAATGTAAAAATTATGTGGCTCCTTCTTAACAACGCTTCTTTAAACAATAACTCACATTTTCAGTCCCTAATTATAACATGACTTACACGTGACGTACATCACTCCCACACTTGCATTTACCTAAGTCAAACAGCTTTGTAGTTGGCAGACGCTGCAATATTCCACTAGGGTCTCTTACATAACGTTTCTTGTTCTGTTTACCTGTAGTTTACCCTATTTCCTGCTGTATGTTTATTTTGAAATGTGCTATCCCTTTTCCTATCACCTCAACGCTCCCCATTTTGTCATCTCTGTTCCTCTGCACTCAAATATATACTCAAATCCATTCCACAGACTAAGTTTCTTTTTCAGTTCTATTTTACTAATTTGATTTACTTTTTCAAGAACTGTCACAGAGAAGGACAGAAGAGGAGATGTTGCAATAAGAACCTATTTTCAGGCAAAATTACCACATGTTCAAGGAGAAAGGTCACTTACCTGTACGTTGTTTTCCCTAAAATTAAGTTTCACGCTAGGGAGTACAAGCGGTACAAGCCATACGTACGTATCACACAACCGACGTACAGCGCCTGGGCTCGTGAAGAAGCAGGCCTAGCAGCCATCGGTCTCCACAACTGGGAAACAAACAGGTAATGCAGATAATTCCTAACCCAAGGAGTCACCCCGGGTGCACGTCATTAGATGGCAGGATGCGAGTACTAATCATCAGCCTGACCTAAGCCAAGCACCTGGGAGTCAGAGAACAGGGATTTTGCTCTGATGCGTGTAAAAGGTCCGAGAACCAGGACAATGCACCACGCAGAAGTGAAGTGGCTGAAGGTACACCCCAGCGTCCCTAAACAGAAAATCTGGAATATGCCCAAGTGGGGCTCTGGCAACCAGCTGGCTCTGGTGCGTGAGTGACACTTCTTACTGGCTTTTAAAATAGGAAAGTTGGCCCCAGTCTCAGAAGGCTGCTTGTAGGGCACTTTCTATTCCCGACTCGGTAGCCTGAAGCAATACAGCCCATCTGCTAGCATGCTCAGGGCCCTTGAAAATTAAAACTCATTAAAATTCAGGTAAGCTATCAGCTTCCACTGTTTAACCATTTCCCTGAAAAATAAATAAATAAATAAATAAGAGGAAATCTGGCATCATTCTTCTTTGCTAACGAAGAGCGAAGCAGCAGTGCTGCCTACCATCACAGATACGTGATGGCTCTTCAGGTGCCAGTGGGTGTCACACGTGCACCTCTCAGTGCGCCAAGGACAACACAGCTGTAGGTAAGCTGTGCTCTGCCAACAGCTAGTTACGTGTTTGAGCATGCCTCTCCGCCACGGAGAGGTCTCAGCTTTACCTGCCCGGATGGTAAAGGGTTTCTTTGCTCAGTACTGGCTGTTTTGCAACTACCTCAAGGCAATTATAGCCATGGCTGGAGGCATACGCACTGCAAGGATCAGAGGGTGTCACCGATTAGAGCTCTTTGAATCCGTGCCTATCTTGTCTGGATCAGCTCTGAACAGGTCTTTGCCTTTAAGGGGAAGGTCCTCAGCAGGTCAGATTTCTTTTAGAAGAATCTACAGCTTCGGTAAAGAAAGCCTGTCCAATTTGTTTTTGAATAGAGACTGTGATAGCTGCGACATCAAACAAGGTTTGTAAGCGGCACCCAGGACTAATCTGTATCTGTATCAAGTTCCTGACTGTACAGCAGAAGCTTTGCAAACATCAGCAAGTAATTGAAGTTCTCGTAAGTTTACCTCAGTCGCACAGACATGAAAGCTGAGCCTGAGCTTCCACAAAACAAGGAAAGAAAAAAAATAACAGCACGACATCTGCAGCTCCAGATGCTCATCTGAAGGCTCTGCTGGTGCACAGCACACATTTGAACAGTGGTTAGGGCCAGCAGTTTTGTTTCAACACCCCTCCATTGCCAGCAGAAAGCAGAAGTCTCAGCTGGGTACAGCACCACACAGTGAAACAATCCAAATTTCCTATCTGAGATCTTCGGGGGGCTAAAAGGATTCTTGGGAATGCAAGCTCCCCTTATTAAACTGCTTTTTCTTCATAGACACTAAAATGATAATGACATCTCCCTCTATTTGAAGAATTTGTTTGTGTTCTAAGCAGATATTCCTGAAGGTGAATCTGTCTTTCCTGAAGGAGAGAGAGTCTAATTTAATATAAACAGATCTTTTTTTTTCAGGCAGGAACATAAATGTCATGCAAACAGTAACAGCTGATGGTCACAAATGCTGTCTGTAAATTTAAAAACATGCCCCTCAAACTTGTAAAATCCACGGAAGAAGAAACTGACAACATGTAACGCCCTTGCAAGGATAGCTTGGCATTTCAGGACTACAAAAATACACCGGAGTCACAATTCCCACCAGAAGAAAATAAAGCAAAGGGGAAAAAAATGTCCCAAAGAGCTGAGAAGCAGTTGCAATCTGCCTGGCTGAACAAATCACAGGAACAAATTTTACAGTTACTGTACTTCCCTCCTTTTCTGTCTTCCTCTGAAAGGCAACCCTGGGGAAAGAGGTTACAATTTAATGGGGTCAATACTTCTAGCAACGGTATCAGCTGATAACGCCAAGGTTGTGGGTTTGTTCTTGGTACAGGCCACCACGCTGATGTCTGCCCAGCACACTGCTCTAATCAAATCAAGTAAAATCAGGATTCCTCTGTAAAGAACAAAGCTATTCTTTAGCGGGAGAGAACACATCCCTTCCAATTGTGAATCAACTCTGTGTGATAAAACAGGATGGCACTCCCAGCTCATGCGGTAAGTGGAGAAGTATGTCAGCTAGCACAGGGGAATCCAAACATCTCCCCAGCAGAATGGTGTGGACAAAAACCAGCTGCTAAAACAGCCAAGCACGTGTAAACACTGTGTGAATGGCATACCTGAAACTGTCTGAGAAGATTCCTGTCCAAAAACCTGTATGGTTAAGGAGGAAGATGACCCTTCTGCCAGATTCAGCTGTAACCAGGCAATGACCCAGAGACTTTTCCTGAGGGGGGGAGACGTGGGGTGCAGGGAGACTTGGCTTGAAAGGAAGCATAAAAGAAACCTAAACACCTGTACCTGGGAGGAAGGTACGAGACCAGCAGTAAAGACCCAGTCCAAAGCTGCCAAGTCCCGCTGCCAGCAGCACGGCCTCTCCCTAGGCCAGACAGAGCTGCCCGCGGTCAGCTGCTGAGGTGAGTCCGTGCCCAGCGAGGGGACGGACGTGGTGGGGAGCGAACTGCACGCCCCACATCTCTGCGTGCAGCTGGGAGCCTGGGGGCGCCTCCTACCCACACACACACTAGCAGACTGCAGGGACGGGAAAGCTGGAGCACCCAGCCTCCCAGAGGAGGTGTGTGCAGCCTGGGGACTCGCTGGCCCAGGGCGGGCCCGTGCCCCTGTAACCCACAGCTGCCGGGGCAAGACACGTGTGCACTGTGGGAAAGGGGGTGTGCGACCAGAACTTCACTTTGAAAGCACACCCTAGGTTCAGCGCTGTGTGTACATTTTCACACTGCTTTAAGGCTTGATTATTAACTTCTCATTTCTCTCCAGGCGCTGTAGAACACAGCTTACTTTATTAGATGATACACTAGTGCAGGTGACAGGTAAAATAACAGCTTCCTCAGTTATTAGGAAACAAGACTTTATTATCAGGAAGAAGAATCACAAAAATGCCACTAGAATATGCATTGTCATTTCCAGTTACTCCGGATTTGATGAACACACTCATGATGTCTGTGTATTTTTGAAGCACTGCTGTGTTGTTCTTTGGTTCTCAGATTCTTAAGAAGTTGAATTTGTATCACATAATATATGACTCAGACATACATATTGCCATGAAACATATGAGTTTAGATGGTGTTTCCACAAAAAATACTACAAAGACTACATATAGCTGTCTGCAGACCTACTGACTTATCCAAATGAAGTCTCCTAAGAAGGTCCTTTGGTAAGGAAAATTTCATGTTCAGTTTTGTTTTCTTCCTATTGCATCATCTTGAAACATCACTGTGAAAGATTTTTTTTTTTAAAAAAAAGCACCCCTTTCAAAATTACCTTAGAAATAATTAAAACTAAAAGCTTGTCTTTTCAATGCATTTGTTTACAGTTTAAAGTACTCCATCAGCTGCTTTTGCTTATTAGAATTCAAGGAGTGAGAGAAGCAGACTTCTAAGCAAAGGATACTACTGATAAGGTTTGATTATATACATATATATATATATTATAGAGAGATTTTATTTATTCTTATTTATGTATATATATATTCATTATATAAAGAAACAATGTAAATATTTACTACTATTGTTTGATAAAAAATAGAGTTGATACTTGAAGGTTTTGGTGTTGTTTTTTTAAAACCATCTTGTCAAAATAAGGCATTCATTTATACAGAAAGTTATGTCTGTTCTCTTAATCTTCAGAAATATTCCAGAAAACAGAATACAAAGAAGAGGTATTGTATGAACAACATGTTCAAAGATCACTACGTTTAGGGTTGTTATGGATATGTGCAGCTTCATTCAGAAAGATTTTTTACAACAAGAATTGAGAGCATTCTCTGAGCTCATGTTTCCTGGGAGCATACTAATGATTACTTCTATTATTTCTCCTACAGCAGAAAATAACTAGCTTTAACTTGGAAACTGCTTCAATTGAATTCAAGGCATTTAAAAAGGAACTTCTGCTAACAAATTCAGAAGACACTGTTGCCTGAAGACCATAGTTCTCTATTTTTTATCTAGGAAAAATACAGGAATGTTGAATTTCTTCTCTTCCATCAAAAATGTCCTTATCCTCCTTAAGCCTCACCTTATTTTTGTCTTTTTCTTTTTTTCCTTGTACCTAGTGAATCAGATCTTATATTTCTTTTTTTTTGTTTGTTTGTTTGGTTTTTTCTAAAGACCATATTTTGTGTTATCATCTCATTTTCTCATAATGAGGTCTCCAGGGCTCCCACCATACACAAATGTGGAAGTTCAGAAGATACAGACTAAGAACTCTGATTTGCACAACTGAACACAATCTACCTCTTCCCTGTTTGGCTAAGGGTGGCAGAGAGTATTCCCAGAAAGGATTTTAAAATAGCTACTTCTTAGTTTTGAATTACTTAATAGGTAAATTCTGTTGATTCAGTCTGAGACCAAACAGCTGTGCTTGCTGGCTTGAAAACAACTTTCATGTGAACTGATAGCAGAGTATATTCTCTAACAGGCCTGGAACCACTATCAGGTCGTGATACAAGTACAGAAGCCTCCTCTGCTACCTCAGGGCATTCCATTTGTCCCCCTGGAGATATTTCAGCAGATAGAAGACTTTTTTCACAATAGATAGAAGACTTTTTTTTTTAGAAGACTTTTTTCACAATATAGAAATAATAATTTTAATCTCAGTTATTTTTCTTCTATGTGACATACAGCAACAGTACAGTTCTCAGTCCCTTCCGTACCATAGAGCTATAATTCAGGTTGGAGAACGTGCCAAGACTCATCTGCTCATAAAAATGGAAACAATCACAATTTCCATGAGCTGAAAACACATGCTCTAGAGTTAGCAAACACATGCACCATGACTACATGTTTTTAATTGTTCTTTTGGAGGAAATTCACAGAAAAGAAAAATCTTTCCGTTGAATCATCCATTCAGAGCAAAATAGATATACAAATATACTACCTCAGGCTCAGAAAAATCTTTGAACTGTGACCAGCTAAAGCTAGCAAGACTGTTGCTACATACTTTCTTGTTCTTTCACGCTCTTCCAGGCATCTGCTATTAGCCAGTGTTAGACAAATCTGTGGACTGACTTCATTCAGCTAGTCTTACGAGTTTCATTCACATGCAAGTTGGAGGAAAAATAAAAGACAATTTGCTTATCTTCTTATCAATGACTAACTTTCTCAACATAATTAACACAAGGAATTAATTTCAGAGAAGTCTTACCTTTTCCAACAAACCAAACACACATCCTAAAGCAAGACCACAGACAACTTATTTTGTCATTTTCCTTTAGAATGAATTGAAGGCTTTTGAAAATGTAAGTGTTCACTGTCAGAGAATTTGATTTATATTAGATTTATTTTACCTGAATGAGCATTCACAAAATTAGGAATAAATAGTAATCAAACTGCCCTTTTACAGTTACTGCCAGCCTGGAAACATAAGAGGAAGACAAAAAAGACATATAAATCTTGTCTCCATTCTGTCTCATTAATGTGACCCATTGGTCAGAACAAACATCCAAGTAATGCCGCACCCTTTCTCCAAAAGCAGCCAATAGAAAGCAGTTGCGAAAAACGTGAACGCAAGGCAAGTATTTTAATGATACAGCCTCAGAGTATTCTCCTACCCTTCACCAACCATCTGTTCTGGAACTTACTGAGCTAGCAGCCCACAGTATTTGAGAATCATTGATGGACTTTTCTTCTATTAATTCATCCAGGTATTTTCTTTAACTCAAACTTTCAGCACCTGCAGTGTCCCCTGCCATGGCAATGTACAGCTTGCAGCTGTTTGCCTTGGAGTCCTGCATTCCCCAGTTTCAAACGCGTTAAGTGCTCGAGTTTTCAACATTAAATACAATGTATGCATATACTAATTAAACAAAAATAAAAGCCCACACAGCAACGCTGTGTTTTGCATACATTAAACACAATTGAACTTAACAATTACTGTGTGATACAGTATCATCCAATCATTATCAGTTCCTTGGTATTTTCCCTTAACAATATGCATGCAAGTCATCTTAAGTCCAAAACAAAACAGTATCTCAGACAGTTAATACAGACCAATGGTTCACTTACATAAGGAAGTTAAGTAGGACATACTAATTTTCTTACTGAAGTAGAAGATAAAGGCCTACTAAAGTAAGACTAACAATATCTAAAAAATCACATTTTATTACACACCTCTGAAACCATGACTTTTATTTTCCAACTGTTAACCGCATTCTAATTAATCCCTGTAACTGGATCAGTAACAATGCAAGAGCCTTTACCACATAGCTGGTCACAGCATTCAAATTTATTATCTTTTTAAATACCAGCCAGTTGATAACAAAAGCAAGAGAGAAATTGACAAAGGGCATTTTCCCATAGCCATCTTGCTAATATGCAGGACATGTTAACAGTGGGAATCAACTCACCTGCATTTAAAATACTGTGTTCCTTCGTAGGTACCATCATGTTTTCCTCTCTGAGGATCATCCCATTCCACTCCAAGCCAAATTCCTGAAAAATATGGTAGATACATTTTCAAATGTAAGGCATCATAGCCACAGAAACATTATGGTTAACCTCTGAATTTCATCTAGCCTAACCTTCCCTCTCAAAGCAGGAGATTATGACCAGTGCTAGATCAGGTTAGACAGTTAAGTCTCTACGAGGCCAGGTCTTGAAAATCTCCAAGAAGAGTTTCCAACCTCTCTGGGCAGCCTATTCCAGGGCCACATTGTTTCTGTAGTGGAAAAGATTTTCCTGATGTGCAATCTGAACCCTTCAAGACACAGCTTGTAGCTGGTGCTCTTTGTTATAAAAGAATTTGGCTTTGTCACTTTCAAACGCCCATAGGCAACTATTTGATGCCACCTAACTTCCTTTCTTTACCATGCTAACCAAGCCCAGCTCCCTCAACCTCTCTTCACAAGACACATTGCCCATGTCCTTGACCCCTTGGCAGCCCTCCACTGGACTCTCTCCAGTTTATCCGCATCCCTCCTGAACTGGGATGACTCAAACCAGACACATTATTCCAAGTGCAACCTTATCAAGAACCTCTGCCCTCAGAGAGGAGACAACAGCTTCCCTTAGTTTGTTGGCCATGTTCAGTGTTCCAAGGTAACCCAGACCAATGCATATCTTGCTTGTGACAAGAGCTCACTGTAGGTTCCTATCCATCACAGCAGCCATCTCACCTCTCAAGTGCTTTACAACACATCCTGTGGGTTATTAGTGCAATACACGGGTTTATGTCACACTACATGCAGAAATTCATACTCCTTGAATTTCTCAGGCCCGCTCCTGAAGTTCACAAAGCTTGCTCTGGATCGCAGTTCTGCTTTTTGTTACCTCAGCCAGTTAAGGGTGATCTCCATCTTAACTTGTAAGCTAGATAAATATAAGGCAGATGAAAGGACTATTAAGTGGGCTGGTTCTTGTTACACCAGCCGGTTAAGGGTGATTGTTCATTACCCATGACTCTGACAATGATGTTGAATGATACAGACCCCAGAATTTACTTCTGGGTTACCTGTACGTTACAGGTATCAGCCCGATGTCACGTCATTGATTACCACACTTCTGCTTGACAGACCTGTGGATTTTCAGCCCACTTAACAGTCCTTCCATCTGCCTTGTATTTACCTAGCTTCCAAACTAACTTTTTAAAAGAGCCATGTAAAAAGTCTTATTACATTCAAGGAACACTACATGCCCCATTCGGTTTGTCCACGCTCCCTGCCCTACCCTCACAGAGGTAACCAGGGTGGCCAGGAAGGACCCGTCCCTTCTGACGAGCATCCCCAGCTACCATTTTGTCCTTCACACGCCTGGAAATGGATTCCTGGGGCACAAGCTCCACGATCTTTGCGGGCTCTCGGGTGAGGCTGATAAGCCTACGGTTCCCTGCCCGCCTCTCTTGCCTCTTCCCTCCTCCCGCAGGCGTTAGCAGCCTTCCCACCCACCCTTCTGACAACTTTAGGCTTTTAAAAACACTCAACCGCAGACTTCCTTGGGCTCGGAGCTGGGTTCACGTTCACCGAGCAGCGCCCCGGAGCCGCCCACCTACCCGCCGCGGCAGGCAGGCCGCCGACGTACCGCACGGTCGCGCGCTCCGCGCCGCACAGCACCCTGCGCCCCAGCGCCTCGGCGGGCAGGCGGCCGCTCATGGCGGGCAGCGGCAGGGGCAGCGCACGCAGCGCCAGCAGGGCACGCAGCAGCAGTAGGAGCAGTAGGAGCAGTAGGAGCAGTACGAGCAGTACGAGCAGTAGGAGCAGGGCACGCAGCGCCGGCGGGGCCCGGCGCCTTCCGCGCTGCGCAGATTGGCGGCGCCCCCCCCCCCCGCCCTGCCCCGCCCCGCCCCGCCCCGTCGCGGCCGTGTGGCGTTCTGGGTAGTGTAGTTCGGCAGGGCGAGGCTTTCCCCGTGGGCTTCATTTGCAAGAAAAGCAAGGAAAAATATATATATATATATTTTTTTTAAAAAAAAGGCCATGGAAAAGAAAAGGGCAAAAAAGCAGCGCCAAGCAGCACAGGTCGACGGGCACCGGCCATTGATGTTGAGCGGGTGGCTTTCGGAGCAAAGCAGGGGCTGGATGGAGCAAGCGACAGGCATTGGTGCCGAGGCAGACAATGAGGGAGGGAAGAGGAAAGGAAGGAGGACAGGACAGGAGGAAGGGAAGGAGGAAAGGAAGGAGGACAGGACAGGACAGGACAGGCTGTCTGGCTGGGGTGCTCTGCAGGGAGACAGCGCTGGGCCCTCCTGGCACGAGGCCTTTGCCTTTGTAACCTGGCGTGAGGCAGCCCCACACGCGGCACGCCTGGTTCCGCGATGTTGGTTACTGGTGTTTGGTAACAGCGGTGTATTGCAGCCACACTGAACTGTGCGGCAGAAAGCAGCTGCTCCCCGGAGGGGCCTTCCAGCGAAGGTCTTTGTGCCTTCACCTAAAAGCCTTCTTTGCCAGAGGTGGGTGAGTTTTCCTAGGCTACCTAGTATCTCTGAGGGGGAGTCCAAGTCCATCTTCCACACCTTTGGTGGTGGTGGCCTCTCACCGGTTCCTGTGCCCCGTCAGCTCCCACAGAGGGCACCCTTGGAGCAAGGCCGGCCGGTTTTCAGCGGTGCAGGAGCTACCTATACGCAGACCGAGGTACCAGGATGACAGCAAAAGCAGTAGCACAAAGTCCTCTTGCTCTCAATTTCTGACTCGTTCACTGCTCCTGAGCACAAACCTGAGAGCATGTATTAGTGTGAGGAGCTGAACTTCATGCTGGTTATTAGTGTGAAATAGAGCTTCTTTTGTTTTTCTTCTTAATCGGACATGCTTGTCTGAATCACCAAAGAAAAGGCATTTTCTGTCAGAAAGGAATCTGAGTGGATGTTCAGCCAGACCTGTAATTGTAACCAATCGTTTTTCATTTTGCTTTTTTTTGTTGTTGTTATTTACATTAAGAGTTTTGACCTTTAAAACAGCTAAATAAAACATTAAGTCAAAACTTTGAGTAAAGATTACTTTTTTTCACATGCCCACAAAGAAATACATCACACTGTCCTGCTCCTGTGGTAGCTGAATGCTACTCTAGGCAACAGTTGCAGTATTAGCAGTATACGTTCTTGTGAAGGGAATGTTCCCTCTGCTCTATTCCCCCCCCGCCCAAAATTCTTTCTCAACATTTCCCTACTTTGCTTCCAACAGCAGTCCCAACAACGTGGGACTGAATAATAAAGTCCTTAACTTCATTATTAATTCTACTGCAAAGCCAGTTGCAATATTTTTATTAATCCTTATGAATTATTGTCAGGCTGTTTTTTTCAAAATTACATATTTAAATTGTTCTAAAATTACATATTTATTTGGAACAGCACTCAGTATGCTGAACATTAATTGGCTAGAACAGAAAAATAAGTGATCTGCACATCACAAAAGGTGTTTAAAACAATGTTTTTCACCATCTTTCTGATCCTAGCAGCACTTTTGATAGTTCAGGCAGTCTGAGAACCTACATGTGTATTGCTGACTTTCTGTATTTAGTATTTTTAAGACGGTGCTGAAAATAGCATAACTTCCTGTTTATTATATTTCTTTGTTGATTATAGCGCTAAACCAGAAGAAACAGTAAGTACAATCAGGTACAGTTTGTCCAACATACTTGGTTTTATTTGATCAGAAATAGAACAATGCAAATAAGACAACCAGACTAATGTAACATTTTCACCTTTTACTAGCCTTACAATCTCCGCATTTCATAAGTGCCTAAGTAAAAGATCTTTCTTCACAATTTAACATTCATTTTGGTTGACTTGAAATGCAAGAAAATGGGTTTAAAGCACACTTTTTACATGTCTGGGAATAGGAATGACAATTCCTTCAAAAGGTTTTTACTGTGTTTTACTTTTTTTTACTGTGTTTTCACATCAGGCTGTGTCCCATTGGCAAAAGGAAGAGAACATAAGTAGCAGTAGGTTCTTCAGTTTACTCCTACAGTTTTCCATGGCTGTACTTCTATGTCTCTGTGCATTAACTTCACAATTATCTGAAGTTCTATTTTTAAAGATCTTTGTGTTTCTTCCTTGCAAGCACTTTCATTTTTCTCCCTTTGATTTGTTCACAGGGCCTTGATGCCACATGCGCCTGAGTGCTCAATAACTGAAGTCGATGCAGAGTTGTCATGCCTCCCTCGGCTAACAGAAGTTCACTGCAGGCTAACATATGCTAGACTACAGCAAGACAACAGGCCATCTTTTATAGGCATTTCAAAACAGCATGAAAAAAGTTTACTGTTTTTCTCCCCCACTCCCCCTACTTTTTATGGACTTCAGTTATTCCTTTAGTCATTAAGCAACTTCTGCTGTATGGTCCAGAAATAACAATTGAAACTTTATGAAGAGTGAAAATAATCCACTGTGATCCAGAGAAGATACACATGCTAACTGGCACCATATTATGTAATTCACATTTCCAAGGGAGTAAAGAGTATTTTCACAGATTGTTTTTGAGCAGAAAATAATCTTGGATTTCTCTTCAGATCAGAGTTACTCACATCAGGTCGTGTAGCACTGTCCCTGGAAGTGTCATGGTAGGCCTTCTTGGGAGTTATCTCCCATGGCTCCCTATGCTGTAGTCAACTGAACTGCTCAGCAAACGCCTAATTATAAACTTGGCGGGTCATACACTTGAATGGAAGTGGATTCATGAATCCTGGATTATTCCCAGCGACACCAGCTGAACCACTAGCCTCAGTGACAAGTGTGAATGTGTGCATGAAGCTAGTAAAGAAAAACATAAGCACTCAGATTTACTGTTAGTTTTTTTTTTATATATATATATATATAAGCCCGTAAGTCAGCATCAAAACAATGACTTATTTTGTCACCTCCTCCCCAGATTGCCTTCTGAAATCATTTAAAAGAAACTGCTGCAGAAAAGGTGAACGCCGGTGGTGAGGTCTAATAGAAGCCATCCAGGAAGAATGTTAATGTGAGGTAATGATCAAATCAAGTCAGCACGTAACAGATTGTTCAATTACTGTAATTTTCTAACAATTTTTCTATTCTTGAAGCTAGGGAAACAAGGTACTCTTTGTTTTATCTGTACTTTTAGTAATATATGCAAGTTATTTACATAACCATCAAGAACAAGTCATTTATAACTCTAGAATCCCTTGCATTACATTCAGAAAGCAAGAAGGGAAGCTGAACACACTCTTTTGCTTTTCCTGACAAAGTGAATGAGATGCTGTAAAACAAGGTGAAATTACATGAGGCAGCCTCAGGAGCCTAAAATGGGTATTCTTATTCTCTCAAATCCTTTCCTTGGCTCTGCTTTTGCCTCATCCACCTGCCAGCTTTGGCATTCACCAGGCTTTTACTGAGCAGAATAATTTATTAACCTAGACCTAAAAAACAAAATAAAACAAAACAAAAACAACAACAAAAAAACACACCCTCTTCTCCCTGGTTAGCAAGTTAAACTTTCATGGAAAGGCCTATAACGAGTGATATCACGAAAGCAAAATAAGTGTTAAAGGCAAACAGGTGGGAGAGGTAAAGAAGCTCCAACCACATGGAAAATGGCAACGTAAAATATTAAATACTTTAGCTTCTAGGAAATAAAAAAGTTTCTTCCACTTCAAGATTGCAGAAAATCTTGGATTACTTTTGGGATGGCATAGGATGAACCAAGATTTAAAGTTTCAGAAGCAAACCAGACTATTTTGTCCAGGATCAAAAAGGAGTTTGACGGTATCATGTGTGCTATGGCATTAGTAGCAAACCAGAAATACAGCTGAGGAAGGAAGAGAATTACAATGCAAGTACTGAGCAAATAATACAAAGAGCATAGTAAATATCAAACCTGAAACATAACACGATGAGATTAAGACAGAACTAGGAGCAACAGATGCCCGTACAACTCTTGTACATGAATAAAAGCCTGGCCCAATTCAGTGCTAGAGGCATGTGATTTCAAATCAATTTTTATATAACAAGGTGGGAAAATATACACAAACCCATGCTTTTACACCATAATGTTAACATTTTAACAAAAACTGGGGAAAGAAGCAATTAATATAGGAAATTTCCACAGCACAGAGGCATTTAGGTATTTAATAATTAGCAAAATGAACCATCAAGGTGAAGGCTTAAAGAAATACTGCTTCTTTCCCACTGCCATGAACATTTTCAGAAATATCAATGTATATTTTCCACACCCTAAATTTAAGTCTTTGTTTGTGGAAGGCAAATAAAAACACAAAAATTAAAGCTGTGGATAAATCACTGGAGAAAGTAAACTCGGAAATTACAGAAAACAAAATCTAATGAACTAGGTTACAGTTGTAAGGCCTTTTACCATGAGCTTTAAAAGCTCATGTCTGCACACACATCAGCTGCTAATCACATCAGTAATAACTATCACATCTCAAATTACAGACTCACTTAACAATATTAAGTATTAAATCTGATATTTATCAGATCCCAACCTCTACCGTTTCTAATTAATTTCTCTTGCCATCTCATTCCTCCCACTCTGTTTTACATGAACTCGTGTTTGCTTTGCAGATTAAGCCTTTCCTCACTTCTCATTAATAAAGTTCTTTTTAGAGCTAGGCTGGAAGAAAGAACTAGATTTGTATATAGCATGGTGCAAGGTGGCATTTCTATCACAGTTACAGGAACTGGGGAATGTAGATAACAATTTCCAAGAAACGGACTTACAGGAGAATACTGGTGAACATACGTGATAAAAAGTGTGAGCTTTGAGACATTTGCACAGAAGTGCAGAAGAAAGGTTTATCGAATGGCAAAGAAATGACCATACAAAGGTGAAAGCTATCCCTTTGTAACCTGTGAGGTACGCTGCAATTGTATATTTTCATTATAGCATCTTTGACCCCTTGCAGAACAGTAAAGCATAGCTTCCTCCAAAAAAAAAAAAAAATGTATACTAACCTAACATGAAAAGTTAATATAAAAGAATATAAGTAGTAAGAGGATAGCTAATTAAGTAGGTTGGGCTTAGATGTGCATTGTGAAAGATAACAGTTAAGAATTCTTCAGCTCCTGTAACATAGTCCTATTTCTATAGCCTGAACTGGCTTACTACTTACACTAACCACAAAACATGAGAACAGCTGACTCTCTGTAGAACATGCATTTTTTTTTAAAAATCTTTGCAATGTTCAGAGAACACGCCAGATCACCTTTACACTCTGCTCATGAACAGGGGCAGATACTATGCCAGTCACACCATACCTTATGCACTCAACTATGAAACTCTCAAAGTACTCTTGATGGTTCCTGAGGGAAAGGGGAATAATAACGCACACAGACCACACATTTCCAAGTATTTTTACTGTCTCAGAGTAACGAGTTCACGCAGTAGCCTTCACACATTTACCTAGAGGTAAGAGTTTGCATCTTCCGCATGAGCAGTAATTACAAGGTTGCTTTACTAAGAGTTACATTAGCTGCAGGCATTTCCAGAAGAGCACAGTATTGAAGCAGAGAGTACAGAGACAGCTTCCGTGGCCACAGGAATAGAAACTTCTCAGTTCAGTCACTGAAACAATGTGAGTGGTACTTACAGAAAGAAACTTCACTGAGGTACTCCAAGTTTCAGTATTCAACTTTGAGGCTCAGTGTGGAAATGAGTGGTTGTGTCAGCAGCTGGCTGATACGTACAAAGTTGCTCTTAGCGGGTTCATAAAACAGCCTGAGCTCCAAGGGAGAGGTGGAAGACAAGCGTATCTCCTCAGGGAGGTCCTGAAGAGATACCATTTTCATTACAATTGATGCAGGTAACATCAACCATGTAAGAGGCAAAGACAGATGTGACATCCAGCTCCTGAGAAGTGCACTGACACAACTAAATTAGTTCTGCAGCCAAAGACTACTCTCATGCTGCTTCAAGGAAGTTATTTATCTAACATGGCTGAACACCAGGAGCTTGTGCCAGGGCCAATACTGGAGAATATAGATGAGGATACAGCATCTCTTCTGGCACCAAATATAAAATCTGCCTTGACTATGCTTCATGATGCTTTACTGGCTTACAAAATGCACGAGTCTAGCCTTTCCAGCTTCTGAATACATTAAGAAAAATCCTGAAAGGTTTTGATTTATTCTAGCCAAAGCGAAGAGCGAAACACTCGTGAGTAGAGTACTGTTAAGATACACCTTCAGAAAATGCTTTGACTACTGGTGTCAAAAGCCTGGTATGAAAATACTGGACAGAACAGCAAAACAGAGCTGCCTGGTTTCTTGTTGGTCTAGCTGCCTTTTTCGGGGGTACTTTTCTCTTCTTACCTGTCTGTGGTTTAAAGGGCCCATAGCTGGAAAGTTTCCAGTGTACCTACTCTTAAGTTAATGGATGCATGTTTGGCAAGATACAGCATTAAATACTGGGAGGAGTAGCCAGAATAAACCAAAGAACTGACTACACAGCAGAAATCTCAGATGGTAGAAAAAAATTTAAAATAAAAAAAAATCCTACTTCATCAAGAAAGTTTGATTACACAACTATTTACATCCAGCAACCAAACAAAAAGGAAATGGCACTAAGTGCACTTTACACTGTATATATTGTCAAAATATCCCAGTCAGCAGAAAGATGTCTTACACAGTAAGGCTAGGAGATTCTCCTGACAACGTTTTTTCATCTCTCCACCATTCAACATCAGTTGCAACAGTGCTTGGAAACTCCTAAGACATGGCACAAAATAAACATTGCACTTCACTGCAGATGGTATTTTTCCATAGAATAGTAAGAATGCACAGGCTTTCTACTAAGCACTACAAATTAAGAAAGGAAATACAGTCACTGTCATTAACGTTAAATAAAAGATACCCTTCAACTTTAAGCTAGTCAAATCCCGGCAACCAGGTTCACTCAATGAAAAGGCTATTTTCTGTGCTTAATCACAGGGCAGAGAGAGATCCCTCCTCCGCATGTAGATAAAAGGAACAAGCTATCATCTATAACTATGTAATGTCTCTGACTAAAAGCAGTCATCCTGATTTTTTTTTTTTTTTTGTGCTTGATCACTCTTGGAAGAATCCCAAGGCTTGCCAAAGGACGACATTATAGCAGCCTTCTTCTGCTAGCTGGGTTGAGGTAATGACTCTCCCTGTTTTCCAGGCACAGTAAGTGAACACACACACACACTACCCTTCAGCTGTTGGAAGCCAAGTACCTCTGGCCATTTTTTTTGAGAGTGTGTTATCAGCTTAAAGCCACTGCTGATAGCATCAGTCCCACCTTTGATCTGAACCTACATCAGAGCAAAACCGCATATGGTTGTGAAGACTAAAGAAACCGAACCTGGTTAAAGCCAGCCCAGCCAAGAAGCAAACATTTCTCTGTGTGTGTACACACATGCAGAGATTTTTGTCACTCACCAGGCCACCCCTCTAATCTAGTTCTCAGTTCAATGCAGGCATGCCTGTGTACATCACTTCAAAAACATTTAAACGATTAACAAAACCGAAGTAGTATTACAGCTTGTAAAACAAAATACTGTACTTTCTTTTAGCCAAAATTTACAAAATTTGTCCCTATTGAGAGACCTATAACAGGCCTCCTGATACCAAATCAGAACATGGATGCAGTATGAATTATGAACCAACTCCTGGAGAACTCCCCTCAATTAAAAGCAGAGATTAAAGAGACCAGCACCAATCAGTTTCTTAAAGCTACCTGCTGTGAATCTCATACCATTCCTAATAGCACCTGACTATGTTGCTATTTGCAGCTACATGCTTGAGATCTAATGCATAGATTAAAGTCCCAGGCTACAAAATATTTGACAGCTTAAAAATCTAAAAACAGGCAATCAAAGCAATTCACAGAGCTGGAATCAGTGGCAAATTCATGCTTTTCTGATGCGATAGAACGTTCTCCCTAAGTTAAACAGAAGTCTCTATAAAGCTAACAGTTCAGTCTGAACATTAGTCTCACTTGAGATAAAGAAAATATTTTCCACAATTTGTATTCCCCTGAAAGTATTCTCAGACACCGTACAGGATATTCACATTAGGATTAAGTGAAGATCCATCTCATCTTCAAAATTGTAACTTATATTTACAATGCAACACTTGTACATGCATTCTGGTTGCAAGTATCTTGTGTTATTTAACACTGCAAATTTTTGTTTACTAGAGCATTGCTTAGAAACACACAAGCCACTCAGGTTAATCAGATTTAATTTAATATGGAATTTCAGGCAGAAACCTACAGTAGCCTGGTTGAATATGCACCATATGAGTTCCAGGGCTGAAGTAATGCCGATGATTGTGTGAAGATCACACGGATTCAAAACTTGTTTCAGTTCTAGTACATATGCTTTAACAAATCCATCTGCAAGCAGTTACAATTAAGACGGTATAGATAATAGGATATATCACCATACTTGGAGACCAAATTGGTTTCAACAGTAATTTCTGTAATGTGGCAACACAAGTAGTTTTAAGTGAGACTGATTATCACACCTTTCAGACAAGCTAGTCATCTTCCCATTTTAAAAAGCTTCCATTCACCCCCAGGAGATAAATTTATTAATTTTCAGTTTCTTTGAACATTTTGCTCAGCTGTTCAACTAGTGCTACAAGCTCAGGGTTTCCCCCTAGTGATTCAATTTGTTTATAGGCTTCAGATTCAAGCTCTTTTAATGTATTCCGAGTGTACTCAAACGAACCCACGTTTTCGAGGTAATGCACACAGTATTTTTTTATATCTATGTTTTCTGTCCTTTGGCGTAAAATGTTTTGCACCTGAGTACTTTCAGGTTTTGACCAAATTGCATGAATGGTTGGGAATGAGAACTTGCCCTCAGTTAAGTCTTCACAAAAACTCTTGTTTTCACTATATTCTTTGGAGTGCAAGTTGGCATAGTCATCTCTTATTTGGAAGAAGAGACCAAGTGTGTTAAGAAGTGGTTTTAAGTCTTCTTTATAATTTGAGAAGAGCTGCATGAGGCCTACAGCCAATCCAAAGAGACCACCTGTCTTTTGTAGTACCATAGCTTTGTATTCAGCTTCTGTAGGACAAGTGTAAGTATCTCTCCAGTAAATATCCAAGCCTTGACCTTTATGGAGTTCCAGTAGCTGACGGGTAAAAACTTTAACAGCATCTGGGTGATCAAGGGTTAAAACCTTCTCTAAGCCAAGGAAATACACATAATTAGCACAGTTGATTACTGATGGAATTCCATAGATACTGTGAGCCACTGGAAAGCCCCGTCGTAGCTTCGAGTTATCTTCAATATCATCCACAAGCAGGCTTGCATTGTGCAACATCTCTGTCACTTCAATGATAACCTATTAAAAAAGAGAAAAATTATTATCTCCTGCTGCAATTTAACCTCCTGTTTCGTGAGACCTTATTTGTAATAGGGAAAGTTTTAAAGCATGATATTCTTCATCACCAAGGCTCCCCATTAGACCACTTGTTCTTACTTTTACAGTTTTATGTAAAAACTGGTTTGCCATTTAGTCCTGGATCACAGTGTATTTTGTAATGTTTTCAGATTCAAAGCAAACTTACTCCCCGAAGTGTTTCCATGTGCCTAATCCTCTTCATTGTTGCTACAAATAGTCCTAAAATAGGCCATTGTCTAGCAGCCATGCAGTAACATATTAGAAACACAAATAGAGCCAAGAAAAGAAACATGATGTTGCGACAAGTCTAGGTTTACTAATCTGAGATATGCCAGAGACAGTTCTTAATTTGAGGTGTCATCTATGAACACATCTGTCACGTGCACCTTGTTTTGATAAACAGAGATTTCACCTTACTTTCTCCAAACTTTGTGTAGTTATCTTTAGTGCTGAGTTCCTAAAGGACATCGTCTGTTCTCCAAAACCTCATTTAGAAGATTCCTGGTAGAAAGGCAGTACCTACAACTTTTTCGAAAGCCTCTTAAACATACTTGTTACACTTGGCAGACCAACATCATGCACCAGCTGAGGTACTCAGTAAGCTGTTCACAACATCAAGCTTGGAGCTGGCTATATTCAACAAAAAGTAAGCCGTAACAGTTCCAAAGCAGGACACTTCAACAAGAGCTTTAAGCCTGTGTATGGTTGTCACTGCAGAGCTCCTACGCAAGGAACAGGTATACTCAGCACTTGCTTAAACGGAAATAAATTTAGGCATGTGAAACTGCATATGGTGTAAACTCACTGCAAAAACACATCTGATAAAGATATAATATTGAAGCTACTGAGCCAGTTATACTTGCTAGCAACAAGCATTGCACTCAAGCACTCATCAGAACAACTGCTGCTAAAAACCATTAAGGCCTTCATTTAAATAGTAGCAAGTACCTCGTATGTTTGTACTTGGTGGGTGCTGTAGGAAGTATTAAGAGGGACTTTGCTGCTGCAAGCATTTCTTCAGCAGCAAGCCATCTAGTGTTCAATGACCACTGTCCCCAGAGGTTAAAAACTGAAATCCTGCAATCTAATTGTTTGTTTGTCCAAGATAACAACTGTAAGAACAAGCTACTTAAGCACTAATGACTCATCTAGGAGTTAGAAGTGAGGACTACTTTGACCTGTAAAGGTACATTGTTGCCTACTAACTTTAAAGTCGTGAAGTATAAATATAAAAAGCAACTTTGCAATGCCTATTTTTCTGAATATTGGTTTAGTTCATTATGTCATTTTCAACACTATCAGGAAAGTTTCCCTGTGAATTCATTGGATGAGCCTACTCTAGCATTTCTCGTTAGCACATTTCATACCACTTTCAGTTCTGTGAACTCTTAGAGCTTCTAGACATTTAAGGTTGAATTGAAGTAACTTAAGTAGTGCTTCATGACTATTTGAATTAACTTGTGAACCTTCATAAGGAAAAGCAGTGTCAGAAATGCTTTAAGGTTGGAAGTGAGGCAGGAAGAAGTTTAGACAGCAGAAAAACCTTATTTTCTAGAAGATATCAGGAAATGCCTGAGGAAATGAGTAAGACTGCTCTTCATAATGAAAGCAGAAGACCAACACAGAGCACCTATGCTTTCTTACAACCCAAGCCCATCTAATCTGTGACTGCTGCAATACCGCTTTCAACACACAGATTTCTACCTTCTTACCTGTAATAGCTTTAAAATTTTACTTGGCCCTGTTCCAGGCCACTTCAGTGCTAACTTAGAAGCAAGACCATCTGACAGATCTTGCATTCTCTAACTCAAAAAGCTGAAATGTCTCAGTGCAGCATGAGATGAGCACTAAGGATGCAGTAGGTAGAAGAGACCACGTGGCTGAGAAAATAGTAAAACAATGGTAGCCAATAGTAAAGCTTGTTACCAAGGAACAGCAGCCTCAACTGTATTCATCTAGATAAACTACATGAAGAAAAAATCTGAATTTTGATATTAAATAGAATATGAGTAACTAGAAGGGAGTCAGGCTGCTAGACAACTGGAAAGACTTAAGGTTACAATGTCAGAAAGATGACAGGTAGTCACCCAGACTTCAACCACCTTACATTATTAAAATGAGTACAATTATAGACAAAAGCTGTAACAATTCCAGCAAGTTTCAAAAATGACAGGGTCTTGGTTTTGCCCTGAGGTGACTCAGAGAATCACAAACCACGTAAGTGGTAAAGGAGACATTAAAGCATCAGTTTACTTCATAAAGATAACTAAAACAAGTGGTCTAAATTTTCGATAATGGTTAGATGACTGTTTAGAAATGACAGGTAGAACCGGTTACTTCTGTTCACACTGTGGTGCTGCAGTTTAATTATCTATAGTGCTTCAGAGACAATGGACTCCCATCATCACTGGTGCTCAGCAAAAGGCTAAGAGGCTATAACTGCAGTGCAAGAGATTCCAGCAGGTCGTAATGGAAAACTTATCATGAAAGGGATTCACCGGAAGAGGTGCCCTGAGAGGCTGTACAGTCTACACCTTCAGATTTTCGAGACTCAACAAGGCTCTCAGAAGCCTGAAGCAGCCATGGAACAAGTCCTTCTTAGAGCAGGTTTGACCTGGATAACTACCAGAGACTCCTGCCAATTTGAATTTCGATCTATGATTTTAGACTAAACTCATGCATACAAGTACACCGGTTGCATTTGTCTAGCTGGAAACCAGAATAAATCCAGCTGAAGAGTTATATGGATAGACTGGGTTTGTGTGACAAGGGCTAAGCAGCAGGAGGGCTGCAGGGGTGGCCTCTGAGAAGTGCCAAGGACCTGCCCCATGTTAGGTAAGAGCCAGCTCCAGCTGGCTCCAAAAGGTATTCAGCCACAGCTGAGCCAACAAATGATGCTGGTTGTGCCTCTGGCAGAGCAGATTTAAGACAGGGAAAAAACTGCTGTGCAACAGCAGCTGGGAGAGTGAGAAAACAGAAAAACAGCCCTGCAGACTCCAAGGTCAATGCAGAAGGAGGGCAGGAGGTGCTCCAGGCACACTGCAGCAGTTCCCCCATGGTCTGTGGAGAGGCCCCTGGTGGAGCAGGCTGTCCCCCTGCAGCCCATGGGTCCCACACGGAGCAGATCACGCTGCAGCCCGTGGAGGAGCCCCCGGTGGAGCAGGTGGATGTGGCCTGGAGGAGGCTGCGGCCCATGGAGAGCCCCTGCAGGAGCAGGCCCCAGGCCGGAGCTGCAGCCCATGGAGAGGAGCCCACGCAGGAGCAGGGGTCTGGGGGATTTGCTGACTGTGGGGGACCCGTGCTGGAGCAGTTTGCTCCTGGGGGATGGACCCCATGGTACGGAGCCATGTGGGAGCAGTTCTTGGAGAGCTGCTGCCTGTAGGCAGCCCCTGCAGGCTCAGTTTGGGAAGGACGGCATCCCGTGGGAAGGAGCAGGGGCAGAGAGTGACCATGAAGGAGCAGCAGATGATTAAGTGTTCTGGACTGACTGCAACCCCCATTCCCCTGTGCCACTCAAGAGGAGGAGGTAGAAGATGGATGGGGAGATAAGGTTATTTTAGTTTGCTTTTAGTTTCTCACTGCTCTAGTCTGTTAGTAATAGGCAATAAATTATGTTATTCTCCCTACATTGAGTCTGTTCTGCCTGTGAAGATAAGGAAAGGGAGATCAGTCACCAATTATCCTGGCCCTGGAGCCCTTTTCCATTGCATTTCTTTTCCTCTTCCTTTTGGGGGGGGGGGGGTGGGAATGAGAGCACAGTTGTGGTAGAGGTTAGCAGTCCATCAGGGTGAAGCCACCACAATGGACAAGGCTGAAAAAAATAAAGTTACTAGGAGATTAATGCAGCCTCTTCCTTCACTGTTTAAATTACTTAAGCCAATTTGCTACTCAAGGACTATAAAGTATCACACAAGCTACCCTAAAGAGGACTCCTTCAAACACTAATGGCCCGCCTGACCATTAATGAAATTAGCTAGGGAACAGGTAAGTGTCAAAAAAAAACTACCAACCACCATAATAACTACCAACCACCATAAACTACCAGCCTACTTTAATTCCTTACATTACCTTGGATACAGAGTACTTTTTGCACCATAACTAAGCAGTATGGCAAAACTATAGTTGAAGCAAAAAGGGAATTTTGCGTTTTAGAAGCCAGTGTTTAAACACTGTGCATCTTGCACAAATCTGTCCAACAGGGGAAAAAAAAGTGATATTCCTGGTCAAATGTTTCTCAGTAGAAAGTAAGGACTCTAGACTGTGTAAGAAGTCCACCTAAAAGTCCAGAACAAGTGGTTTATGAAGTTCACTTGACTGCTGGCTTTGATATTCTTGTATCAAAATATTAAGAGCTTATTCTCAATCACTATGTATAGCTTACAAGGTAGCCATCTAGGTTCTTTCATAATTCATGGAAAACTCATTGTTAATAACCAAAGCAGGTAACAATAGCAGCTGCTCATCCACAATTCAAAAGGTTGAGCACACTTGAAAACCAGTAACTGTTCTACACAAGACAAACCGTGGAAATTGTTTCTTTAGTGTTACACTACAGTCAAAGCTTTGCACTAGTTATTTTGCTGAAGCTGTACTTTATATTTGGAAATTACGTGGTGTAAATTAAAGAAGTCTTAAAAACTTTAACAACAATGCTATTGATATTCTTGTAAGAAAGATAACAGCCTTTTAAAAATAATTAGCTAGTACCTGTATCTTATCTTCTGGAACGTTCAGCCAGTGATTAAAGGCCTGTGACAGTTTGGTTCTCACTTGCTTACCTACAATTAGGAAAAAAAACAAAAGTCACATTAAGTTCATTATTAGACAACAATTTGTCTTAAGAACTGTAACTGATTTGAGAGCAGTAAGCTGATAAGCGTGACCACTTGAAAGGGTAAAATATATTACAATAAGTTTATAGCTTGTTTTCCTCACTGTATTAACATTAAAACTCAAGTTGCTGATTGTTGGAAACATTTCACAACAATATACATAAACAATACTATAAAGCAGGTATTTACATGTTACTATTTAGTTTTGTCAGTTTAATTAGAAAGTGATCTTGCGTCTGTCAGTAACCTGTATAGATCAGCTTGCTACCTCTGAAAGCAGGTCCTAGTTTGCCAGGCACGTTGACTTCGTGTAAGATTAGAAAGTTTCAAAGAACTTTTTTAAAAAAAAAAACTATGATTCATTATTTGTTGAAGATGTGTATTTGCTGAATATTTATTTCCTCTCCATTATAAAGTCTTGCTACTGTAGTACTCTTCATTTGCTACTGACTTTGTAAAGACAAAGAAGTGACATGTGACATACTTATTAAATAGCTCTATACAGCAATCTAATTCTGAACAGAATAGAATTTCCCAAGATTTCAGACATTTCTTATACTGTAGAAGTTCACCTATTCATAATGGGATGTTCTGCATTTTCTAACTCTAGTTTGGCAGAGAACCAGGCAGTCACCTATTTCCGAGGAACAAAGCACAAGATTAGAAATACAAATCTGGTGTTAAAATAAGTATGACTATTCATTCCAGGTATATTTTACCTGAAGGAGTTGATTTTAAAATAAGTTAGCCTATGTTAACAAGTTAATCTTGCCTATAAATTATTGATGCCAGCTTTCTTTAATAAATTGCTAAGGGTCATATACAAATATTTATCCAGTGTGTTTATTGATCTTTATTGAACAATTTCATATTGATCAGTCACCCTCTACCCACACGGGCTGTACAGCTTCAAACTTTAAGAAGCTCAGCTGAGCTTAACACCTTCAAGTTAACAGCAAAATGTTTTCACCCAAAGAGCTTGCATATATAGCTTGTATCAACAAGGTCTCTGGAAGCAGTTTCCAGCAAACCTCAAAGCAGTGCAACCCAGATAGCAGGTTCCATATTACCCTAAAGACCTACTGAGAGACATAACCTAAGAATGATTCCGCAATATCAGCCCTCACGTTAATGATGCCATCCTGCCCGCACCACTGAAGAAGTTGCAACATCTGAATCTTTCCCCAAGGCTTCTCTCTATTGCTGTGTGACCAGCACGTACAGAACAGAGTAACTAATGTGGACGGATTCACTTGCAATCATACACCGTGGAGAAATCACACAGGATTTCTCCTCTTCTAATCAAGCCGCCAAGATGTAAGCAACAGGTTTGTGGTTTGGGTTCTGCAGCAGGGGGTTATAGCCTCCCTCATTTGCTCAGATGGCTCCAATTTTTGCTCAGTTCTCAGAGATTTTTCACTATTTCCTGTCACCACCACCTTTTGGTTTTCACTAGAAGCAACTCAAGAGACCTTTGGCTTCTGGCTGTGCCCTGTGGGAAGGGGCACTTTTACCTGGATACACCCTGCCTTTGGCTCCCATTCTCCATTTCTGTTTCCTGCATTCAGTTTCAAATACTAATAGCTTTTTGCAGGAGGGATGGATTACTTTGTTTCTGAAACAGCACAACTGGTATCTTAAATTTCTCATGCCAGGCTTATTCTCTATCAGGATAAGTATCTACTTCTATATATAAAAAAAAAAATATCTGTGCATTTAAATCAATAACTCACTGACTTAAATTCACCATTTTAACATGGGTAACCAGAGCTCAAGTTTGAATGCAAAATTAGAGTAGCACCCATCACCCATCTGTGTTTTAAAACATCTTACATTAGCTAAGCCCCATCACTAGTTCAAGTTAGATCTGCTTCTGACAGCAATAGCTCTTGTAGATGTCAAGGATTTGAAATTCTACCAACATTCAGAGTTTCCTCCTCTTCTTTCCTTCTCACCCACCATGTGGGTGGATCAGATTTTGGCCAGATCTGTTCCCTGTCTTACTGCATATTCATGACCAAATACTGCACAAAGCAGGGTCAAGACTCCCTGCATCAAAGGCTCAACTTTTTTTTTTTTTAAATAATAATTGCATGAGTTAACTGAGGAGGAAATAATCACTCAAGTATTGAGTGTAACTGTTAAAGCCATCTGCCAAATTGTGCAGCTTGCCAGGTAAGTATAAACAAGTATTTTAGTACATCCATAAAGAAAACTAGTCAGAGATACTATCACATTAAGAAAGCATACCTCATCTACTTTAGATTAAGGAAAAAAGTAGCTGTTGCATCAATATAAGCATTAGACAAGCTAATCCTGTTTTTCTGAACATGTTTCCTAGAAAATATACTTAGTTTCTAGTGCTAGATGTTCAGTAACAAGGTTTATTTCATCCTGAGGTACATAACTACTAGCATGTAATCTAAACGGACTGTTAATATATACACAGTGGATTTAGCCATTTAGCTCCTCAGGATAGACTGCATTTGAATTGTTAGACTTGTCTACTGTGTTCTGGTGAGGCTGTCTAGACACTGACTATTAAAGGAAAAGAATACTATCTGTATAGTGAAGTATTAATCTTTCCTTTTACAGGTGCAGATCTGCTTTTGTGAGCCCCATTATCGCTTCATAAATGCGATTGTATCTTGTTCCAAAGTCAATCCTAGCACGTCTATTTGATGTTAAAGCCATTTTCTGTATGCATGTTTTATGCCTACAGCCACACTATGATGACAAGAGACCAAACCCCTTCAACATTTCATACAGTAAGGCTCCATTCTTTGCCTCCAGCCTTCCCTTCAGACTAGATGGCCTGTAGATGCTAGAACAAAATTAAATGGAGTAAAACTTACCACCACCATAATTACTCATTTTCCACTGTTACGTATCACAACCCTCTTGACTCATCTAAGCAGACCCTTGTACAACTGAACACTCTCCAGATCTAACTTCCAAAATTCTTCTACCTACTGTACCCAGCCATATTCATACACAGTACTGCAAGAGCTTTTTAAGAACTTTATGCTAAAGCACTGTTTGATCTGCTGAAGATCCCAATACTGCCCTAATAAAGCAAAAACTATGCAAAACTTGTGATCTCCTTAGTAATGCAGGGTAGAAAACAAGGTAGGAAAAAAAATATTACAAACATAATAGACCCACTCTGACAAAATAGGTAATTTATATTAAAATAATTTATAGGGATAAGAATGTAAAATTGTTATCCTAGGAATAAAGATTCAGTTAAATTAGAGAGGTCACACTGAGGACAATTCGTCCCACCTATTTAATCAGATAAGAGACGCTTCTTTAAAATCAGACTGACTACACATGTGTTTATATCTATGATTGTTCTCCTGATAGAGTACAGACCCAGAGCTCATAGACCTCCTGCTCTGGACAGGCTGCTGATCAGTATTTCTTTACACATGCTGCATTAAAGTGACCTCAAACTATGCCCTTAAGGCAGCACCCCACTTAAGAGTGAGGGTATGTGAAATGGATTGAACAGCATGGGGAAGAGCAGAGGGACTATTAACCTAGCCCTCATTAGAGCCTCACTAAGCTAATTCAACTCATTACCCCAGCAGAGAGCTGACTGCTTTTTGCTAGGCTAGCTTTCTGCCAGCTTTATGTACTGAGTCAGCTTGTAAAGCGGGTCTGCCAGAGTTAGTACAGGCTAAGCAGCAGATGCTGAGAGCTTGGGGGAAAGGGGGCATCACCCTTACGGATGAATCAAGCTATTATATCACCTCAGCTGTATTGTGCACTTCCACTCTGTCCTCGGATGGGTTAGGGCTACATGGGGCCCTGCTCAGATCTCCCCACACAGCTACAAGAACACTACAGCCAGCACATGTGAACTGCAGGCACGCAGGCAAAAAGAGCAGGCCCATCCCTTTAAACCTGGGCAGCCACTTGGGACAGATTACTGCCACTGCAGGATTGCCTAGCTTAAACTCCCACCCTGTTCAAAACAGGGTTAACTAGTCCAGGGCTGTGATTCTGCTTTTTCCTTGTTTCCTCCTCTCACAAGCCTGAATTCCACCATCCTGTGGTCACTGCAGACACAGCTGCCCCCAGCCTTCACATCCCAACCAATTGTTTTCAGAGTGTGAAGTCCAGCAAAATGCCTTCCCTCATCAACTCGTTGGTCCTTGATGCATTCCAGAAACCTTTAGGATTGCCAACGCCCTGCTGTGTTGCTTCTTCTATTAGATAGAAGTAGAAGTTAGAGGTAGAAGTCTCTCATGAGAAGTGCCTGTGAATGAGGCTTCTTCCAGCTGTCTAGAAGCTTCATCTACTTCTTCCTGGTCAGATGGTCTATAACATAGACCTGCCGTAGTGTCACCCATATTGATCTGCCCTCTGATCTGGAGCCTGTTGAGAGTTTATGGGTTAATCCAACCCAAGTTAGAACTCTGGGCCATTCAGCTGCTCTTTCACATAAAAACGCAACTCCCACTCTTTGCCACCCCAGCCTTTCTAGACAGCCCACATCCATCTGCAGCTCTCTGGCTATTCCACATCCAATATCCCAGTAGCTTCATGCAGACATCTAACTTCTATTTATTCCTCATGCATTTTGTGTACAGGCACTTGAGAGTCACCCAGTCCTACAGATTTCCTAGCAAAAGTGTGAGCTTCCTGCACCACATTGCCCTGTTATCACTTCCTTATTTGAATGCATACATCTGGATTGGACTCCCGTCAGCTCTGTTCTGCTAATTACAAGGTCTCTTGTCCACCAGAGATTACAGTCTTTGCTTGCCAGTTCATCATTTCCTTGCTTTATTTTGGGTAGTCTTATTCTTCCATTATCACTTCTAATTTAAGTGTCTTCTCATCAGGTCAGTCAGCCAGTGCCAACTTGGGTTGGTTGATCCCAGCTCCTTGTAGTAGTCCTTGATGCACAAAAGGAGTCCCATGATCACAACAGCCAAATCCTTGCTGTGCAACTGACTGGTTGTTAACAGAAAGGATCTGCTTATTCTTCTTGAATAGGGGAGGAGGGGAGAAGAGCTCAAATATCAAGGAAAAGACACTTGGTCTCTTGTGCCCATCCCTCACTCCAAAAGCCATGAAATATGTTTAATAAGCTCCAGATGTCCCCAGCTACATCCACTAGCGTTCAAGTGGAAGATGTGCAGGGTTCAGTAGCCTGAGGATCAGACACCCCTTGGTAATCTCTCCAGAACATCCCTGATCCAACCTGTCCAGAAGCAGCAAGCCTCCTGAAGATACCAGCAGGACAGCAGCCTCTGTCCCCTGCAGGCAGCAGCCTCCCCACTACTAGCACTTGCTGTCAGTCTGCAGCTATGCCATACACAGTTCTAGCCATTTGTTTTCCTCCGGTGTACTAAACTTACCTGACAATCGCACATCTTCACGATGAACGGGAATCTCTCCTGGTGCCAGAAGCCATGAGCTCCCAGCTTCCACTACCGTGTAAGTCTCCGTTTTCCAACCTGACAGACACTCTTCTTACCCCTCCTTCAGTGTATTCAGGGTTTCAGGATCCTGAACCCAAAGGGCCTTCAAAAGATCCTGTCGATCTCCTTGTTATTTCTGCTGCTGTGTAACCTGCTGACCCTCTTCCACTGCTCCTTTGCTTGGTGGAAGCAGCTTTTCCACCATTACACATCTTTTGGAGGCTGGGACACAACTTTCTCCTGGCCCAGTGGGATTCCTAGGCACCTCTGCAGTACAGGACCTGGAGAGATGCCACCTCCCTCAGGAACACAGCTCAGATTGAGGCCGCTGATGTGTAAGGTGCATTTGCTCCAGTGGTAGAGATCATGCCCTGTGGCACATCGCCACCATTCATAAGCACACATACCACGTTCTCAGTTTCTGGTCTCCTTCTACATGAACTGCTGTGCAGACAGCTACATCTGTTGGCTGCCTGTTAACTGTATTCTCTTTTAGAGAATATCAGAGGAATGAGAAAAAAACATAGATGCTATTAAAAAAAAGATCTGTTTCAGTAAGTTGAGAGGCTACTGTCAAAGTAAAGCATCCCCTTAGTCTTGCTACTGCTGCTTCAAAACTCCTTCACCAAGCCGGTTAAGTTCAACAACCCAGCAGAAAAAGATGAAAGGAGACCAAAAGCCAGTCTTGATTGTTTAACAAGCTAAGCAAGCCCAGGAAAGACTGAAGCCACAGCAATGCACATGGAAGGGCAGATGCAGAGTTGTGAATAGGGTCGGAATCTATCCTTTTCAATAGCAAGCCCCTATACTCCTTAGGGCTGCAAAAAACAGCCACTGCTGTTAGCTTCGCTACTCAGAGATGAAAGATTCTTCCTCATCTGTGTGAATTTAAAACAAACCACATTATTGGCATTTGTGAAATTTATTTCTACCTATTGCACTTCGTTTACCCAAGTAAAGGGCAGAATACTAGACTCAGCAGAGCACTGGTAGAAACCAGTACGGCAGTTTTATGTTCTACTACTGAAATATTTTACAAGAAAAGTTACTGTTTTAAGATGCATGCTCTCCCAGGCACTACGTTCTGTTAATTACTGTTTATTCCATCATTAGCATACTAACTGTTAAAATTGCAACACAGAAAAAAAGACTTAAGCCCAGTAGTTTTTGTAGCTTAGCGCCATAAACTCAAGCTTGTCTGTTTCTTTGACTTCTAAGTATCACCTCAGTTACCACTAAAGCAGTATTTCATTAACAGCAAGGAAAATAATCAAGTTTCTCTTGTTTTGAGAGATTAACCCTTAATATCACTATAAAAAGTTTGTATTCCTACACTACAGACAACATTAGCAGACATTTACTTTTCAAACCATCTCAGTACAGTTACACAATTCTTCTCTATGTGAGAGTTTTGATACGTATCTAACTTCATTCGTTTTCACAGGTTACTAAACCACTTGGAGCCTGTGTTTCACAACTGGTCCTACAAGATAAGCAACTGGGTATTGAAGGGCCATAATGGTACATATCTGACCGAACTGGGCTTTCTCCAGAAGCCTCTCAGAGCTCCAGGTGATCCATGAGAGAAACAGCTCTTTGGCCTCACCCTTGTGCCACTGCACTGACTGGACAAAAGATAACCATTCGGCCTGTCAAGTTTCCCAACAGGGTGGGTGATTGATACTGCCTCATCATCTGGTTAGTGAGCTGAGAACTGGCACGAGTTAAGATGCAGGAGAATACTGCCAGAAGGAAGATGGAATTAAACCGCCTCTTTCAGCAAAAGCTTGTTAGATTAGCTCAGGCATCTCATCTGGGCTCCACCCTAATTATGAACTGCTAGCATATGCCTCATTTTTCCCTTCACCAAGCATCGGTGCTTATACCGATGCCAGGGCTCACACAAGTAGCTGGCTCCTACAGATCTGTGTTTGGCATAGCTCACTTAGGACAAAGCCAACATTTCAAAAAACAGTGAACATCCAGCTATATGATTATGAACACTTACTGCTTCCACTGTTACTCCGTAACAGCTTTCCACAGGCACGCAACATTTACCTGTCTAGCTTAGGAGAATTCTTCCATTCCAAATCACACCGCCATTCCTATGTGGTGTATCTTGTCTCTCACCTTCCCCAAGGCATAAATGAACAGGAGTTCCACATGTCCACATTCAGTGGACAACCAGATTTATGGTATTTTAGCAGGACAGGACAGAGTGCTTGCACTGTTCATCAATGTAACTTTATAAGCCATTGGGATACAGTGAGTAGGGTTAAACACACCATGAAGTATGGGAATTTAGACACAGGAATGAAGGTGGGAAGGTTAAACCAGATGCATCATTTAAAGTGAAAGCTAATTGAAGAGCTATTAGTCAAGCACTTATGCCTAGAGAAGATTGTTTTCTTTGTCTTGGCACTTCTTTAGCTCATGCATATTTGCTGAGCTTTCTTTTCCAGCAGCTACAATTTCTTAAAAAGAAAAAAAAAAAGGCAGCCAAAAACACAAGTGGGGTTATGATTTACTGTGTTTATGTCAGATAATCTAACCAAACAAAAACCCTCCTTTAAGATGGTGTTAGAGAAGTTTCTTCAAGACCAGCTCTTAGAAGACCCTCTGGAGTATCATAGATTGATTCTCAAACAAGTCTTCCAGCAAAACCACCACCCGGTTTCACATATTGAAGTGGAAAATACTGTGAGGAAACAGGAACAACTTTCTGGCATCATAAAAAGGAGCGTTACTGCCAAATTCTTTCCTTCTCTACTTTTTCTACTCACATAGTACCAGCTGCCAAGACCATGCAATCATTAATGTAGACAAGATGCTCCTGATATTTGTAAAGATGAATAACGATCTTCAATACACACGGGTTACAGACCCACCCTGCTGATAATAAAGGTCTTGTTGCCGATGTATAAAGCCAGTTAGTACTGCACCTGAGATTAGTTACGCTGTTTGTCTATAGATAGGCCTCCGATCCCCAGTCAGATATCATTTTGGTCAATTACTTTCCTTAAATATTTACCAAATTCTGTATATTTGTTAGTTTCCCCAGTATTTGATGCAAGTTGGACAGAGGCTTCTAGTTGGCATGCCCATGCATGAATTCTCTATCAAACTGCCTCCTGCATTCTACCAATATAGCTGCTATTCAAGAAAAGAAACTTCATTTCAATGTATTGCCAGCGACCTAACACCAGACAAAGACTGGCAGATCCTCTGGCTAGTGAAGCAACTCAGAGACAGCAAAAATCAGCCAAAAGCAAGCCTGGCTCTACACATACCAGGGTGAAGAAATAACATAAAAGCAGCTAATTAAAACATACACACACAATCCATCAAGTCCAGTACAGCAAGCAGATGAAGTTTGGGCTGGCAATGTTTCATTCTTCAAAAATGGAATCAAGTCTTCAGTGCTTGCCTTTATCAGTTTCAGTAAGTAGCAAGTCAGCGACTCTGAACAGAAGACAGAGCGAATGCGAGACGACTGTGCTGCAACAGACTCAGGTGCTACTGTACCAGTTTCACCAAAAGGATAGTTTTACAAGAGAAAGAAAAACCAACGAACACTTTTCAATATTTTTTAATTGTTCTTAACTCCACAAATCAAGAATAGATAAACTTCTTGCCATATATTTCCTAGAAAAAAAGAAAGATGTTAGAAAAACAATTTTGATTTTTAAAAGAGTAAAAGTAAACTTGCCTGGCAGTTGAAGTAAATACTGGTATGGCTCTAGGATTCTCTTAGATGTTTCATCCATCCCATCCATGTCTTTATTAGATAAGAGGTAGCTCACTGTTAAAGAAAGGATTGTGAACACTATTTAAATAAAAAAGTTGAATTAACAAAATAAAGGAGCACACAAATCTAAGAAGTTTATGACCTCTAGGCTAGGTGCATGTACTACAGTTTTGAACATGACAGTGACTACTACCTTTAGTATACAAAAAGCTTCCCGGATGGCATTTAGACAAGAAGCAAGTATGTTTTAACTACAGGTTTATTTAATTATTCATGAATAGCTTAAGCCAACTCCTAGCCTTTTAGCTTACTTTGACTTTTGTATATATTAGAGGGCTCAGACAACAGAGAAATATTTAAGACATCAGCATTCACAACAATGGAGCTCCCCTATAAGCAGTTAGAGAAGACACTCAGTATACAAACCCTCATAGAACTAACATGATTAGACCTCCCTAAGCTCTTTCACCATGGGAAAATGCAGATGCCTAAGAGCAGAAGCTACACCTTACTCCAAGGCAACCTAAACAAGCTGAATACTAGCTTGAGCCTTTTGACAGATTCCTTCATCACAATGGATGTTTGGGAAGACAGGAATGCACTGCTTTCCTACCACTGTTTAAGCATACAGACACCTTCACACACTTCCCCCATATACTACATACATCGTACTCTCATAGTAAACCTTTTAAGATCCACTCCCTTCATAGTGCAACAATTATCTATCGATTATTTTTAGTTCACATCCATATGGTCATCCATATTTGCATTTTCTTCCAGACTGTTTCCTATAATGGATTCTCTCTCCTTTCACCTCTAGCCTTCCTGCTGCACTGCAGATACAGCAGCTCAAAACAATTCTTCTAATGTCATTTTAAGACAGGAACTGCAGCAGTAGCGTAACGTCTCCTGCTACTTCAGCATCATTTCTCAGCTATTTAGCTAGCATCCAGGAAAGAATGCATTTTTACCCCCTCTTGGAGCAATTAAGTAGTTTTATAAGTTACCTATGAAGTAATTATTTTAAAGTGACTTTAGAAGTACAGATTGGTGCATTTTTAATGTTGGTATATGAAGAGTAGTGGCTGACACTAATGAAATACAGTATATTCCACTTTCTCAGAGTCCAGCAATAGGTTTCCCATCAACCACTCAAAGGATCAGTATTAAAGTCATTGCTTCCCCTTAAGCTACTTAGACCAACTGGCATTCCTCAACACTCAGGAGCTTTCCCTTCCAGCAGCAGCTCCATCAGTTCTTGTCTATGGGTCCCATTCCCACCCTCTGGACCCACAAGTATTTGTAGCAGTACAAACTTGGGAATCGATCTGCATCGGTAACTACTTGTGAAGCTTAGGTTTGGATCAATTCCTTTATCTGGTTCGCTGCATACGTTAACCCAATTTATCAACACTTTAGGGTCAAGAAATGCTATTTAAGCAAATGTGGTTGCTACCGAAATGCTTCTAAGCCTGCACCTTTCTGGAAAGCTTTGCCGGTTCTTAGCAGTAACACCACAGTAAGAATTACAGCCTTTCCATCGTGGTGTACCAGAACAACAGGCTGTCAGGCCACACTAATCTAAGCAGGGCTTATCTGACACCCTCAGCTCCCTGCTGTTCTTACCTTATTGGTACAGCTGCAGAGATAGGAACTGCTTTCGAGCTAGGACTGCCACTGAGAACACCAGCTGTAAAACTGTACCCATCAAGCAAAAGTCTCAAAGGACTTCAGTGAGGAAGTGAAATAAAAAAGCTTATCACAACCCATCCCCAGATATTTTAAGGAGAAAGAGATGCTCACAGAGTTGGATATACAGAGACACTATCAAGTTAGCCACCCTCCCATGACAATTAATCATCAAAAAGTCACACGGATGGTTTAGAATTGAAAGTGCTTAGCGAGGGGAGATGTTGGGGTTGGAATTCCTTCTCTGTGAGGGTTTCCCACTAACACTGTGCCTTCAAGGGTTGAGCAGTTAGCGCACATTGTAGCGGCACAAAACAAGGAATGTGAAGATTACTCACCGGCCATTGCCTTGACAAAGTTCTTAGAAGTAAACATTAGAGTTCTTCCTCTCCCCTCAGGGAATGAGGGGTTTCTTCCCTGTCTGAAGTGCACTAACACAGCATTCAAAACTCCCCATCTGAACTGAAAATTGGCTAGTATTACCCAGCAAAGTAAATCTACCTTTCGGGCAGTACTAATAGGAATCCTCCAAAACGCTGCTTATTGTGATAAAAATTAATCAGACACTATTCCCACAAGTGCAAAGACTTTATTATTAAAGCTGAAAAGAATTACAGCTTACAGTTGAGCTTCGTTTTCGTTTTTAATGAAAGCAAAAAAAGGTCTGACAAGTAGCAGCTTCACTGGAATCACTGTAGTGAAGCTTTCCTGGGCTGCTATGCTACCTCCAAATGACCTAGGTAGCTTCTGCTAAGGGAAAGAGCAAAGATGTGAACCCTCATAAGATACCTACATGTCTCATGCACCCACTAAAACAAGAATGGCGAGCAGAACAGCCCCAAAATGTATAGAAAAAGGCACACTCAATAAAGATATCTAAATGAAGGCATCTACAAAGACCTACATGCCAGAATACCATGAATATGAGACTGCACAGAGCAGAAATGCTACTAAAGTTATTCCATTTAACACATTGGAAAGTTTCTGGTATTATGGGTTTCCTGCGCACATAACGACCAATATACAACAAAAGTTTAGCTGTTGTGGAAAGTTTTCCACAGACACTTACAGACAAGATGTCAGCCAACCCCCTTTAGTAAGGAGAGAAATCGCAAGACAACAAGCAGTAAGTGAAAGGGAATGCGAGGCCTTTTGTTAGTGAAAGCAGCAGGAGCGCCTGCACGTGTGTTTATTCAAGAAGATTAAAGCAGCTCAGGCCATCTCGCTTTGCTCGGTTTCCTTTCAGACACTTCCTGCACTTCAGCTCAGGCAAGGCTCGGGTCTCTTTGGGGTTGTTTCTCAGCAGCCCCATACAGGCACACAGAACAGCTGCTTGGGGCACGGCCCCACGGCCAGGCAGAGCGCAACAAGCCTTATCTCTGGTGATCTCTCTGGAAACACAAAGGAGACGGGGCATTGTCTTCCAGAAGAGGAAGCTACTCTAAGACAACGCCTGGAGCTGCGTGGCCTGTGCGAGGGGCTAAGCAATGCTACCTCCAGGCTGCATGCCACGAAGCACCTTCACTCCGGGGCTTCCTAAGACGGCGTTTCGCCCCATCCCTCCCACCCGGTAAATTCCCCAGCTTGGGCAGGGAGGGATGGAGATGGCAGGGGCTCTCCAGGATAATACGCAGCTAACTAGGTGCCTCACACAGCAGCAGCCCCAGAGGCAGCGCCTGCCCAGCAGGGGAGAGCAGCCCCGAGGGGCAGAGAGCGGCAGCGGGCAGCCCGCAGAGGAGCCCAGCCCCAGCGGGCGCACCCAGCCCCCTCGGGGCTGCGTACCGGCACAAGGGGCCGTCGGAGCTCCCAGCCCCAGCACCGCCCTAACCAGCAGAGCCGGGGGCGAGGCTCGGAGCCCGCCCGCGCCCGGCTCCCCAGCGCCATTTTAGGGCGAGCAGCCCCCCCTAGGACTCCCCTACCGAGCCGCCGCCAGCCCCGGCTCCCCCCCCTCGGGAGCCAGCCCCGCTCCCCGCCGCTCACCTCACGCCGCCGCCGGCCCGAGCAGCCCCGCCCCGCGCGGCGGGTCCCGGCGGGAGGCAGCGCAGGAGAGAGGAGCGCCGCCCCCTTCCGCCCCGCCGGGCGCCACCTTCCCCTCTTGGGGGAAAATGCGCCACCGGAGCCGCACCGCGCACGCGCCGGCCCAGCCCCCTCCTACCATTAGCATTCGGCTGGGGCCCCGGCCCCGCGCGGCGGCCGCGCGCGGCGCGCACTGGGATGCGTAGTCCGCGCCGAGCGGCCGCTCGCTGAGGGAACCGGGGTGGGAGGCGGGGGAGGACTGCGTTACCCGTGAGGCTCCGCGGCGCCGAGTCTCAGTTTCCACAGAAGTGGAGAAAAATGACGTCAGTATTTCCGACGCGGCGGCCAATGGGGCCGGAGGGGGGGCGGGCCGTGCGGGCCGGGGCCCAATGGAGGTAGGCGGGGAGAGGGGCGTGGCCCGGCCTGTCCGGCCGTCAGTCAGTCGGGCGGTCGGTGCGGGAGGGGGAGGGGGAGCGAGAGGCTCGGAGCCCAGCGCTCAGCGCCGCCGGCTCCGCGTCCGCGCCCGGGTGCGGGCGGCACGGGTCGGCCCCGCCGCGCGAGCTCAGCCGTTGGCGGAGCGGGGGCCGAGGGCACCCGAGGGGGAGCAGAAGCCGCGGGCGGCGGCAGCAGCAGCAGCAGCAGCAGCAGCAGGAGGAGGAGGAGGAGGAGGAGGCGGCGGCGGCGGCGGCTTCGCCCCGTTCCCTTCCCTCCCCCCCGCCGCGGGTCGGGGGAGTCGCGGGCGGGCGCCGCGGAACAAAGGTACGGGCGGCCGGGCGGGGAGCGAGCCCCGGGCCCCGCGGCGGCGGGGGGCGGAGGGCGGCGGGGGGGGAGCCGGGCGTGCAGGCGGGGGGGGCGGCGGGCGGTTGTTTTTCTCTGCTCGCAGCGCGGCTGCGGCGGGACTCGCCGAGCCTCGGCGCCCGGCGGTGGGGCGAGGGCGATCGGGAGCCGCCTGCCCCCCTTCGCCGGCGGGCACCGAGCCCCCCCCGCCGAGCAGGTCGGGCCCCCCTGTTCCCCGCCCCGCTCCGCTCCCTTCTTTTCTTCTTCTTCTTTTTCTTCCCTTCCGTCGCGTCCCTCCCCCCGCCCGGCCCCCAGCCGCGGAGTTGCGGCTGTTGCTGCTGAAACTCCGGCCGCGGAGTCAGCGCTTTGCTTTTATTTGGGGAGGGGGGGGCACGGAGGGGAGGGGGGGGAGGAGCCGCCGCGATCCGGAGCCGCCGCGATCCGGAGCCGCAGCCCCTTACAAAAGCGGGTGCCCCCCCCCGGGTCCTCCCCCCCAGCCTGCTGCCCGCACTCTTCCTCGTACAATGGAGGCAGGGCCTCCCCTCCCCTCCTCCCCCCCCGCCGCCAAGTGCGGGGGGTCCCGGCGCTGAGAGGAACGTGCCCCCCTACCCCCCCCCACCCCCGTCCCTTCCCCTCTCGGGGGCTGCAGCGCCTCGGGGGGGGGAGCGGCCCCGAGGCCGTGCGCGTCCCCCCCCGTCCCCAGCGCCGTGCGGCGGGAGGCCGGCGGCGGGTTGTTGTTGTGGCAAGTTTCTCCTCCTCTGACAGAAATGGCGTCAGCGGCGGCGGGCGGCAGCGGGCGGCGAGGCAGCGGCCGGGGAGGGGCGCGGGGGGGGGGGGGGGGGGAGGGGGGGAACGGGGGGGGGGGGGGGGCGGGGGGGGGCGCCCCCCGGCCTTTCAGCCTTCCCCCCCCCGGCCCCTGAGCCCCCCGCTCCGTTCGCCGCCGCCGGCCCCGCCTCCCCTCCCCCGCCCGGTGCCTCAGCGCTTTGTTTTAAATTCCAGGTCCGGCCTCGGCCGCTCAGCCCCCGCCGAGGCTTTTACCGCAGCCTGAGCTCATCATGAAGGTAAAGCGCCCGTTCGCGGGGACGGGGAGGGGGAGGAGACGTCGGTGAGGAGATGTCCGGCGGTCTGTGTGTCCGCCCGGTCGGTCGGTCGGTCCGTCCCGGGGTGCTCCCCCCCCGGTGGAGGAGGACATGGCTGCCGGGGGGGAGCGGGGCCGCTCGGCAAAGTCGCCGGAGTTGGGCTCCCGTAATCCGGAGGCGATCGGGGAGGATCGCCCGGGAGGGGAGCTCCGCAGCGGAGCGATCGCTGGAAGGCGCAGAAAGGCTTCCCGACCCGCTCGGGTTTTCCTCTGGGTGCATCTCGTCGCAGCTCGTTTTTTTTCCCCGAGCCTTTCTCGACTCTTTCTTTTTCACGCGTCGGGCAAGTGTTACAGGAAACAAAGCGTGTCAGCGGAATAGCGTGATTTGCTCTGTGCGGAAAGGATCTGCGCACCCCAAAATAGTTAGGAACAGCCGGCTCTGCCAGCCTTTTTGTCGTTCTGCTGAGGATGGCTCACCTGAGCTGCTGTCTGTGTGGCTGTGCCCCCCCCCACCCAGGATCTGTAATTCAGCTCTGGGTCCTGCTGGGCTGCGGTAAACCTTGCTTCAAAATATCACAAATCGTATCAAAAATAATTGTTACAGACCTGTGGTACATCATCTCATCGGTATTTTTAATAAAAAAGCAGTCTGCCTATGGGCTACCTCTAGTAGCTAGAGTTACGCTACTGTCTGGCAGTGAGTCTTATGTAAAATATGTACTAAAAGCTGTATTTACAGCTGGAAACAGTAAATGATTCAGATCATTTTAATTTCTAGATGGATCTGAGCTGCTGAGCAGCAAGATAAGTCATTCTATAGAGCTGGTAAAGGTTCAGTATGTGTGGGTTTTTTTTCCCTTTGGTGATTTAATGACAGTATCTTTTAAAAAATCAAGTTTCAGTTGCACTCTATGCTTTTTCTTAAGTAAGCATTAAGATCTAAAATACTGCACATCTCTTCCTCGTTAAAAGTAAACTATAGGAATTTACAACAGCAGGCTGCCGATGTAGTGTGATACGGAGCTTTCCAAATGTGGCTCATTGCCTGCTGGGGTTGTAGGAGATGGAAGCAAGAGAAATAGGAGGCAGTATAGAGAGCTTTTTTTTTTTTTTTTTAACCTCAGAAGGAAAAACACTTATTTAAATGACAGCTAAATTTACATACATTTCTAATATTCTTTTTTCCATGTAAACAAGTTGTACAGTTACCATAGAGATTAGGCTCAGACGCTCCGGTTATAGAGCTGTATAAGTGTGGATAGATGGATGGGAGGATGAGGAGGTCGGATCGTAAGTGGGAATGCAAAGTGTTCCGTGAGATAATGATAATGCCCCACTTCAGGCTGAATTGAACGTGTAACAAATGCTTAAATCTTAAGTAACATGCAGAAACCTGTTAATAGTCATATTTAAGGGAAAAAAAGGCCCCAGTGTACTTATCCTTCTGTAAGATTTCTGCTGTTGCTGCATTTTTATTTATTTTTAAAATCTGGACGATGGCCAGGGTGTTCAAATGCTGATTTTAAGTCCACGCTTTTTGTAATTTGTGTGTAGCATTGCATTTATATATGCTTGAGATATCTCCAAGTACTTTATTTACTGTGCCTTGTACTGTTCACTGGGGTTAATCTGTAATTCATTACATGGGAACTGTATTTACTTGTTACAATGAAACTTTTAATGGAAGCATAGCTCAAGAGAAATTTCTAAGATTCAACCGTCTTTCCAATACCATTTTTTAAGATTTTGGGAATAATGCAGTTCAGCATGACTTTCTGCCTGGCTTAAATTTGCAGTTAATTTGCTAAGCCTGCAAGGATACAAGTTAGTCCAATAAGAAGCAGCAAGGGAGAATGCTTGGGAAAATTACTGGCTTTCTGTTGGTACGGCACAAAGTAACATTGACTGTATTGGATCGAGATACTGTTTAAATATGGCTGTGTTTTCGTGTGCCTTTTTTTTTTTTTTTAAGAAGTTATTGGAAGAGTATTCCTCAAGGACACTCCAGCACACAGAGAATTTAAAGCTTTATGGCCCGGTCTTAGTTTGAATCTGTTGGCTGCAAACTGCACAACTGAGGCCCCGGTTTCAGTTTGTGCCTTGGTCGTTCTTTCGGGTGCGGAGGGTGGTTTGTCCCAGCGCACGAAGCGTTAGAACTGGGCTCCTTCTCTGCGTCTTTGTCTCTGTGGGTGAACTTGAACACCTCATGTAGCTTTACTGACTCATTTTTTCAATCTGTGTGCTATAGATAGAATGTTTATCATGCTTTGTAAAACACAGCGAGGTATGTTTAGGAAGAGTGCCAAGTCGTATTGATGGAAAGCTGTAAGTTAGTCGTCATCTTGCCTTTTGGAACCCTCTGAGACAGCAGAGGGGCGCTGCCTGCTAAGCCATTGCCACCTCCAAAGCCGCCGGCATAATTGTTCTCCCCACAGTAAGCCAACTTAATTCAAGTCGATAAAGTCCTTTGTATAAATTAGTAACTTTAGCCTATTACGTAGGCCTTCCATGGACTGCAAAGACCATTTGGAGACAGTCTTAAAATATCTTGAAGTATATCTTACAAGGAGTAAACAAATCTTGGGAAAATCATGCATGTTATTGTGATGCTCTACTAAATCTGTCTTCTTGTATTGAAGTACCTCTGATAGTCATTAATACACTTGTGTAGGTAACGGCTAGGACGACTCATACGTTGGAGTGATTTTTTTTTCTTGTTAGACTTGGGAACCTTATGCATAATGTCATTTTGCGTTCTGTGTGCTTTGAAAGCTTGCAGAATCCTTTTGATTATTTAAAAACTAATTGCGTGCCATCAAATTACTACCTACTAAGTAGATTGCAAAGTGCATATAAAAACATTATTATGGTTTGTTTTTATTTTTTCCTGAAGTCAGGAAATAGATTCCAGGAAAGCAGAGTTTTTGCTTTTAAAGAAAGAAACACATACAAACTCAGTTTTGATCATGACTAAATGCTAAATGTTCATGAGATTTTTTCATATCTACTATAGTATTTCCTTAAAATTTAAATGTGAATGAAGGCAGTATATACCCACTGTAGTTAAAACGTTCACTGCTCACTGGCAATAAAAATAGTAAACATAACAGAAGCTAGAGCTGTAAATAAAGTGATCTGGAATGATGGCTTAAATGTTTTTAAGTTATTTGCATGTTAATGTTTTTCAGTCTTCAAAGTATGAAATACTGGTGATGGTGGATAGTTTTGTTTGGTAGCTCTAGGTGTTTCTGAGTGCATTTGTCACGCTGTCAAATGAAGGAAGCACTATGTGCAGTTTGTGGTATGTTTTCTTGTTTGTTTTTAATTCATTATGAATTTACATTACAGTGGTATTCCTAGTGACCTCTCTAGCTCTACATGGAGATGCCTGCTGCATGCTGATGTTGTAACCACTTTCACTTAAAGCCAGTCAGACTGCTGCTCTTGTTCTCTGCCAGTGTGGCAGAGGACAAAAGCAAATTATCTAGTACATTTTTCAGTCTTTAATTTCCAACTTTGAGTGTGAGAGAGCTGAAAGTCCAGTTGCTTTTATGCAGGTTGGAAACTAGTTGTGGAAGGCGGTGACCTTTCACTTTCTGGTTAACTATTTGAATTTCCTCAGAAAACAGCGCTTACAGAGGAGGATTAAGTACCATTAGAGTAGTTCTTGTGTTGGAGGGAGGAAAACAGGTAAGTCTGAAGAGGTGGTTTTCCCCTGTCATTTGTTTTTGCACGATGAAAAATGATCTTAAATTCTGTCCTGATGTTCCAGTTTGAACAAGTGATCAGAGGCAGTTATTGACTTCCTCATGCTTGCATAATTATGTAGAAAGGAAAGTAAACACCACTTGCACCAAGAAATTACAAGTCATGTTGGAATAATTTAAGCTATTTTGAAATTGGATATTTGCACTTTTGAAATGCTAATCTTAGTATATTTTACAGTGGCTGAACAACATGGAAGTCTGGAATTTAAACCTGCATGTTTAGTATGTGTCTGTTCAGCAGTTGAATGTGTTGATAAGGACTCTGAAGTTAATTAGACTACCTGGTGGGAAAGAAGGCCGTTAGACCAAGAAGACCGAAGTCGTAATAAACTATAGCAATGGGAAAAGTTGATTTAATTGCATTGTTGTCTTCCAGCTTGGTGAAGGGTTTTTGGATCAACAGCCTGATAGCAGCGTAACTACTGTATCAGGATGCTGTCTAAGAAAAATGTTAGCAGACAGAATAATGAATATTCAGATCTTTGCTAGACATTTTAGGACGCTTATTCAGTGTTGTATACATCTAGTGCAGAAGTATGCTGTGATACACTTGGTATGCATTTTTGAAGAAATTCTGCATTCTAGTTGAGAGGTCTTTCAAAACAAAATGCAATGTTTTTGATGTATGAAGCCTTACAAGCGTTGTCAAATACAAATTCTTGGTCCGAATGTTTCACTGGTCATTTAAACTGAAAAAGGGATAAATTCCAGAAACATGATGCATACCACTGCTGCATACTGGTTGCAATCTTTTGTTCAAATCCTACAGACACACACATTTTTTTTTCTTAGAAGTGAATGGTTTTGTAATAGGCTGAAAAATAAAAAATACGGAGCGTTTGAGATCTCCTTTGGAAAAGGTAACGTAGATTTTATGGGAAGATACGGAGTCTAAATTTCCTTGGCACCCTAATGTGACACAGAGCCGTCCAAATGCTAGATTGTTTATCAGTTCTGTGCGTACTTGGAAGTGGTTAACCCATTGTGAAATGCAGTAGTAGCTTCTCTGCAGTTGTAGTTACTATAATGGGCCTTTCAGCTATTTCTACAAAAGCGCACAAATCTGAGTAAGTACGGATCTTGATCTGTTCCTGTCTGAAGTATGATTCAGGTCACAGCTGGGAAATGGTAGTGAGCTGGGGTTTGTACTGCTGCTTGCTTTTTAGTTGATATGCTTCAGTAACAAATATTTCTCTTCTGCCTTTCCTATTTAGCACTTCCAGGGCTGTCCAGTTACCGTGCTTGCTACTGCTCTCTGGGTATTAGCTTGTGCAATTGATTTTTAAAGACTTTTAGAAGGTTTCAACAGGCCTCCAGGGAAATAAGGAAACTTGTTTAGCCCTATGCATAAAGTAAATGTTTAGTGATTAAAAACGTGTTAGAACAATTATTAAATAAGGTTTTGATGTAAAATTGTGTATATATGTATATATATATATATATATATAATTGGTTAATGAGAAAATTGTTTGAGGGATCTAAGTATGGAAAAGACTGCAAGCTACTTTGATATTCTATCCTTGACAAGATGGCTATTTTCCTTCTGAATAATAGTTTGAACCAGGGAAGAAGTTCAAGAAAGAGCTATTGTGTGTACTGTGTGCTTTTTTTTTTTTTTTTTTTTTTTTTTTTTTTTTAACTTGGAAGCCAGCGTGTAAAGCAGAAAGCAGTCTTGACCTGTTTAGCAAGAAGTGTTTGTAGGCAAGCTCTGGAGAGGCAGCTGTGAGGCTGTCAAGGCAGGGTGGTGGAGGGTGTTGCTGAGTTACCTGTGGAGAGCGAGGGCTGACGCCACCAGCCTGCGTTACGTGCGACCACCGTGCCCCAGTGACTTCCCAGTTTAGAATACATTAACCGCAGTTGCATCGGAGCCCTACTGTGAGCTTCCCTGACCCCGTGGGGAGTGAGTACCTTGCAGGTTTTTGTTATGAGCTAAGCAGAAAGTCATACCCAGCTGTGAGAAGCTACCTGCCTTGCTGCGAGCAAAAGCCATAGGCATCTCCAGTTAACCTGGAGTTACCGTTTGCTCCTGTTGCTGCTGTCTTTGAGGCAGTGCTCTGTGGGTCCGTATGCTGAAGAAAAGACCTCTAGGCATCCAGCACTCCCAGATTACGTAGCCTTTTTGGTGACCTCTGCAGACCACCTGGAGTAGCATGCTCTGTAGAGAGAGCACTCATCGGTTGTGATTTAAGCTGTGATGCAGACGTACAAGCTCTATGGATCTCTCTTGTCGAGCAGATCACACCGGTTGGTTGGACTAACTGGTGAATAGTTAGACCACTAGGGGTTCTTGGGCAGGACAGCGAGCCTGAGCTTTTTCTCATTGTTGAATCCGTTGGTTAGTCCCCTAAAAACCTATCCCAAAGTTTTTGTTTTCATAAGCAGTTTGCCACATTAAGCTTGTGCAGTCAGTTAAGGAATACAGTCTTGTCTCCCTCTTCCACTCCTGGAAGGTTCTTGCTTTCCTCTGTGCCAGCACCATTTGTGTGGTCCTGAGGTAGACTGAATCAATCTGAAATCAGCTCAGCGATCAAGTATATGTATTCCTCAGCTACAGCAGCGTGACCTGTCTGTTCCCTGACATTTGGACAGAGGAAGGAGGGAGAGGAAAGCAGAAGTGCACCCAGACTGATTTGGAGTGGCTTTAGCTGCTTGTGAACACACCTTCTTCCCCATCCATCTGCCAAGTTAGCAGTTTGTAGTCACAAGGCTGAATGTTTTGTAAATTGTCTCTATGTGAAATTGTCATAGAGGTTTTTCTAGGCCTGCTTACTAGCTAGAACAGCACGCTTTTCCAGAGGCTTGACATCCATGTTTTCTAGAAGGTATTGAATTAAAAAGACTAAATGGAATTGGTGATGTGCTTTGAAGGTGATGAATAAAACTTTATTTTGCTATGATAAACACTGATGTCAAGTTCAAAAGATGGGGAGGCTTTAAGTAGAGTTAGAACTAGACACAGAAAAAGAAAATATTTTAAGTCTTTTTTTGAGGAAGCCATCTTAAGCTTTACTTCCCCTGTCATGTCTGTCCCCTCCTCCCCCATTACAAGTTTTTATTCAATGCTTGGAAAAAATATCATTACTAATAGTGTCGTCTTTGCTTTTTTCCCCAAGCTGGAGGAAGAGTTGGTATATAATTTCCTGCAGAACAATATTCAAAAATATTAAATTCCTGACCTGTAAAGGTGACAATCTTCATGGAACCAGCATCTATGTTAATACATCCTGACGATAGGTATTTTTACTTGCAGAGGGAAGGTTGTGCTACTCTTATTCCAAATAAAAACAGTTGGAAACAATAATCTGGGGAGAAATTATACCAGTCTTACTTTGATGAGGGAATGAAAGTCAAGGTTTTGATTCTTTCAGTGTTAAAAAGGAACGTATATATGTGAGTGGGTTAGTGGAGACGGTCGGGATTTATGCCAGTTGGAGACGGTAAGAGTAAGTAAGGCATATGACACCTTCTGCTTATTACCCGAAACGTGATGCAAAAATTTGGACATTGAATATTTTATTTTTGAAGAACTGGGGCTCTCCTCGAGCTTTTGTCTCGGATCCTTCCCCCTTTTGTTCTTAGACACCCTTGTGACACGTTACTGTTCATTGTTTACGTTGGTCCTTTTAAGGGCAGCGAAAAGTAATTTGACTTCAGCAAAATTCTGGTCCAAATGTGTGTCATAGAAGCTTTCAGCTGGTAATAAATAACCTAATAGGGAGTAATTTTCTTGCTTGTTTGTTTTTCACATTCTCTTCTGATCTGAAAAAAATGTTTCAGTGTGTGGCAGGGCAACCCGATCCACGGTGATAATTTTTTTCCTTTAGATTTCCAGCTATCCTCTCATCAGGAGGCTGTTAGTGCTAAATCTCTTATTTGTATACTTAAAATAGTCTGCTTCCTGTTTTCTAAAAAATAAATGTAGCACACGTGTCACCAAGAATGCTTTAAATTAATTCATAATGGTGGAAGATAGACCTCACAATATCTTGTGTGAGTGTATCAGTGAAAGAATATTAGCTTAATCTTTGCTAATGCTGTGACACTTGGGTTAATAAAAGTTCTCTTTCTCTGAGAAATAATAAAGGGTTGAGACGTTTTGGAAATCAGATGATGTTATGCCTGCATTTCAGAATTCAGGAATTTCTAATGGAATATGTGTGCAGCACTGCACTGCTTATTGAAAGATAGATGATGCTGTAATATTAAACCAATGTTGCCCAAATTAAATCTCTAAACTCAGAGATAATATATAATTCTTATTTTTTTTTCTGCCATAAATACAAAAGTACTTTTAAAAACATAGCAATAATTGTATGTTTCCTCTTTTATTGCTTCATAAGGTTGTCATGCTAGCTAGGCATCAAAGAAAATAGTGAAGTCCTTTGGCATAAGTAAGCCCACATTATAGTTTAAAGATCAGGGTATGATATGTACCAGTGCATTGCTGCCTGGAACAGAGATGAAGAGGGAGAAAAAAATTCCACTTGAAGTAATTTCCATTTTGTGCATGCAGACTCATTCTGAGGTGTTCTTGCAGAACTTTATAATGACAGTCTGCATGCATTTACCTACAGGACATGATTTGGATAGATTTTTGATGTTTGTGTCTTCTCTGTGGAAATGTCATGCCTATTTTCCTGCTATGTTGGACAGGTTAAAAGACATTGAAATTTGGATTCATTGCTTTACTTACAGATTACTCAAATGGCTTTTACGTTCCTAAAAATCACGGAGTACAAAAGATGATGTTGCCTGATGATGGACAGTGTTATGTACGTGGGCTGGAATGTGAAGAGTCTATTCTTGATTCATTTGTAATGGGTGGCTGGGGCTGTTGCTTTAACCGTGTTCCCTGGAGTAATATAACATTAATTTCCAGAAAGTATTAATGTGGATGCTAGATGTCTATCTGCAGTAAGTCAGATTTTATTTCTTGATAATTCTTTGGCTGCTGAGCTAATATTCTGATTTCAGTTTACTTTGCCTGCTGTTTGCCAAAATGTATGGATTACTGTTAAACAAACTTCACTGTATTAAAATAAATCTCTTACTGATTTCACACGTTGACTTTTCTTGGGCAAACCAGTGTCTATCTTTCTATATATACACCTGCTGGTGTAGGGTGATTCAGGTTTTCAGAGGCAAGTGAACTGAGTGGGTTACTTTACATTCCATATAGTGAGAAAAAATCTCTTTTGATGACAGCATAATAATAGCGTATCGGTGAAAAAGAGGTACGTGTCTGTCCCCGGAGGAAAGATTTTTTTTTCTCCACTGGTAATACATGTGGCATTGGCAGCGTCTAGATAGCAACTCAGGTGGTAGTAGGTCATCTTTAAATGCGAGGAAGGCTGGTTTTTGCTCGGGAATATACGCACATATATATGTTTGTATCCCTTCAGGGTCACTGATTTCAGTTCAGTAAAATAAGTAGACTTTTAAGTACAGTTTTGCATTAAAAAAAGAGAACAATTGTACCTGTTTCTGACTGGAAAAACTTGTTGTGCAACAGCACTTAACTGACTATTTGCAATGGTGCAATAAAATCTTAATTATGGCCTGACAATAACTATCAAACATAGCATCTATTATGTGGCATAAAGATCTTTCACGATACTTCAGCTGGTCTGATGGAGTTGCTCTATGTGTGTGCAGCGTATTTACTCAGTTGGATTTCTAAGGAAGCAAATCAGTTTTTGTTGTTTTGTTAGAGATGTCAGAATAAAAGGGAAAGCGGTAAGCTTTGGGTGCTCCACTCCATGCAGCTCCAGATAGTGCTAGGTCTTTGCTGCCTTGCTGCTGTAGCTGTATCTGTCTATCCTCATGATGCTTGTTCAGAATTAAACTCTGAAAGAAAGAATACCCTGAAATACTGGAATGCCATCTGCAAATGCCCCGTGCTCACAGGACAACTCCTTGGTTTCAAAGGAACGGCATCATCTTTTCTTTTACCTGGCAGTTTCTCCTCACGCGGCGGTTGTGCCCGCTGACCCATCTCCCAGCTCAGTGCCCGAAGGAGGCTGTGGGCCATGTGCCAATGGCTTCGGAGGGCCTCTGCAGACCCTATAGCCAGGTGTGCCGCCCCTGGTAGCAGTGATGTTCAGTGTTCCTGCGAAAGCAAGGGTGAGGGTGGGCTGATCAGTCCCATGGTACTGCTGGAAGATGAGGGCTCTGAGCCCTGCGTTTCAGGATTTCTCTCTTACTCGTTATCTTCCTAAGCTTAGGGAAAACAAAACAAAACAAAAGAGCACCACGCCTGTTGTTGGTCACAAAAGTGATTAATAACCGTTTCAGTGAGGTATATCACTGACAGTGTAACCTGTGGATTTGGCAGGCACACGGGTGCTTTACTGGTGGGTGCTGCGACAAAGCCGCGTTGTCCCAGGGACCTTGTGGGATGCCTCCCGTTGAACTCCAGAGCACAGGGCGAGGTTTTGTGTGGGCAGCAATGGTAAAATTGTTGAGATGCAGGAGACCTGGATAGACTATTTTTCTCTTTCACTTCCGTAATCCTAAGTGTTACTTTTGGAAAAGAGGCTAAAAAAAAATGAAGGTTTTAGCATAAGAGGCTTAAAGACTTTAATAAATAACTGGGCTTTACAGAATAGCTTCAGCACATGTGAAAGCAGTGAATATAGTCTTATATCACCTGTGCAACTTAAAAAAAAAAAAAGTACTCTCTGTTCCTCAGTATGTCAGACAGTTTTTGTGGAATCGTAGCAAGGATCTTTCCTTAAATAGCCCCTCCCTGGAAATGGCTGCCATTAGTCACAGGCTCAGCCAGCTGAAGATGTTTTGGAAACAGGTGCAGCAATGAGTAGCCAAAGAAGCTCTAGCATTCTGGGTAATTAAATGAGATAAAAGGTATGAACCAAGCACTTAATGTTCTTCGGCATATAGACTTTTGAAAGGTAGCCTTGTTGAATGCTAGCTGCTTGCATACGCTGTTTGTACAGCACTAAGGTGGAATTTTCATTTTCAGTATAGCACTCTTGCATCTAAGCTGTGTTAAAGCTATTCAAAATTATGCAGGACTTGATGATTCTATTTTTAAACTTGCCTTTGAGTGGTTAATTATTATTTTTTTTAGCATCTGTGTTAGTTTTCATGTACATGTTCTTGGTTTGTTACAGGTATTTCACCGACAGAAAATTACTGAAAGGGTTTTCAAGTAGTAGAAGTCAGTTGGACTGGAAAAGCTTGCACCTCTGATTTGGATATTGCTTTGTTGGTTGTATCTAGATTCTTTTTAAAGCCCCCAGCCTCCTCTCACAAGCCCAAAGCTTGAATACTGAACTCTTTGCATTTAGATGGAGAGCTTCCTCTGTCTGGAAAACAAATGCTGTTGTGGGGAGGGGTGAAAAGAGAAACGAGCAACTTGTATGTAGTATCTTTGTTACTAACCAAGCAGAAATATTTTGTCAGTAGTAGTTTCTGAAAATGCTTTGAGATAATGTGGGGAGTTAATACATGCTCTTACATTGGATTTCTTCAAGTTAGGAATTGTGTTCCTACAAGTTAGGAAACTAATAAAATAAATTAATAGCAAAATATTCCTAAATAAGCACTGTAGTTTTTATAGGGGGGCTGGAGGGAAGAAATAAAAATGATGGATCTAACACTTCAGTTAGATCCCTTCACCCACTGAAAACTGTACTGAGTTACATATGTCTTCTGAAGGAAGCCATGGACCTGACATTTATTTCTGTTAGTACAGGCAGAGTAGGACATGCTGGTAACTAGTATGGCTTTGTACTTCCCCAAGCCGTACCACAGATCTTGGCAGCCAGTTCTGAAAGAATCGTTTGCTTTTCCAGTCGAAGGCTCTTGCACTTACTAAATTTACTTTTCTGTGTGCTAATTTTCTTTGTAAGGATAAGAACACTTGAAAGGCCATTGGTTCTGATACTGATCAGAGCCTCCGGGAAAAGTTTAAGCCAGTGTTTTGTCCAGAGGGTCTGAGTGTGTTGGACTTAAACTTAATTCATAAGGTGAAATCCACGTGGGATGCGTTCAGTTTATGCGTTCAGTTTGGGAACATTTTTGAGACTCAAAAACAACTCGCTTCACTCTGAGCTGACATGGGTTTGGAAATAGATTCTCATGCTGTTTTAAGTAGTGTATTTAAAGAGCTGTAGGAAGTGCGTGCTGTATGCAAGGCTGTGGATAGGTCCCTGGGTAGTTCTTGTTTCAGCTGGGTGATCACACAACTGACCACGGGTAGAACAAGCTTCACTGAGATGTGTGGAGAAGCGTTTTTTCTCTTTGCTCATCTGGCTGTTGAAATCGGCTATGTGTTGAGGAGGTCTGTGCCCTAAGAGCATGCCAGGACAACCCTTCAAGAACCCCGGGGTATAGTATCTATTTAGGAGGCTGCAAACGGAGTAGGTGAATAAAAAAGTTAGATTTGAGATATTCTTGATATTTTCCTTAGACTCACGTAGGAAGTGAAGTTTGAAATACGAATTATTTGATTCATTTGAAGGAGTTAATCTGTTGGAGGTTATTTTTTCCCTTACTCCTCTCTTTCAGCATTCATGGAGAGAGTTCATTTCTTCGATTGTGTGAAAATAAATAAATAATGGTTGAGTTAACATTACTTAACAGTTTTAGGGAACCATCCTTCTGAAATAAAATTGCACTGTAAAAAATAATTGTCTGGACTTTTATGGCAAAATACTACGCTAGTGAAAACAGTTTGTTCAGTAGGATTTTGTGCCACAGTAAGGCTCTTTGAACACCACCCCCAGTGGCTTAGTCAGGAGTTGATCTGAGTTACGGGTTGCTTTGTGCTATGGGAAAGAGGCACTGGGAGTTCTTTTGGGGTTAACTTCAAGTTCACTTGTTTCTTCTCTTGGGACGTTTAAAGTGCAGTGTTGTGCAGAGATGCCTGTGCATGGGTTATAATTTTTCCCCCCCTTTTTTTTTTAGGTAAAGTACTTTACTAATTTCCATGCTGCCCCAGCTGAGCTGCTTCCTCTGCCCAGATGAGTTGACATCCATATTCTGCAAGGTTGTGAATGTGGCAACAGTGGTCCAACAGAAGCTGGGTTAAAAAAACACCAATAGACCTAATAGAAAATAATTCTATTTCTTTGTTCTTCCAGGGTCGGGGAGCTGGTTATGTATGCATAGAGCTGTGCTCTTAACCGATCCACTGACCGGGAGCTTACCCAGCCATTTTTTAGGAGCGGCAGGCTAAACTTGATTTGGATCTGTGTCAGTGCTGCTTGGGCACTTCTGAATAGTGCAAGTACGTGTGTAGTATGCTCAGATTTCACTTCTCTTCAACCCTGCTTGTGCCTAGCTACGAAAGCTGTCTTCTGAGTGTCTTAAAGCAGTGGTTTTCAACCAGTTGTCTGCGGGTGCCTGGTGTTTTGCTGAAGATAGGTGAAGATCTCTTCTGATCTGCAAAGATGTGTCCAGGTCTGTCAGTTATTCAAGAGCCTCTAGCTCTCTTAGAACTTGGGACCAAAATCAGTACATGGAAAAGTTTGAAAAAAACTTTGCCTAATGCAACTGCCCTTTTGTAACTGTATTTACATACATTTCTTTATTTCTGCCCTTTTTCTGCCTACAGAGTCATAGGTACCTTCAATTTGTGTTTTCTTCCCCTCCTCTTTTTTGCTCAGAGAGGCAGCTTAGGAATTAGACTGTTTTGAAAGGTGTAATGTCTTCCCTTACAGAGGCACACACTTGCGTTGTGGCAGGGCTTATAGGCAGTTCAGGCAGGGTAGAACGTACTCCAAACATTGTGAAAAGATGGATGTGATCTCTGCTATACTAAGCTTAAAGTACTGCTGATGTTTTCTATATGTGTAGTTAGCGTATGCTATTAGTGTCTTAACTAATGTGATTTTAAATGAAATAATCGTTTATTAGAAAAACAACCCTCTTTGTAGGAAGCTTGGAGAGAAAAATCAATATTTCTTCAGTGTAGAAGGGAAAAAAACCATAGCAAAGAATGGTCTGCCGAAGACACTGAAAAATAAATCTAGAATGTACCACACGGAATACCTGGAATCATTAGTTAAAATATCAGAGGAAGGCTTCTGCAGCATGCATTATACTGCAAGCTCTGGAGATCTGTGTAAATCTTTCTATTGAAAAAGCATTTTTGAAATTTAAGGTCTTGTAGCAACGTACCAAACCTGGGACAGAAATAACTGAAGCAGCGCTTGTTTGGACAGCAGGAGTATGCCATAGGCATGCAGCTGTCTAGTGATGTGACTGCTTTCCCCCCAGCTAGAATTAGGGGAAGAAGGAACAGGCGTTGTTGCTTGCACAGTCTTTCATGTCCCGTTTCTGATGGATCCAAGGATCCTGTGTGATATGAAAAGAAATGTGTTTTGGGGAAACTGACTAGCGAGTCTCCACTTTGGGATGGGGGGAAGGATTGCTGTCCTGAGCTTGCAAAGCCTGTAAAGAATACGTGGACACCTGTGGACATTCTTTACACCTGTAAAGAATAATGCTTTTAATATCCACGTGCCAAAACACTGCAAAAGTAATAGTGGTCAAGGTGATGTTTATTTACCTACTTCCCCACTATAGGTATATACTTCAGTGTCTAGAAAATCAGCCATTATCTGCAGTTCTTTAAAAGGTTTATTTTCTTGGCTTATTTGCCTTTGAATTTCATTCCAGTTGCACTCTGTGTTAACTGCTTCAAACGTCCAATTGTGGCAAAGGGAATTCCAGAAAAGCCAAATATAAGGGCTAAGTATTTTTAAGCCAAGCTCTTACGCTCTCTCTGTGTGTGTATTAATTGTTTTACCCAAACGAGATGCACCTTTTTTTTAGCTCTTGTGTAACTTTTCCCCCTGGAGACTAAAGCAGAGCAGGTTACTGGGTAGGGATGTGCGGCTAGCTCAGCAGTGAGGATCTGTCATAATGTTCCAAATGAGGATTCAGTCACACTGAAACTTAAGGAAAAGCTGCAGATTAGGGTATATCTAGTTGAATTCAGAGATCTTCCAAAACAAATGGAAAAATACTTGAAACTGGCCATTTTGCAAACTGTAATTCCTAAAAGTTATTGCTGGTGCTGAGCTGGAAGGGAAGACTGTTGGTCTGTGTCTGCCAGATCTGCTGGAGCCAGTGAGGAAATTTGAGGGCAGCTCTGCAGAGCTGCTCAGTGGAAAGCCAAGCGGAGACCGGTCCGAGTGTCCTTCAGTGCATCTCAGGTACTGCGGCGTGTATCTGCTGGGCCTTACACTTTATCTGAGATGCAAACCACCTATTTGAGGGGGGGAAAGGGAGAAAAGGAAGCAAAAATCAAGCTGGTGGAGAGAAGAACGTTTTCCTGTAGGTAAGATGTCTTTGTGCTGCTTTTGGTGTTACATAGTCTGAAATGGGGACTTAACTAAATGTACCTCCACCAAGACTGAGCCCTCTGGAGGAGACTGGATGCAGGAGCTGTAATGGATTGGATGATTTGTTGTGGTATTTAATCTTTCTTCAGCTGTTTTCTTTTTTTATAGCAGTGTCAGGCGTGAGGTGCTTCTCTGTGAAGGGGAGGGAGGAAGCGTGCAGAGCCATGTTCCTGTGACCGTAGCATGTCTGGGAGTGCAGGTGCTGGGTCATATGCTGCTCATGGGCTCCCTGGGGTAGATCCCTGCAGAACCCAGGAGACAACTGAAGGAATATATTCTCCTATTTTGATCTCTTTGCTATTATGGAGGTAAGCTGAAACCAAGGCTTTCTGGATCCAGCGCACTTTGGCAGCTGCCATGGCTGTTGAAGCTCAATGCAAGTAAGCTTTATCTTTCCCTGTGCAAGGCAGTGACTTGTTTGGATGCTTGTCTGGTGGTATGGTTCTGGAGAGTTTTCTTGGTCTTTCGTAGGTCTCTGCTTCTTAAACTTCTTAAAGATTGTCTCAATGCTGGTCATTGTCTTGGTAGAAGTTCTCTGTAGTCCAGTCATTAAACTTCATACCCCTGGGATGTCAAACCAAGCATACTGTTATTTTTGACAGGACCAAACCTGTTTGTGAGCTGAGTTAAGTCAAGTTCCTATTTTGTGGAAATTCTGAATTAAAAAAAATAATTTTGAAATCAGTTCTCAGTTTATTTTGGACTTATTTTACAAAAACAGATTTTAAAAATATTTTGTTTGGTTTTACAGTATGGTGATAATGGTACTTTGCTAGTTCCATATTAAAAAATAATTTTTTTTTTGTGTGTGTATATATATATAAGAATCAGCACTCAGTGTATTCCCACAGGCTGCTGAGTTGGATCGATATGTTTCATCTGAAAAAATGTTTCACTGGAAAAGCTAATACCTGCTTTGTTTGCAAATAGTGTGCAATGGCTATAAAACTTAACATAAACTGTTTTTTTGAGTGCTATCCAAGTAGATTAGACTTTGAATACAAACTTGCATTTGACCTTGCATGTGCTCCAATACTGAAGTGCTTTCAGACAGTTTAAAGCCACTTCAGGAGTGCAGTGGAGATGTTGGACTGAAAGCTGTTTGTAGTTGCCCAAATCTCTGACTTGCACCGAGGAATGAAAACTAGTTTAGTGGAATTAGCTGAGGAAGAGTTAGGTAGCTTGATCATCTAGCTACTTAAAATAAAAAATCAAGTCACGTGGTACATGGCTCTTCTTCCTCATTCAGCCAGTGGCTTCAGACATTTAATTTTTCTAGGGGAAAACAAATAAGAAATCTAGAGTGTAATGATTCAACTCGGAAAACTGTAGCTTAACGAAAGTAATGGCAACAATTCACTGTTATCTTGTTTCGGGTTGGTGTTCACTTTGTACTCCAAGTTTTGGATGAACTACTACAAGAACTACTGTTGGCAGTAGGTAATGCCTGTCACCAACTCTGAATGTTGAAAAACATTTTGGTTTTGATGGTTACTTTTTTTTTCCATTCCTCAGTTAGATGGAGATTTCAGAATGAAATCCATCTCCTTCGTGACTTTAAGAATAAAAGACTGAATTGGTTTAACCATTATTATGAAGCTGGTTTTCTGACTTTGCGTAATGACCACAACTGCATCCAGATGATGGTTCATTTACCAGGAACAAGCAAGAGAATGAATGTACCTTGCTTTCCAAACAGTTCTGTTGCATTTGATTTCTAGCATAAAGAAGCCACCTGCTGCATAAGGACAGAACTGGCACAAAACCCTTCAAGTTCTTAGAAAGTTCCTATCAGTTCTGTAACATTGAGAACTGTTGTGATGCTTTACTTGCATCACAACAGCTCATTTTGTCAGTTCATACAGAAGTGAAATATGATTTTCTCTTCTTATACAGGTAGTTGTGTACTTTGGGTTGCAAATACAGCAGCAACTGTGTCATTTCTCACTTAAAATCAGATTTCTTTTTCTGTAATAGCCCCCATTTTTCTTCTTTCCCAAGTTTAACTAAAGGGCCTATTCTGTGCTTCTAACAGATAAAGTATTATGAATATTGCCGTTTCAGAAATCTAATGAGTAACTGTATTAAGTACAAGCTATGTTACCAGTTTTTTTGGTAAGTATTAAGGAAAATGCATTATGAAATTCTAGTCCATTATAATGGGATGCCTTCGAGGCTAGGAAACCACAGCTGTAATAGCCACAAGATTGCAGGATTTCAGAGCAATGAATGTGAGGACAAGGCAGCCAGCTCTGGCCTAGTTAATTTGTCGAGAGGAAGTGGGGACTGACTGCAAGAGTTCAGCTTTTAGAACTGAAGAAGCGAACAGATTGTTGCTCAGCAGAGTTGTGTATAGTGTATTTTTAAAATTAGTGTTGTGATAAGTAAGTTGAGCTCTAAAGAGATGAAACCATGTGCATGCTTCCTGTCTGTCTGAGACATCACACAAGTGCCTGGGGGAGGAAGGATAAGTTTTGATACACATCAGCACGTATCAGAAGTGGTAAAGCTGGTATTTCTTTTTCTAGAGAAGGATAGAATGTTTTTTCCTGATCTCTTTGATTGGCTATTTCATACGTATTGTAAATTACACAATCTTTAAAAGCACAGAGAACACTTCAGAAGCCCTTCCTGTTCTGTAGCTGCTTTTATCACAATGTCTTAATTATAGGAGTTTTTTGATGAGTCAGAATTTGACTGTCAATAACTATAGCCAGATTAGGTTTAGTCTGAACTACTACTAATTTGAGCTTCACTTTTGCATTCCTTCAGCATATATTTAGTAAGGCTTTATTCTGTGTCTTCAAGGCTTTAAATCTTTGTTTCATCCCTTACGATCTCTTCAAGTACCTAGCTACACAAATTATTAACTTCCTCTTTTAAACCTAAAAGCCCTGTTCATCCCGCAGCCATGGGATTTCATAATGCTCTAGACTGCAAGATTAAAGAACCTTCCAGTGTCGCCTCTCTCCTGCGCGATGAAAGAGTGGCCAGGCACTACAGGCTGAATTTGGTGAAGGACTGTAGCTGGATAACATGTGGGTGTTAGCGATGCTCTGAAGTGACAGGCAGGGCTCTGCCAAAGTCTCCTCTGTTACTGTGACTGTGGGCAGAAAAAGGACTGGTCAGGTACAGGACTGCATGAAGCAGGTGAGCACCTTTTGAGTGTGTGGCACAAGACCCATCTGCAAGCTCTCATGACTACTTTGGGCATCCTGTTTCCTTCAAGGTGGCTGTGCCCAGGATTTGCTGCACTCCTCAGTGGAGGAACAAAGTGGGTGCATCATTCAGCAAGCCAAGGTCCTGGGGATATAGAGTCCAGAACTAGTCACCTCTTAGCCTAAGGTTTTAGTGTCTGGGACTGAAGACAGCCAACAGGCTAAGCTGGGGAGCCCTCAAGTCAGCACACTTGCTGGAGTTTCAAGGCGTGGTATGTGCCACATTAACAGTTCACTGCTATTGAAAATGGAAACGTGCTGCGTCCTCTTTCCTCCTCCCCTCAGGGGCAGTTCAGGGGAAGACAATAGCCAAAAATAAATGGAATGTGAGGCAATACCACAGCCTTGCCAAAAAGGCAAATGTCATGCTGGAAAGTAAAAATACAGTTTGCAAACTGTGCAAAATCGCCTGTTAGCTTCCCTTGATATCAGTTAGACTTTACCTGGAACACTGCACCTGGTTTTGAGCGCAGGACTTCAGGAAAGATGGGAGCGAATTTAAACAGGCTTCAGCGGAAAGCGGTTAGAAATACAGGGTGCCTAAAAACCACAGTCCCTAATTAAAACACATACAATAACTTTTTCTTTTAGAGATGAGATTACTCTAAGGAGGTGTATCTTTAAATATGAAAGCTGCAAAGAAAGTAGAAGTATGCTGGCCTCCATATGCAGTATTGATTAGACAAAAAATAAGAGCGGCAGAGAAAATGTAGACGATATGGATATAACAAGCAGTGGAATATACTGCCTACAGAGAGTATGGAATATTCACTCCTGAGTTTAAGAATAGATTTGACAGACATCTGTTATGAATAATACAGTTAAAATTATCCTGCCAAGTGGAATGGCCTTGATAACCTTTTATGTGTAATTAAGTTTGTTTCTTGTTACCAAGGATCTCATCCATCTGAATTAGTCTTTAATAAATTGGTTAGATTAAGTTATTGTAGTCTCACTGTAGGTATTCTTTAAACTCGTTCTGTTCCTGAATGTCCTGTCCCTGGCTGGCAGTTTGACATCAGCTGACAAGGCAGCAGTTGAGGGAGCACGAATGCCCCCCTGTAATTTCTTGTGTTGCTGTATGGCATTAGCCAGCCGTACACCAGAACCTACTGAAAGCATGGTGGTATCAAATGGCTATGTGCTATGGACACGTTTTCTGTTGATCACAGTGCAGTGACAATATGTATGTTCTTTGTTCCTGAATGTTTGCATTTGTGCCTAGCTCCCACGTGTGGATCTGTAACTTACCAGATAGTCTTTCGGACGGATTGATTAATTGGTAGGAAAGATGTGCTGTATCTTCTTGCTTGCCAAGAATGGCAACACCAAAATTGAAATGCGACGTGAATTTTCACCTAAGTAATGTGTAATTCTGTGACAGTTTTACTTTTTAATGTGATATTAAGAAAAATGCTTTATACTGCTTTGCAGATCGGCTACAGTCATGATATATACAAGCTGCATTTCATATAAGTATAGAATAGCATCTTACAATAAAGGCATAGGATTTCAGAACACAATTTTATCAAAACATCTTTAAACATTACAAATCTAAGGAAACCAGAGCTGTAGTTAGTGACTTGACTTGGATCAGTGTTCTAGAAATTTGAATTAGTACATGTCATTCCTTCAACTTTGCCTTTCTGTTCTAATCTATGAATAAAAATAAATCCCTCTATCCTTCCCCCACCCCCCTTCCTTGCCAATGATTAGTTTAGGAAGAATTGTTCTAAGTATGGAAATAAACCAAGGCAAGAAAACTTCTTTTGTGTTTGAAGAAAAGGCAGCCATGGTTTATGGCCTTTTTTAAGGCTCTGTTTTTCAACTTGGTATGAATTTGTGCTCAAAGTTTTGGGCAACAAAATATTTCAAAAGTAGATGATGATAAACAGACACTTAATATAGTACAGTTTCAGTGTGTGTGGGAGAAGCAACATTCTTAGATAAGAATCTGATTTTGTTTGCCGTTCCTGTTCCTGCCATCAGATTCATTATTAGTTTCTGAAAGCGTTGTCACCTTTTCTCTCAACCAAAATGACAGCATTTTTGTTATCTCAGATAGGTTTGCTGTAGAATACAAACAATTCCTTCCACGTTTATAGATTTCACTGTTTTGTATACTGTTGCACTAAATTTTTAAGAAGTCACTTATTAAAAACAAAACAATAATTAAATTGTCTTTGATTGAAACTAGAAATATTGCCAAAGAATTATCAAATTGTTTTAGAAATGCTGGGTTTTTAATTGATTTTTATTGACTGTTGATTTCTCAGGCCCCATGTAGTTCTATATTAGTCACTTCATTATGTTGCTTGGGAACAACCTGGACTAGTTTGTTTGATTAAACTATCAAATCTTTGTTCCAGTCGATTTGGAACACAAGCATATCATTAGCTTCTCTTCTTTTCAGTCCTTTGAAACATCCCAAGTTTTCTGCACTTTAAGCAGCATTTCTAGACAGATTTGTGGCACGCTTTTAAAACTGAGGCAAGTTACCCAGATCTAATAATGTAAATAATTCTAAGCATTATCTGAGGCTCGTAACTCCTAGTTGGAAAAAAGAGTGTTTGTCAAGAGAGAGACTTTAACTAACATATTCAAATGTAAAACAGATATCAAAGATAACATTATTACTAAATTATTTTAACATCTAACATGTAATATATATATTTACCTAAAATTCATCATATTTGAGTACCTTTTGATTCTTGCGCTAAAACATATGAAATCAGAATAGTCATTGAATTATCTGTGACTAAGATAAAAGTCTTCTTTTGAGAAGTTCCTTTTAGGAGTTGGTTATTACTTTTTTCATCTTTACGTATGCAGAAAGTTGATGCTCAGGCTTCACTTGGAACATACCCATAGAAGTTTGAAAAAAAGCATGTTGGACCAAAATTAGTGAAGTTGCACCATTTGCAGTACTGCACTCTAATGCTAAATAGCTCGAATATTTAGTTAAACCTTACAGAGAATTGCAATCTGGTAGCTATGGCGATGATTGACTTGAAAAAAGATCTTAGATTCAGCAGGATAAACAGTGGGAGCAGACATTCAAAATGTCTTTCCTTCATGTGGTCTTTTGGCAATGCAGAACAAGAGAGGAGACCTACATAAGGAATTCGAAAGAAGTGGGATTCGTTTTGGAGAGTACAATTGGATCTGGAGTATTTGATTAAATAAAACATTCTTATAGAGTGGTATGCTATGCTGATGGGGAAAAAATGAATACAGATTTCCATTCTAATGTCTCAAAGTACTGTATAAACATAAAATCCTTACTTCCCTTTGGGTAAGATATGCATGAGCCACGTTTTGCAGACTTGAAAGCTGGTACGTACCTGCTGGATTGCATGAATGCGGAGGAGGTCTGTGGGCAAGTTGGAATCAGAATTCAATGATTTTCATTCTTTGTGTTGGGATTTTTTTTAGGCATAATCACCCTTATGGAATTGCTGTTTATAACAAAACGAGAATTTAAAGTTTAAGTGTTTGGAAATGACACTACTCAGTAAATTTCTGGATGGAGAATGTAGTTGCTCTTTGGTTATAATTAGGATAGAATAATTTTTGAATCCTTTTCTTTGAACTATTTTTCATTTTCTGTGTTAAATTATTTGTACAGTTCTATATCAATTTAGCAGAATTCTCAAATACAAGTAACAGGGTTACTATTTCCATAGAAATCTAACTTTTCACAAATTAATAAAATTCATTTTGCATTTAAAACAGATATATTAAAAATGAATATTGCCTGTTGTTACTGGATTGAATTTCTTGGTTTGGGTTTCTAGGTCCTTCGTGATCTTGGTATTTGTAAATCCTTTCTACATCTCTCATTTTATTTGGAGAAGAAAATCAGCTTTTGTGTCTTTTCAAGTCTTTGATAATTGTGAATAAGCTAGGTGTGGAACTAATATAACTGGATAATTTGAAATAAAGGAAATCTCCCCTTTGCACTTGTCAAGAACACTAAAGCTATCAGAAGTTGGCTATAACTTCCAGACATCTGGTCACTAGCTTCTGTTAACTTCCACTTTAGCAAATAAAAAAATGAAAAAAATGTTTGCCACAGTTGTATCATGTTTGCTTATGAGACCAGTGTGATGTTACTTGAAACTTCCTGTAGATTTTTAATTGAAACAGGTTTCACTACAAAAAGTCTCCCCACTCTTCTCCTTTGAACTGAAGAGTGTTCAGTTTGATCTTGATATTCCTATCCTAATTTTGATTTGCCAGCAAGACATTGATAGCAGAGTAGTTTTCTTCATAAACCTCAAAATTCCTAGTTTCGTCTTTCTCAGAACTGTACAACAGCAACAACAAAAAAATCAACCCCAAATCTGTCAGCCAAAAGTAAATTTGCCTAAAACCCTCTCTTCCCCTTGTGCTTACACGTAATAGCCTTTCCACGTAAAAGAACAGCACTGCCCTTCATTCTGTGCTGTAGCTTGCAAGTTTCCAGAAAAATTAATCCTGCTTCCTGTTGCAGTGTTCTTTTTTATTTTTTTAGTCTTCTTGGCTTCAGTCTTTTTTTTTTTTTTTTTTTAGATGTTGCATTCCTCTCTGAGCAGTTACGTGCCTCAGTAACAGTTTTTTTTTAGAAAGGTTTTTAGAATTTTTCAGAAATGTGTTGCTCTGAGGATAAGAGGAATGTACTCAAAATCAACTTAGGTTATCTGCCAAATTGAGTACATTAAATGTGGCACAGTAAAAGGTTTTTCCTGAGTGGCTGCTGTGGTGAAGTTGACTGTCCTCCCAACCACAACAGGTTGAGTTTGTAATTAAGAATGCAACTCTTTGCTCACACTCCGTGATTTTGGTTATTTAAGAGCCTGATTCTGCAGTGTGTGGGCAGGTCTCTGCTACTGGGTGGAACTTAAGGCAGTTTGAAAATATTTAAGCAAATAATCTTAGCAGTAATCTTTATTAAAGTATGTTAGTAAGTGTTTTAATGGTTTGTGTTTTTTCCTGATTTTCATGAAAACGTCTGTGTGATGCTGGATTTACCCTTGTTAGCCCCAAATGCTGCTCTTCTGAAATCTGAGATTTTTCAAGCCTTCATTGCCCCCGAACTTTCTGAACCCTTGTTGACTGGCTTTAGGGTGCTGCTAATTCTGCAGGACGGAACAGGGGTTTGTCATCAGCCACGTGAAACTGGCCGTTCATGAGAAGCTTTAAGGATCTGGCTGGATTTTGCTCTGGAGTAGCAGGGTATTACTAGTTGGTTGTTAATGCTACTTTGGGGGACTGTGGCTGACTGGATTGGGAATAGTAACGTGCGGGATGGTCCTGCTGGCCAACTGGGTGCTTCCGTCTGGAATCATGGCAGATACACCACGAGAGAGCACTTCTCCACGAGAACTTCTCAGCAGTGTGGAGGGTAGAAAAAAAAGAGATACAGAGATCTTTTAAATAAAGAAACAATTTGGGTTCCTGGCAGGGGAGAAGGCCAAGAATCTTTAACAGGCTTTCTGTAAACCATGGTTATTGAAAACAAACACGTTAGATTTCCATTTGAAAACTAAAACTGATCATTACTTTTTAGTAGTTTTTTTTTTTTTTTTTTTAAAAAAAAAAATGTTTCATTAGTTTCTTGATTTTGGGAGCTTTGTAAAGCGGATAGACCCTGCATTTTGAATGCTGTATCCAAGATGCAGTCCTGGCCTTTTGCACTTTGTCCATCAGAGAGACAAAGGGGGAAGGTAGAGGCCCAGCTTTCTCTTCGCATGTTAATCTGAAAGCAGTCCTGCAGGCTTTCCTCCTAAGCGTGTCTGCTGTGTTTCTAGATTGAATGCTTAATCTTGTTTTCATGTGGTTTACTTGGAACATCCTGTGTGCGGTGCAGAGGAATACAGATTAGGAGATAGAAATAATGCATTCGTGCTCGGTGTATTAGAAGCACTTAGAGGCAGAGGACAATGTAAAGAAGCTTTATCAGCTGCTGCATGGCATGACAGACCTCACAAAGGAATTCCAGCACACTAATGCAGCGCGGCTGAAAGAGGTGTGAGGATGATTTCATCCCACGTAGACGGAAAATACCAAAACGTCTAGAAAAAAAAACGGCCAACCGAGCTGTGGAACAGCCTTGAGGGGTATGTAAAAACACGGTGCCAGCACTGAAACGGCGGACTATCAGAAATTTAGTCGGAATTGCCCTGCAGGAGGCCGGGTACCCCGCCACCCCCCGAGCACGGAGCCCCGCGTTCGCCGGGCGGGAGCTGCCGGGAGCCCTCCCCGGAGTCGCCTCACGGGGCCGGGCCGAGCGCGGCGGCGAGCCCCCGGCCACCCGCCGCGGGCCGACAGAAACTTCTGGCAGCTTGGCGGCGCCGGCCCCTCCTCTCGGCGCCGCTCTTAAAGCCGCAGGGCTCAGCCCGCCCCGCCACCGCCGCCTCCTCCAGGCCCCTCGGCGGCTCGGGTGTCGGTGCCCGAGATGCTGGGGCCGCGACCGTCCTCGTCTGCCGCTGAGGAGATCGGGGCTGCCTGCTCCGGGGCGGCCCCGCGCTGCCTCGGCTCCTTCCCGTGACGGAGGCGGCGGCGCCGATTTCAGGGTGTCCCTGGTACGAGGTTACTGGATCACGTTCTCAGATGGCAGCCGCGTTGTAACGTGTGCTGTGTGTTTCTGGTAGCCTACGCTAGGAAGCAGAGAGGCTAAAAGCACGTCCTGCCAAAGCGTGGCAGAGTGAAACGGGCGGGGATGCGTTCGCTCCGGGTGTGAGGGTGTCCATTAAATGGCGTAAGCACAAAGCCGAGAAGGAATAACAGGAAGGTAAAAATAGCCGTGTGCTTATTTTTAATCTCCATCCAATTTGGGGGGAATTGACTGAAACCTGTTTGAAAACAGGTGACTCATCTAGAGGTGGTGAAAATGACAGTCGCAGCACGGGTTAGATGAAACGGATGCCAGACTTTGATCATCACTGTTTGCATGTTGAGTTTGTGTTCTGTATCATGCATCACATCTTGCTCGTTGTTTTAATTTGACGTTTTCAGCTGATACTATCAACCAGAATGAGGGAGGTATTTTGAAAAGTTCAGTTAGGTGATTTAGGGGAAAAATCATTTAATAGATCTTTCAGTGGAATGCTAAAATCACAGAACACTGCCCTCATGCATCCATTACAGATTTCCAATGGCAATTGGATACTTTAAAATGTCTAAATGATTCATAGTGGTTAATAAAGAAGTGTATTTCATTGGTATAAATATTCATGTCAAAAGCCACTCCGATACTGTACTTCTAGTAAACGTACCTACAGTGGTGAAGCAAATGGTCCGTGTGTTTGGCATTCCTCACAATTACTCCATTTACAGCACTAAATATTAACTAATGCCAATTAAAGGAGTTAACCATTGAAAAGTTGTTTTGGGAGATTTAGACTAAGGATCAGAATTAACTTCTTGGGGAGTAACAGATAATTCTTGCAGATGTTCATTCTTCACATGAATGTTCTTTTTGGAAGAAGCTTTTAAAAGTAAGCCAGAATAACGATAAATTAATCACTAGTTGTATTGATTAAACTCTTCATAAAAAAGAATTTGAAATCCTATTTTGAATTTTGTTGATGATTGTGGTGTTGCCGGTTTCCCATCCATAGACTTCCAAACAGTCAAAGACCGGAGCTTCAAAATGCCCTGCTTCTCTCTATTTTTTTTTTTTTTTTTCAATTAAGATTTGGTAGTAGTGAAGAAAAGGCATTTTTTATTTTCCGTAAGCTAAACCTAACATTATGACTCTGTCCTTGAGATTATTCTCGAGATCCTTTGTTTGGCTGTGTTGGGAGGTATAGACTGGTACTGACACAACCAGCTCTTGCAGTGTGTGTTTATAGGAGAATTATAGCTACAAGAGTGCTTGGAGCTGTCTGTCTTAAAATAATCTCAATAGTCCACGCTTTCTGTGAAGTTTAGAAGATAACTGACATGAAAGACTATCAGCACTGTAGTGGTGAAGAGTTTCCTCACCAAGGAATGGGGGGATCAGGAGGATGCTCCCCTCTTACAGCTTTACTAACTTTGCAAAAGAATCTGACTGTTTTCCACTGTTCAGATTTATGTTGTGTGAAACAGTCAATTGATCTACTGAGAGCAGTAAGCAAAATCAAGTTTATCACCATCTGAGTCCCTGTCTCAGCATCCTTCCAAGTGGAGAAAGCAAAGCATTTCAGCCTGCCTTGAAGGCAAGTACTACATTTGCACGGTTACAGAAGCAAGAAGGAAATGAATTTCTGAATCCCAGCGTTGTTAACAGCTATCTACTTAATCTCAGTTGAATTTTATTGTTACTAAATCTGTAATAGAAATGGATATGTGTTCATGGATATACTACTCCAGTGCAGTCAAGCATGCATGTGGAGAGGGAGAAGGGGGGCTGGGATTCATTAGAACATTCACGTTTCTGATGATCTTGACGGGGTATATTGGTGACAATCTCCTAGCATTCTACAATATATTTTATTATCTGAAAATCAGTGTTAGACTTGAATGAAAGGTCAAGGTAAAATGTTAGTATAAGGTAAAATATTAGTACAGAGTTAACATTGTAGCAGCTCATGTCAGTCAATTTCAAATTTTGAAAAACTTACAGTTCTGGAGGCCCGACGTTGAAGTATTCAGGTACCTACTTGCCTGCCTTTACTTGCATCCTATCAGAGCTGTGAACAGCTGGGGGAGCTACATGCTGTTGGACACAAACACCCAGGGACATGCACAGCCTTTACAGTAGCTCAGAGAACTGTAGAAGACTGTGTTATCTCCATATTCTTCCTGCAGAGAGCCTGGACGCACCAGAGTTGTCTCTTCTAAGCTGTGCATGAGTCTTCAGGGATGCATAGACATCATGTGGGCTTAGGCAAGGGCTTAGATCTCTCTTTGCAGTTCTTACTTGGGGCTGCATGGAGACCTGCAGCTCTTGGAGATGTAGCTCATTGCTGTTGCTCATCTACCCTGCCTCCTGTCTTCTGACTCAGCTTCTACAAAGTGATCCAGAGAGGCGGTTTTGCTACCTCCTCCCCCAGATGACACTGTGAGAGGTTGGGTGAGCGGAGAGGGACCTCCTCTGAAGGAACAGAACCTTCCTGAGCCCACTCATGCTAATCGGACTCCTGTTCTACCCCTGTCCCCAGAACATTTATTTCCCTCCTCCTGTTTCCCTATTTGGGTGTTACCTGTTCCTCCTGCTGCTTGTTGCAGAACCTATTCCTTTGTCTGGGCCTTTCACTTTTGTTGTGCGTTTATTCTATCATCATTCTCCTGCTGTACTCTGTCCCTCAGGACGTGCTCCTGGCAAGCATCCATCCGTATAATTTACTCGATGCAAGAGTTTTAATAATAAAAAGTAAAGTCTCTCCAGAAATGTTCTACTTAAATCAGGTTCGTTTTTCATTAGTATTTAGAGAAATAAAACAAACGCCACCATCTTCAAGAGATGCCTCAACTCTTGAGGCAATTATAGGAGAAGGTGGAAACGCTTGGTTGGCCTTCACCATTAGAGCAGGGCTGGCTGGCTGCTGCATCCCCCGGTGGTGCAGAGGTTGGAGGTTTATGCGGTGACTTGTTGCAGGCAACCATGGTGTCAGATGATTATATTTACGGTAGTCGCTGCATGAGTTCAGTGCTGCGCTCTGTGTTTCTACTGCTGGGATACACATATGCTGTCAGGTTAAGTTTTATGGAGCTGCTTTGTAACACTGTCCACAAAAGCTAGTATGACGATGATAACTATATTGCCAGTGGCCAGCAATTAAAAAATGGTTGTTTTCCTTTCTGTTCCAGGCCATTGATGAGCCTCCCTATCTCACAGTGGGCACTGATGTGAGCGCTAAGTATAGAGGAGCCTTCTGTGAAGCCAAGATCAAGACAGCAAAAAGACTTGTCAAAGTCAAGGTATGTGGTTTTCCTGCAAATTCTTTTGGGAAAAGAAGTAATGTATGTTCAAAATAGTCCTTGGAGATTGTCAGTGCAGCCTTTGCAACAACAATAAGCATATTTTTGTTGTGGGATTGGGAGGGATTCCCCCACACCTTTCCCCATGCAATTAGATACAGTATGTTTCCTTCAGTGCTTTGTCATTGGTCTGCCATCAGGATCTGTGGCCTTCAGTAACATAGGCTGTCTTTAAAGTAGTCGCTGTGAAATGACAAATGTAGGTTTATGTATGGATCAGTGTCTTTGGGAAATACATGAAGCTTCTCAAGAGTAGATATAACATGGTTTCTTTTACTTCAGGAGTTCGGGTCACTGCCATTTTGCAGAGGCAATTTGATAATGCTTCAGGAATAAGATGAAGTCCTGCTGTCTTTCAACAAAGACTTGGCATATTAAGTCCTACGGAACAGCAAGCAGGGAGTCTCACCTAATCTTTACAGTTTCTATTTAATGACTGAGTGAATCAATATAAGCCACATGCAGTAGAAATAAAAAGTGTGGGGAGGGAATGTGAGAGACGTTTTAACACCCATTGGGAATTCAAAGTTGTTTGTCTGATTGTTTGCTTATTTCGGAATATTAAAAAATGTTTTAGCTTGTTTTTATTTTGTAGTAAGTCCACGCTGTGAAAAGGCCTTAGATTTCAGTTTGGATAGTGTTGCCCTAAAAGCTTCTAATCTGGGAGCAGGTACTATTTTTCTGTTTCACCGCTTAACCTTGTACAGAGATATATTAGGACAAGGATCAAAAGTACTTATAAAAAAGAAATTATATTGTTGCTCTGCATCAGAGTTATACTGGCAGAGTATTTCTATCATCCGTAAAAAAAGTGAAAAATGTGTGCCCTGTGAGTGGAGGTAACATGGCATAGGAGGGTCTCTGTTATAAATGCAGGGCTTCAACCTGCCTTCATGCTATGGCCAATTTTGCCTATGCTATGTATAAGGGCAGACTGTCTCCAAAAGCCCTGATGGGGAGGATATTGTCACTTATGTGATGATTAATGTTGACTGTAATGAGAAGATGCTAGTCTTAAATCTGACGTCTTTAAAAAGCCTTTAGAGCAAATGAGTGGTCTTCTCATTTCATTAGTCATAACTATTAACAGCATGAGCTGGTTTATGTTTTACAGCACCATTGAATTTAAGCTATTAAGTACTGGTGTTTAGGTGTGAAGTGTCGCAATTTCAGTACAGGAATTGTGTTGTGCCCAGATCAGTGAAGTCCTAACTACTACCAGCTCTTTAGAGGACTTTCAGCACACCTTCTTAGATGGCCGCATGCACTTTAGTGGTGTCCATTGAGAAATATTTTTGTATGGATTTACTTACAGCTTGGTGACTGCAATGTTTTGCAGCAAGATCTTGAAGTGTAACTGAATTTTCAGTCCAAATTGCTTGTGGAGGCTGTGTCTAAAGTTTTGCAGGAGGTGGAAGAGAGAGAGAGGGAGTCTTCAGTATCTGTTACTGCGTAACTTAGGGCAGTTAAGCACCCGTTCAGTTACTCCTTTGTAGAGTAATGTATGTTGTGGTGTCATGGTTTGTGGTTTGGTGTGGCTTTTTTAGTTGTTTTGTCCGTGAGTACAGTATCAATATCTCTTTATTCTGATCATCCTCCACCAGTAGTGCATTATCCCTAAACTTAACAGTGACCCCTTAATTTTTTCCTCTTTCTGGAGGGTGCAAGCTTTCTCCAGTATTAGTCTAAGTAGAATTCTTACTATCAACTGTGCTTTGGAATTTTGATAGTTTACCTGCTACATTTATTTTCCACCTGTTTAACAGACTTTTTCCTGGCCCCAACACATTACATGCCTTAGTCTTCTTTGTATTAGGAGTTCCCTCTTAGTTGCCAAAAATTCAGTTAACTTCATAAGAGAAATTTTAGTTTGATCCTTTCATTTCAGTTTCATAAATAGTTGGTCTGAGAAAGGAGGGTGGCAACATTTGTTTTTTTCAGTATGGAGTTTTGTCATCTTCAGGAAAGTAAAATGCGTTTAATTACTTCACCTTTTACCTGCTTTCTTCATCTGTCAAATACCGCTTCCTGGAATGTGTTGAGGGGTGCCTTCATAATGACTTTACCATCAGTGACATAATTTAGTAACTTCATTCAATGCAACTCAAGTGCAATGTGTTTTAACACTTCATTATCAATAGATGCCATACTTCACACTTACATGGTAAACAACTTTACATTAAACAGCGTAACTTCATTACACACATTGCCATGTAAAGGAGTAAAACTGAGAGTTGTCTGGACTTGTGAAAAGTTTTGAGGACACTACAAATTTGACTAAAGAACACAACTCTTGGTGCTCCGGGTAGGCCACTCCCTCTTCATAGGATCAGTTATAGCTTCTCTTAGTTATTTAAACCAGTTTATTTTGACAGTGTACTCTAAAACACAATTAGCACCATCATCTACACTCACCAGTTGCATTTGGGCACCCTGCACAGAAATGTCAGAAGAAACTGTTTTCAGTGTCTGTCTTCATTAAATAGGAAGTAGCAGAGCATCTGCTCTATGGAGCCTTACCAGGACCTTCATTTAAGGATGGTGAAGAAAAAGGAAATTCCAACCGAATCTAAACAGCTTGATGACCTGCTGGTCAGATCTGATTTCTGCTAATACCCAGTAAATTTTTCTCTAACTTTTAAAAATATGTTTGGAGATCTCAGGAAGTGAAAACTGTTGGTATCAAAATCTCCTGAAAAAGATGCAGATTCCCAATAAACCTTTTAAAAAGAGAAAACGTTCAGGCATACACAATAGTAATTTGATGTGTTCTCCATTCTTTTGTAGTACACTGTGGCTGGCTCATGGTTTTGGACTGAGTTTCTTTATGCTGTGAAATACATTAAATATAATTACAGAAAGTTAATTAAATCAGTTGCCTCTAAATCACAATTGATACGCTGGTTGTTTCATCTGAGTGACCACAGGTGTCAGATTATTTTGCATCTAAACTTTGAACTTTTGATTTCTAGATAAATCCCCATCAGGCTGAAGTTCAGAAGGTTGGCCCTTGCTCTATTAATCCCTGTCCAGAATCTTCTGTGTGGCTTTCAGTTTACAAAGTATGACTTGTGTCTGTCTGTCAGACAGGAAGTATTTACCATCCGTAGGTGGGATGATGCAGCTCTAAAAAGAACATGCTTTCAGTAGATATTGCTGTGGTTTTAACAGAAGATGGACAAGATAACTAGTTCATGAAGTAACACCCTGAGGGTAGTAAAGCATTTTAGTCTGTTTTCTAATCAGCCAGTCAAGGTAGGCTTTCCTCAGTCCCTCGTTTTAGGTGCTATTCTCAACTGTTTGCTACTGTCAAGGCTTACAAAGGTCCTAAACTTAACTCTTGCGAAGTCAAAGTAAGAGAAGTGGTGTTGGAAAACAGTATCTGCTCTGAAGCGAACTTCACCATCATTGTGTTCTGCACAGGAAACCTCAGCTATAGAGAGAACATATGTTTGGGCACCCTTGTGAACCAAGTTCTCCAACTTAATGTAGTATTACTGTTAGCTGTTGTGAGTACTAAATAAAACATCATACGCTTAAACAGGTGTGCTCTGGTGAGCTTTAGAACAGCGTTTGTCTGTGTTAATAAAATGTGTATATATGTAATGCCAGAGTTTTCTCAGGGATTCCCTGAATTTTAAAACCAGAGTGGGGGGAAAAAAAACCAAACTTCAGCTGCATTGATCCTGTGACTTAGTGTGTGATCAAGTTAGTTCAGAGTTAGTTCAGATATTGAGTGATCGATATCTGTATCAGATGCTGCAGTTAATTTAATCATAAATTTGAATTTCCAGCACATATTTTCCTGAGGACAGTGTGTGCTGGGTTAAAGAGACAAGCAATGACCTGTGAAAATGCCTCGGAAATGCTTACATGATTTACCTATGTTTTGGAAGAATAAAAACTTAGCAATCTGGACACTTACTTCCAGTTACTACCATCTCCATGGCTAGGCTGACGTTAACTGAAGCTGGACCATTCTGTTTGCATTGTTTGTTTTGTTCAATTGACAGCAGTGCCCTGTCTGTTTTCATACAGGTCTTTCAGCAGTACGTGAAGAAAATGCACTTTAACCGGCAGCAGCAGCAAAAAAAAATGCACCATGATATGGGTTTAGATATAGGTGCTAAAACCATTCGATTTCAGTGCATTGAAATGTAAATGTTTCTGTACAGTCATTTACACTCATAATTTCTGAAACTTCATCCTTTTTTTGCTGTGATACTAGAACAGTACAATTCCAATCATTAACACATGTGCAAATATTGTTTTGAGCTGTTAAACATTGTTGGTAAACTATTGTTTGTCAGTTCTTTTAGTGTGGTAAATAGGTCTGTTGTGAAAGGTAAAATTAGTTTTGGTAACTAAGAAATTGTTTCCCATTATTTCTAAAATATATGAATGAAAGTTTCAGCAGGTGGAATGATTGTGGTGACTAATTGCATGATGAGAGTAAGAGAAGGACTATTGACACTGCATGTGCTTATGCTGCTCAATTGTATCAAGTGATTGTCAGTTGATTTATATATTTTTTAGGTAACTTTTAGACATGATTCTTCAACAGTGGAAGTGCAGGATGACCACATAAAGGGTCCCTTAAAGGTAATACGCTTGTTTTATATTTTGTGAACACTTTGAGAAGCATTCTTCAGCATTTGAAGTAAACGTGTATGTGTAGTATGAGGTGAAAGAAGAAGGCTCATTTTATTACCTATGCCAGATAGTTTTGTGAAGCATAAAAAGTAATGCTGCAGAGCTAAAGTTGGTATACACTTGCTTTTCATGTTAACTTCTGTAGTTAAAGGGGTTGCAGCATACTGGCTGATGCAAGCCTCTTTGTTCTTTTCCGCCTTAAAGCTAAGAAGTTTGGCTGGCTCTGATTTTTAGTTACTGTTGCTTTGGAAAACTCAGCTGGAGGATTTGATGGGCAAGCTCTTATACAAGAGAATGACATCACTCAGATTGGTTCTTGTTCCCCACCTGCTGGCAGGAAATAATCGGCTCAGTTAGTTCGCTTATTTTAGTGGAATGGAAGAAAGAAGTTTTAAGGAGTACAAACAGATTCAAATAAAACTGAAAAGGAGTGGTATATTTAACAATGTCTACAGAAATTAACTCTGCTGAATACAAAAGTGTAAACTTCATTGTCTGTTTTAGAACCTGTCTGGTGCTAAGTGGCTTTTGCATTTTAGGTAGGAACTGTTGTGGAAGTGAAGAATCCAGATGGAACTTACCAGGAAGCAGTGATCAACAAATTAACAGATGCAAGTTGGTACACTGTAGGTAAGAGAAACAATTATGTATTCGAATAAAACTCATGACTTAAATTAAGCCAGTAACCTGTATTAATCTTGGACGTGCCTTAAACAAGGTGAGATAAATTTTTTGGAGATCATTATATAAGCATTCAAAGTTTGCATTAAAAAAAAAATCAAAATTTATTTCTCTGGGTTTTTATAAGAAACTTTACTCACCACAAGGTGAAATTAGGATCTAGAATATAGACTTAGTGAGCTGCTGTATAACTGGGTACTGCTCAAGTATGCATTTTGCTGTTACTAAATATTCTGAAGCAAAATATGTTGTCATACACATTTGCACAATTCAAATTGCAATACATACTTTTCCCTACTTTTAGACTTTGCCCTTACAACTGCTCCTGTGAAACCAGAGATACAGCTTGTTTTCTTTTGTTGTTTTTCTTTCCATAAGTCTTCCTATTCGTTTTACCTATTCTAAGATATGATATTTCAGGCTTTAGATGATGCATCTGCATGCCCACAAGCAAACCTGGAATCTATTATTTATTTTCCATAGGCTTTAGAGAAATGGGTTTACCCTTTGATGCTAAGATAAATCTTGGGGAGAACTGGTCAGTGGTAGAATGATAACGTATATTCCATCTGTGCACTGGTAATTTTAAAGCTATTGTAGGAAGTGCCTTGTTTCTTGAAGTTGTGTACTCCTTGATAAATGTCCAGGACTTGGGAAGATGAGGACTGGGTCTTGAAACCTTAGCAAGATTTAATAGTGCCAAGATATTAAGGGTTGTTACTGCTAAAGTGCTGTTGAACAGCTAGGGAAAGACTAACTTTCCTTCGCCTTAGTGCTTTCAGAAAGGAATAGAGCTATGAGTTTAGATATAATCTTCCAGGTAAGTGCTGCAGAAAATGTATTTTGCTGGAGAAGTAGACTATGTAAGTAAAGGAGACACCAGGCTGGGTTGAAACATGGGGTATAAAGAGACAAACTGACATCATAGTTAGTTCTGATAATTAGTATAGAGGTAGATTAGATGTGACAGCTTTAAAGAACAAAATGGTATAGCTGGTGTTAGATCTCTGCTGTACGTCCATGCTTATGCTTCTGAGGAAGCATGAGGTTAACGGTTTAGCAAGAAGAAAAAGATAGGAGTCTGCAGACTAAATTCTGAAAGTTGGTATCACATTTTTTTGTACATTGACATACTGCACCTGAGAAAGACAAAGAAGAGATAGACGTAAGAGTTGAGAGTAAAAACCTTATTTTGCAGATAAAAGTAGACAAAAGCGTGTTGACCTTGCAGAATCAGTAAAAGCATCACAGCTGCTGACTGTAATGCACTTTAAGAGAGAATTGACTCTAGCAGTGGATGATTAGAATAATCTTTGTCAGGAGGGTGACTGGAATGGGTTTGAAATTATCTTGCAGGCTGTGATGACTTTGCAGATCTGAGTGAAAGTCCTGCTTGAAGGGCTAGTTGCCATTTACCAAATTTCAGAATTAGCACACTTCTTAGCCAGCAGATTTATCTAATATAATTGCAGCACTTGTTGAGAAGTTTCAAATTACTTGCATTGTTAATGATTTTATGAATAAAGTTACTTTGTTTTGATTAAAACAAAACAAACTACACAAAACATTGTGGAAGGACAGATGGATCTGAAGTAGTAGCATTCCTGACGTTGTTAATGTATTACCATTTGTGCCACTGCAGCAGTAGTGTGTTAAATTTAGAATAACCATGTTGTGTCTGCTTGAAGAGTCTCTTAACACTAAATTATTTAGATTGTCTAAATAGAAATTGTATGTGAGTTCACTTGTAAGTTTTTTTCAGTGCTACTTCTTTCTTACAAAAGGAAGATGGGAATTAATTTAAAACAAACAAAAAACAACAAGCAATCAGTATAGTCTTTAGCATGGGCAAAATTCTGTGTACACAGTGCATAGTTTATTTGCCTGTTGTGTAAAAATTTGTCAAGAAGCACAAGGTATGCTAATCCTGGTAACTGGATGCTATTCCATTATTCAAATGTCTTAAGAAGTTTGCGGTACTCTTAACACTTAAACTTAATTGCTTACTGTGAGGGACAAAACGTATTATGATTGCTTTACTAAAAATGTGGAATTGTACATGTGCAGAAGTAGTCATGCCTCCTTTTGCACTTCTTTCACCATTGCTGCTTTTTTTTTTCCCTGCAGTTTTGGATTTGGTTGGTGTTTTACAACGCAATACACACTTGTATGTCTGCTCAGTAAACTGCTTTGAGAATGCCCCCCCCCCGTTAGATTTGAACGTCACATGCATTAAAGCCATATGTGCTATACTGGCTGCACAAGTCTTTCAGGCACATGAAGCTTTTTGGTTGAATGTGTTTGTGTTATGGAAAAAGATTAAGGATCCCTCTGACACGGAAGAGGCCACAAGCAGATTACCACACAGGATACATAACCTGGCTACCTACCTAGTTCTGAATAGGTTTACCCCCGTTGTAGTCAGCTTATCCCTTGAAGAGGATATACTTTTTTTTAAGCTCTCATTATGTAAGGCGACTCAGTTACATCAATTAACACAAACTGAATTAGGAACCTGTTGCCTTGTACTTCACTTAATGAAGGGAGGGCTCAATTACGTGTTGACCATTTGAGATGCAGCTCAAAAATCTGTGTATTCTGTTGTGCAGTTCTTGCCCTTAATACTTTTTTAAAAATACTGAAGTGTCAGATGTGTATCTATAATTGGTATTTTATCCCTATACTGTACTCAACAATTACTGTAGTAAAAAACCAAAGAATGGCAGTCACAAGGGGTAGTTTTTCTTTGTTCATCAATAGTACTGTGTTACATAAGGATAAAAAAAATCTCAGAACTAGGTAAGAGTTGCTTTTATATCAAATAAGTAATAGTTGGGAGTTGTGTGTGTGTGTATATATGTATTTAATAGATGTTAAAACTAGAGTATGCCACCCACTATTTGATAGTCAGACATGGCTGAAAACTAAGTTCTGATCTTGCCAGGCATCTTCTGCTGGTTGACAGTCATTCTCTGAACACTGTTATTTTGGCTCTTGTTTGTCAAAGTGTTTATGTATTTTTAGTTTTCTACCACATGATTGAATTTTAATGAGATTACTGCTGAGCCTGATTCAGACACTGTTGACAGAAGAGAAAGTTTGAATGAAGGTGAAGGAGACATGTTAGGAACTTGCTGAAACTTTAACATTTAATTTAATCTTTTAATCTAATCTTGGGGTTGTTTCCCTGCCCCCAAAAGTCTTCAAGGTCACTGCAGTGTGGGGACAAGAATATAATTGTCATCGCCATTGGGGGCCGGAGAAGAGGTCAGTTCTTGTCCCACTGAACAGTGCAAGCATTACCTGAGTTAAAACTTGTCACCAAGTTTTCATCCATTAAGTACCTGTAGTACACTTCATAAAAGCTTACTTTTTCTATGACCAGTTTATCAACTTCTAAAGATACACTTGAATGTGTGTGATGTATTTCTGGATTTAAATGGATAAAGTATGTAGCTGAAGCCAACTGTTTTACAAACTTGTTTCCAGTTGACCTTGCTCAATTGCTAGAGATAATAAAGCCTGGTGACTGCAGAAGTAGCATGGAGCCAAGAAGCCCGGAGCTCCAGAGTTCTCTTACAACACTTGATTTTGATGATTGTTCTCTGACCACAGTTTGTCATCCTCCTTAGGCTGTTAACACTGCTGTTTTACAGGTTAGCTGAATGAGGTCAGCAGGCAGAAATGCTGAACTTTCAAATAACATTGAACTATAGTTTTTTTTTCTCCAAATGTCCATGCGTGTTTCTCAGCAGTAAGTGTAGCTTCCAGTTGAGGATTGTAGGAGTTCTGGTTTTTGAAAAAAACATTCTGGAAAAATTGAAAATGCTAAGAACTGTTTTCCATTTTTAGCTTGTATTGATTTTTATTTTTGTGTGCTGGTCTGTAAGTTGTATGTGCTTAACTACTGATGAGTTAAGATTCTGTTTAACATGTGCAAGCATGGAGTAACTACAGTGAGCTGAGCCGGCAGCTTAAATATTTGGCCAGTCTGTGCAAATGCTTAACTGGATATGTAGTAGTAGTATCCACGTACAGCTTTGTAAGAAACTGGCTACAGGAAGATCTTATCTTATTCTTTCTGACACTTAAAGCAATTGATTACTAATATCCTGATTTTAAAAAAAATAAATAATAAAAGATGAAATCTTTTCTTTCCCCCTGCCTCGCTTCTTACCTGGTGACAGTATTTGATGATGGTGATGAGAAGACTCTTAGGCGTTCTTCGCTGTGCTTAAAAGGAGAGCGACATTTTGCTGAAAGTGAGGTAATTGAATAATTTTAATACAATTTCTAATTTAGGAAAATTTGATGTATTTTTTAGTAATTCCGTCTTCAGTATGTTGTGTACATCCATGCTACGAAAAATGGTGGTTACGTAAAATACAGCCTACAGGGTATGGCTTTTTTTTTTTTAAACCAAGTAATATAGTTGAATTTCACCAAACTCTGTAAGTTAACAAAGAAAATCAACATTTCACATCTATCACTTTTATATTATTAATGATCCATGGGGATCAAATAAGAGGCAGCAATCACATAACTACTTTGCTTTACAAATTTAAAAATATCTGTAGGTATTATTGCAAAAAATCACAAATTGTACATAATAAATGTAAGTTTTTAGATATATTTAAGGTCTTACGGATTTTTAAGTAATGAAGTTACTTTATGATTGCCAAAACTTGAAAGGTCGGTGCTGTTTTCTTAGGTAAATCGTAAGTTGCTGTTACCTGTTGTTTTGAAGGCATTTATCAGTATTTTAAAGCTGTTTTGTATCTTAAGGGAGATCTGAGTCTTAAGTATGCAGATATTTGTAGCAAATTTAAAATAGTTCAAACTTCAGAATAAGGCTTTTTCATCTTACGTAACACAATCTGGATGGGTGGATTTTTGTAAACATGCTAGCTTTTTGAAAAGCTACTGCAGTAAGGTGTTGTTTTTTTCCTGTATAAGTATTCTTTGTTATTGTAGTCAGCTTAGCTTCTTGCCTACGTTCTGCATTCTTGTAGAGGTTCAGATACCTAATAGAATGGTAAATCAGGATTAGGCAAATCAAAAGAGGGCCTGAGTGGAAGCCTGAATCTGGATTCATATATAAATAACATTATTTTAAAGATTGCATTGTTTCTCCAAGTAATTGTTATTAATGATCAACATGCCTGAAAATCATGCTGCTTCAGTTCCAAAAATACTATTTTAATGTGGATTCAGGAGTTTTACATTATAGTAAGTGGGTTGAAAATTTTAGTATGTGTATATGTGTGTGTGTTGATAGATAGATCTGCAACCCAGCTGGCAGAACAAGAGCCAGTTCAGATTTTGTCAGATTGAAAGAAACCTTATGTTCAGGTGGCTCCTGTTATTTTAGTTTTATGATCATTCTTATCACAGTTTTTGATGTTTTGATAAAAGTTGCTGATAAGCAATTCATTGTCACCAACTCTTAATGAAGACCATGTTATGTGTTTCTAATAATTACCTCATGATTGTAAAGCTACTTAGAAGGGAAAATTGCAGCTCCAACTTTCGCAATTAGACTGATGTCCTGCAATTATCTTGTTGTGATACTGCTTTAACTTGGTCTCTGATTTCTCATTGTTTATGGGATCTGTTAGGGTGTCTGCCATGCTCACAAGTAATTTACTTCAAGATTTAAAAACTCAATTTTATTATATCTATTGAGTTCAGTTCTGTCTAATGCAGATGATGTTTGAGATCCTAGTTGATGTTTCATATTTAAAAATGCACACAAAACTCAGAAGTGTAATTGAGAGGAACATGTTTATTTTGGAGGACTTTATGCTTCCTTTCAAAGAATAAAAAGAGGTGCTTATGGTACCAAAAATCTTTGTACCAGCAGCCTTCAAATTTGGAATGATTCTGTTAAGCAGGTAACAGCAGCCTTGAAGAAGATACTGGAGGTCTGTGAGCTCCTTCTGTTGATGTTCTAGTAGTCTTGCTGACTGGAGAAAGTTTTTTCTTTCTCTCTCGTTTTGTTGCTAATTTCCAATATCGCAACCGCTTCGAAATAGTTTTAGTGTCATAATAGTTTTGTGTCATATAAAACTATGATTTACTAGTAAAACATAATTAGTCATGTTTACTGCTACTGGGTTATCCTGCTGCTTCATTTTATAGAGGACCTTTGTTCTTTTCTAACTAGAGGATTAGTTGTTAAGTCTGATGGTAGGACAGACAGAAAATTCTTCCTGTAGAGATGAAGTATTCCAGGTCAGCAGAACACGTGATGATTCATTCTGTCTTTGAATGGTCCAAAGGCATGACTTTCATTGTGTGTAGGATGAAAGTTTATTGTTTGAAGGAGGGGGAAAAGCAGTGTTTAAAAAAAATAGGCGAAACACACACGTATAACATGTTCTTACAGCAGAAACATCACTGCTTTTAAAAATGCTTTTGTATTGAGACTGTATTGACAAAAACTACTTTAACCACGTTGTCCGAACTTAGATTTTAGACCATAACTTATGCCTTTTTTTTAGTGTGTATAAACATGTATTTTTTTCATTTCAACAGACATTAGATCAGCTTCCACTCACAAATCCTGAACACTTTGGGACTCCTGTTATAGGAAAGAAAACAAACAGGGGAAGGAGATCCAATCACATGTAAGTTTAATGTCATTGTCTGTGCTCTGACTCAATTCTGATGCTCCTAGTATTTATTATTTTTATTATTAGTTGTATATTCAAAAAAGAGCAAGCTTTATGAAAAGTATTGTTTGCACTCAGACTGAAAGTCAGTTTTCCCTGTACTAGTGCATGCAAGAATTGTGATCAGTATTTGAAATAGTGGCAGGTATTGACACATGAGTAGAGACAATCTCTTGGACTTAAACTAAAGCCATTGCAACACAGATTTTTCTAGCTGATGTGAGGTCTTTGTAGAAGCCACTGGAATCCTCCTGGTATCTTTTGCTTTCTCATTACAAGGTCTTTGAAGGGCTTTTAGAAATAGGTGAACAGTGTTATGGTTTGCAGTAAAGCTTACAGATAAAAAAAAAAGGGCAAGATCAGGAGTTATGATTTGATTTCCTGGGTTCCAGAGTTCTTGGTACTTGTGATCTTGAAGAATCATGAAATACTCAATTGACTCTGTTCTTGTTCTTGTTTTTAGAGTTTTGAGGTAGTAGTGACAGGGATAAAAAAGGGACTTGTCATAATTGGATTATCCTTTATTGCTTTTTTTTGATCATAAATATTGCTCTGTATTTGTACAGGTGATACAAACTTACGTGAATATTGATTTACTATTATGATGTATTGAAGGAGAAAGATCGAATAAGCTGGCACATATCACAGCAGACGTGATTGCAGCTTCTTTGGTGCCTCTGAGTTGTTGTCTTCTCTGTTGCCCTAACTACACAGGATGTTGTTACGGCAGAAACAGGATGCTTATTTTTATCTTATGGTTCATACTGACCAGACTGGGTAAAAAGACAAATTGTATACAAGATGCTGGTGGACTGAGCTAGGTTGTAGTCTCTCTAATATAGTTCTGGCTTTTTCTTGCCCTTAGCTTTGTTCTCTTCCTGCAAGAGATTCTCCAGCCCCAAGAAGCAGCCTGAAAGACTTTTATACTGTATTTTAAAAGAAATCAATACTTTTAAAGAATGCAGGGGGGAAAAATCCTTTTATATATGAGCACTGCAAGTGATGTAAAATTGGAGTGTGTAAAATAAAACAGTAATTCAGTTTAGGCTATAACACAGCTGTCATCCATTATGCAAATGCTGAGTCTTCTGTTAATATTGAGCTTATTGCACAAAAGTAGTTATGTGAAAAATGGAAGATAGCTTTTAAAATTCTGCATTACATGCTTATTGAACATGCTGTGAATTTTCTGAGAATTAACCTTCAAAGTGAGTAGTCTAAAGAAATATAGTCTAATAATAATAGAAAATCTAATAATAATAGTAGAAAATAATACACATAATAATGTGTATTTTTGTGTATGTAGCCAGGGGTGCTAAATATTTTTAGTTGGTTGCATGCAATTTTAGTTGGAATATTTTTCTACATTTTGAGTCCCCATAAGGTTAAAATCAGGTGTAACATTCTATTAGAACTACCAAAAAATGAAGTGGAACCTTTTTGTAATCAAAATATGTTTGCACCTTTGCCCATCTACTTTGTTCAATGTGAAATTGAAGCAGTCATTGAAATATATCACTGCAGATCCTTTTTTAAAAACAAACAAACAAAACCACCACCTATTTCAGGATAACTTTTTTCTTCTTCTTGCTATTTATCTTTGTAACCGATGTTTCTTCTTCAGAGATTTGTCCTCTCTCAGAATAACTGTGTCTTCCGTATGACAGATGACAGCAGGTTTATAGACTATGGCTGTTAAAGTAAAAGCATAGAGAAAATGAAAGGGGGGAAAAAAATCAGTTTCACTTAATGATGGTCCAATACCACACTTAGCACAGTATTTTTGCCCTAGTGAAACACTGTTCAGAATTAGTTTAAATGTCCAGACAGTTCATTTCTGAGCTTGTAATATTTTTGGTTTTGCTATGAATACTTTTATAATTATAAATTATTTGATCTCCTTATAAATATTTTTATTTGCTTTTATCTTAAAGTTCTCTTCAGTTCAAGTCACTATCATTTATGCTTTTTAGACAGTTAGCTTAGGTTCACCTCTAATTATAGTAGATGAGATTTGGGCAGTTGAGTTTTAAATCTTTTTCTGTCATTTAGTCCTGAAGAAGAATCTTCATCCTCTTCCAGCGATGAAGATGAAGATGATAGGAAACAAAGCGATGAGTTATTAGGAAAAGTTGTGTGTGTGGACTGCTTCAGTGTGGATAAAAAGAAAGCTCTGTGGTTTCCAGCCTTGGTAAGACTTTCATCTTTATTTTTAATTTTGCAAAGAATTTAATGCATTTGTTAGGCATTAAAGAAAGGTGTTATTTTTCCTCTTCAGTGGGTTCATCTATACTGTTAGTATGTTTCTTAAAATTTGAGTGTCATAGTAGTCAAAGGAAATGCTATGCATGTAATGCATTTATTTACAGTTATAAATGGCTTTAGTTCTTCCAAACATCCAGAGCTAGCTGGCCTACTTCCAGCTCGGCAGTGTATTGAGTAGTACCACTGAAATAATATTTGAGGGGATTTTACCTATGGCATTTTATATAGTTTTTCTGAATTACCAGATTTTATCAAGTGGGAAGATATGAGAAGAACGAAGATGGAAAGTTTAGTAACTACGTAGACATTATTTTTCTAGTTCCAGTGTAAACCTATTTGATTAAAAACAACTGATTTTATTATTTTTATTGTACTCTGAGCAGTGGTCAGTTAACATTGTCGTGTTTTATGTCACACTGTTGGGTTGGTCCTTCTGGTCATGCATATAACTGAGAGCATTTTCCATGGCAGGCCCTGTTAGCCATTCTGTGTGCATGGAGTAGAGCTACTAATCAGGATAGCTGTGGGTCAGACCTCAGAAATTAACTGAACTGTTGCTTATTCTCCCAAGGAGTACTAAAGATACACCCTGTTCTTTCTTGAGCTGTCATTTGGAGAATGGAATAACTTGTTCTCTGTGGAGTTTCCTGAAATGAATGAGAAGTAGTAGGAGGATGAAGTTTGAGGGTGGAGCTTGTTAACTCTGAAACAGCTTATCCTAGATTAACTGTTACTTCAGTAATCAGGTTTATAACGCTGCAAATAAACATCATACTGTATTTAACCTGAAACCTTATGCCAGGGAATAGATCTATGCTCCAAACAGCTTCTTCCCCACACTTCCAGCTGTGCCTCTCCACTCTTTTACCTTATAAGTGATTACCTGCACTTTATCAACAAAGTAATTTTATTTAGTTACTAACTGGTTTTGCTTAAATGTTTTGGTGTGGCTAACTGTAATTATGTGAATAATGAAATGCATATTCTGAAGTATATGTATTCACAAAATATTTCACTTTGTTATTGATACTGTAGACAGATATGGCTTCTGTTAAAACACGCGGATGTTGTACAAGCCACACAAATGTTTAGACTACTTCCTGAACTTTCCACCTTTACAGTGTAGAACAGTCAAGATTAGTAGTAGGAACTGATTACTTCAGATATCAGTCCTATAGCCAAATACATTTATAAATTACAATCTAAAGCCATAGAGGTTTAAATTTGGTTTATGAATTTTATAAGTCTTTGGTTGCACTGGTTTAATCCTGAATGTTTTTTTTTTGGTGTGATGTCAAAAACAGCAATAGCTAATTACAATTTTAAAAAGGCCTGGCATTTGCTCCTCATGTTAGAGAGTATGATTTGGTAAGCTTTATAGTATTGTTTGGTGTTAACATGTTCCTAAAGGCTTTTGGAAGGTGCAGTGAGGAAATCTTCTTTGCAGCATTTTCAGAAAATTGAACTTCCATAGGATCATCTGTGTCATCCTCCTGTAAATGCAGTGGATTTTGTTTTGCAAGGAGATTACGAAAACTTGATTCAGGCAAAATTGAGATGATGTTGCTTGATGCGTGGTACTAGGTGGGATAGTGTTAAGTGGCTTTTTGACTTGTTAATGAATTTCTGACTGCTAAAACCTTAATGCTGTTTAGCTTATGCTGTATGATTAACAACTGTTTCCAAATCAATTGGAGCTTTTGACTCTAACTTGTAAAAGACTGTGGCTAGTGACCTATGGTGACCTATGTCCTTCCTTTCCTAAATGAAGAAAAACAACAATCTATCATGTAGCATCTTTCATGTGTTTGATGGCAAAAAATAAGACTGGAAGCAGTTGGTACAAGAGATGAGGTGTTTACTGGGACTAAATTAGGGCTCTGATAATTTGCTGCTCCTTGGAGTTTCTAGCAGCCAGAATTTTCTTAACTTTTAGGGAAGTATGAAAGTTTTAAGAGAAAAGTGATGAAAAGGGCTGCTTTTCTGTTCTCAGAGTTTGAAATTTCAATAAATAATGTACATGTTATTAAATTCCTGAAGTTTTTAAATTAGTGACCGGTATACTAGTTTAGCACACTTCAAACAGCTTATAAAACTGCAACAAGTAATTAATACGTTGTCTCAGTGCTAGATTTGATTAATCTACTCTTTGATTTAAAGAGTATCATAATGCATGTACTTGAAACACTTTTCTAGGTAGGTAACTTACGAATCCTCCTTTTATATAAAGTTGCATTTTGTAAATCTTTTAAGGTCTTTCCCCCCCAAAAAACAAACAAACAAAAACCTGTGGGTTATGACATCCTTGCAATTTGTGAAGTTTTTCAGAAGAAGTCTCTAACTCAGGTGGCAGCATTTGGTGAAAATTCAGTCCTTCTAGGATGAGTAGAATCAGCTTTGGTGGCATGGCAGGAACTTAGTGCTTGTCAGGAGGTTGTTTTTTCATGTCTCTGGCAGCAGCAGCCAGTTCCCTTCATGAGGCTATCACTACTGCATTATGAGGGGTCACAATTGCTCACATGTCAGTGTTGCTGAAGAGAAATGAGTCCAAAATCTTTTTGAGAAGCATTGGTAAATACTGTTGCTCTCCTGTTACTCCTTTTTCTCTCTAAACTTTGTGTTTGTAATATCTTTGCAGGTGGTTTGTCCAGACTGTAGTGATGATATTGCAGTGAAAAAAGACAATATTCTCGTTCGCTCTTTCAAGGATGGCAAATTGTGAGTAGGAATGTAGAGGTTGATTAAATAAAACAAGTCCCAGATCAGGGAAACGTAGTATGAGATATGCTGGGTAAAGTATTAATAAGATTAGTTCAGAAAGTTTCTGTGAAGATTTTTCTAATGTTTAGAAAACTGTCAGTGGCCTACATGGTGAGAGAATTAGCCCTGCATCCCATAGTTAACAACAAAGTACATAAATCTATATTAGCTTTAATTTCATTGTTACAGCTGTGGCAAACAAAGCAGTATTTTATGACTTTGAGAACAGCTTGAGCCTGTTTTTCCTGCTCTGCTTGGAACAGGGCACTGCTTTTCAGAGATGTGGCCATGGGCTTATCCAGCCATGGAAAGATGTCTGTGTTTGTGGTATGTATGTGCGTGCGCACAAAATTATTTTTTTGAGGTAGAAAAGTATATGTTTGTCTCAGTATAGACTACAGCTGCATATTATCATGTTTTTGGAGAAGAGATATGATACTATTCAAATGAAGAAATAAGATAAATGTAGCAAACCAAATTGTATGGGACTCACAATAGAATAGGGAGCTTTGTGTTTGTTCTTAAACTCATATTGGTCAAGGAGGAAGCTTGATATATGTCAATTCTTTTTTTTTTTCCTGGTTTTAGTTCTTGTTTAAAAAGCTCCAGCTACTTATTCTGCTTGGCTTGGTTTAACAGAATGCTTTTGCAGAAAAGATACTGAAATATTTAACAGTTTCACTGTAGTTTAGTTACTAAGTCTAGGCTATCACTTTCCTGTACCATTTGACAGTTACTTATGCATCAGTGCACATCACTGAAGAAATGCACATAACTGTGTGTGCAATCAGGTGTGTATAGGTTTCCCCCTGCCCTCTCTCCCCAAGCCCAAGTTCCCGTTCAGATTGGTTTCTTTGGGTATAGTTGCAGTAGAAATTAAAAAGTGCTTTGTGTTATTTTAATAATTTTTTCAATGTTTTTCTAAATTATCTAGTGTTTCTGTACCAAGAAAAGATGTCCGGGAGATTAGTGAAACTTCCCCGAAGCCTGATGCTTTGTTAAAACAAGGTAAAAATACATTTTCTAATGAGAAGTGTTATCTGTGTGTGTGCTTGCTTACTTTATAATGTAAATTGAACCAAACTTGTATCAGATCAGTTCTTTTTTTTTTAAAAAAAAAAAAAAAAGCTTCAATGATGTTTTAGGAAAGGATCCTATATATCTTGAAGATAAACATTACTGAAAACCTAGAGGAACAATTTCCTTCAAAGAACAAGAGAAAGCACCCTATCTGGCACTTGTTTTATACAGACGTGCTAAATGAAGGATGTAATTGTACAGTGCATGCTGGCTTTATAGGTTATTTAGTATTTGGTCTGTTGTGTTAGACCTTAATAGAACTATTTGTACAGTAATACTCCGGATAGATTTTAGACAGTTATCTTTATGCACTGTCAAGAAACTGGAATTGTAAATTCATTTGAAAGCTTGAGTTTGTGTGATGGAACTTTTAAAATGGATTTGTGTTCATTTCCTCTTCCTTCTCCTCCTCCCTGTTTAATGTACGTAAAGCACAGTATACACCTGTTGGAACAAAAATTCTTTCAAGTATTAACATATGGCCTAATACATAAGGTCCTTGTTTGCATGTATAGTTACTAACATGGTAACAATCCTAATAATAGCTCTGAGTAATTCAATGTGCAGAAAAGACAAAGCTGGTTTGACTGGGTAAGACAAATAATGATGGGCAACGGGGATTTTATTGAGGTTCTTAGAATTTGGGGTTGCAATAGTTCATTAGCAGTCTTCTTTTCCTCTCCACTACTTTTAATAAAAAAAAAAAGATTTGCTGAAATTGATTCTTCCTGCAATATTAACAAATGCTTGTCCTCTTACAGCTTTTGACCAAGCCCTTGAGTTTCATAAAAACAGAACTGTACCTAGTAACTGGAAAACAGAATTGAAAGAAGACAGCTCCAGCAGTGAAGCTGAGGAGGAGGAGGAAGATGAAAAAGAAAAAGAGGATAACAGCAGTGAGGAAGAGGTAAGTGAAGTTAGCAAGTAGCATAGATACACACCTGACACAAATTAGGCTAATATTTAATTAGTATTATTTGGCAGCATATAATATCTTAACATAGGAAACACTTGTTTTTCAGCTTTTAAAATATATTTAAAAAGAGATTTAACTCTTTACCTCTTTAAAAAGAGTTTAACAAAGATCAGTTAATGTGAAAACATCAACATGGAAGTGTAACAAATATTTTTGAATCACTAAGCAAAAAGCACATGTAGTCAAAAGGCTGTGTCAGTGGGAACTAAAGAAAAATAGGAATTGAAGCTCAGAGGCTGATCCTGTTTTCCAGTCTTTCCCATGCTGATCTTAATGCAGTGGTGGAAGGGCCCCAGTACCTACTGGGGATTGAGCAGGGTGAAGAAGGATAGCTATTGACGTGTGCTGTCACGTGCATGTTGTTTTTCAAAAAGAAAGGTTTCCTTTACTTGTATTTTCAAAGAGAACTTACCTGCTACCTACTAAAGGTGCAGTTGTCTTCCAATTGGGAAGATCTGTGTAAATAAAAAATACTTCAATTGTTCCTGAGGAAGGATATGTGGTAGATTTTAGTAACTTTTAAAGCAAAGAATTCTTTCGATTGTCTTTTGAAAACATCAGCAATTAAACTTCATGCAAAGGTAGACAGGCCTTTTCTTTGCACAATACTGTGTCAGTATTGCAAAGCAAAGGTGTTCTTTTTCTTTGTCACCAATGCAGAACATCCCGTTTCTGAATGTGGCCCAGATGGGTTTCCAATTCTTAGGTCACTCTCCATCCGAATAAAACATTGCCTTTCTATAGAAATGTTGCTGATGAGTGCATTGTTTGTAGTATGCCACAAGAGTGTAGTTTCCCTTTGTGGTTTATCTTATCTCTGGCCTATTACATGTTATGACGTTGTTGATTTCTTTTCCCCTTTGTGGCAATGGAATAAGTTCCGTGCATGATTTTAGCACTACTGTAAATAATTGCTCACATAAACAATGTCAAACTTTCTTACTGGCTATAGATCTATTACCCCAGTATGTATATGATTTATCACGTTCCAAGACACAGGGAAATTTGCTACCTCTTACACAGGAACAGTATCTGAGGAGGCCTCTCTAAGCTGTTGTTCCTGACCTGTGCTCTTAACATTTTTGAAAAGTAAACCAAAGTAGGCTGGTGTGGTCTTGCTGTTGTTTTTTTCCTATGTGCGTCTGCCACCCCATAGTTGTTCCCTTTCTCCCTCACTGTTTTTTGCTCTGAAATTGCTTTGTCAGGCCCATAGCTGTGGGTCCTCTTGTAAAGCAGAAATTGCAAGCAGCTTGTGTTGTTCTTTCACTCTCTGCTTTTAGCTGCAGGAAACGGAATTTACTGGTTTGCTAGTGGTAAAAAGGAAATGGTGAGAGATTGTGAAACTTTCAAATAACTACCAATAAATATGATTTATTGTACCTTTCTTTTATCCTGGTGTACTGAAGCATCGCTACTACTCTGGCTACCGTGATGTTAAGAAGCAGAAGAGCTTTCAGTCAAAGCACGTAGCCTGTGCACTCCTCCTCCACCCTTGTCCTTTGCACAGGAAGTATGGAGTGTTACCTCATGCTTGGTTTTCTAACTACCTGTCCTCCCAGTCTTAGGTCCAGAAAAAACAATGACAAGAAGAAAATTACTGGAAAGAGCTTTATTTCACAGCTGGCAGTGAAGCTGGAAAAGGGACTTTAGAGTCTTTTACATCATGTATATTTTGTGAGGGTACTCAGTCTGTCTCCCTCTATGATCGCTTTTTTTCCTCACTAAGGTTCAAGAGCTCTTTCTCTAATCTGTTATGCAACTGACAACTGAAGCAGTAAATTGAAATTCCAACTGTAGTGGAATGTTCAAGGAGATGGTTGATAAATGCTTTTCATGCTCCTTCTCTGACTACATCATCCCTGGAAATTGTAGCTCTGGCACACCAATGCTCCGCCTTTCATTCATTCACTTCTTTATTTTAGGGAAGCTGCGAAGTGTGAGGTAAAAACTTTGCCACCTTTCCATGCTCATGAGTTCATTCTGCCTGTTCTTTAAGCTTCCAAGAGATTAGCCAGCTCTGATCAAAAGTTGTATAGTCCAGTTTGCTGGCATCTGTGCTCTGATGTTTTGAGAAGCAAGGGGGGGATGTACTTGTGTCAGGGCCGTGCAATTCTTGAACTTCCAGAGCAGGTTTGTATCCAGCCATGGGCATGATGAATATAAGTAGATTTTTACCTATGCAGGTTGACATACAGTCATTATATAGCAATCATTGTATCACTACTTATTTTAGGTGAAAAAAATGCAGTCTTTTTAGCTATGTGGTTTGAAAGTATATGACCTTGTACCCTTTGTCTTTGGAAAGTCAGTTTCAGAGCTTTCTCTATAGCTCCTTTTAGTTGTGTGTACTCTTGTACAAGCTAGTTTTTCCATGTGCTAGACATGAAGATCTCAGCTAAATATTTTGGAACCTAATTGTGACAGCTCTTGTGATAATTTCTTCTCTGGTATCTATTGTTTCAATCATCTGCTGAAGTAGGAGGTTTTTAAAACAGTTTTTTTTCTGTTTCTGCAGAAACAGCCTTCTCTCTGATTTTAGTAGGTTGTCTCTCTAACCTCCTGGCTAACAAGCAACATCTCTTCTTGATCAGTATTTGTGGGCTGCTTCTTTACAGAGCATTTTTTTAAAATTCACCTGCAGATTGCCCTATGCCCTAGTGCTTTCCAGGACATGAAAACTCCTCCCCCCGTGTCCCCAAGCTCTTATTTACATTGCCCCAGGCTTCACATATAGATGCTGTCATAGCAGAAGACATGCAAATCCTCTCTTCAGAAGTGGAGTTTCCCTCTTTAGTATATTTTTTCCAAACAGATCAGAATGGCAAGCTGTTTCCCTTTCCTTTACTGAATATGATGGCAGCCAGAAGGACTGAGAAGGACCTTCTCTTCCCTAGTACTGCGTTACAGTTCTGTGTGAATTTTATATGCTGCTTAAAGCACGTTGCTTTTTATTATGGATTTCATTATTGGGCATATAAGCCAATTTTTTTGTCCTTCGTGAGATGGACAAATACTTCAGGGGATACAGAGTAACCTGATAGTGCTGTTGTCTAACTTGGAAATAAAGATGGCAAGAGTATGACATACCTGCCTCAAACCATTGTCTAGGAAGCCTTGTCATGTACTCAGTGATTATTTAAGAGATTTGTAAATGTTTGGAGGTGACTAACGGTTTATTATCACAGTATGTAGCATGTATCAATTTCTGTAAAGATTCTGAGAAGGTGAAAATTCTTTTCAAAGGTACACAGGGTCTTAAGCGTACTCCTTAGCACACTTTCTCAGAAAGTTGATGTGTTCTGTATTGGGAAAATTAATCAGGAGTATCTAGTTGGCATTCTGGCACCTTGTCACTCAGCACATCTGAGATAGAAGAGTATTTTTCAGGCATTGTGTCTTATGGTGAGGAAAGAGCAGCAGTGTTTTATATCCAGCCTTTTCATCACCTTTATTTTAGTTCCCCAGTATCTGAAAATTATACATTTGCTTCTTAAAAGCTTTGGATTTCCTGAGTTCAGTGCTTTCCCCTCTCCTCATCCCCTAAATATGTTGTGGGACAGCTTTTTTATGGCAAGTGGTCTCTTGTTGTTGAAGAATGTGAAAATCCCATGTAGGTCCTCTTGATCTCTTCACCGTGGTCCAGAGTATGCTGGTACGAGTCTTTTCCAAGTACACGTCATCAGAGATTTAAAAACGAGCATAACACCCACAACACTTTCCTGCATCTGTCCCACATGCCTGCCTGCCACCCCCCATAAAAACGTAAATTCAAGTCGTTTGTTCTTTGTGGTCACTTTCAACTTTTATGATAACTTGAATCCTTTGCTTGCTAGCAGTGTTTCCTTTACCTTTGCTTATGAAATGTGAGTGTAAAGTATGTTAGGTTTTATTAGTTATTTTTGGAAGCTTACAGGTAGTATTAAAAAAGCATGCAAAAAAATAACCAGCTTGTATTCAGTGTATTGTTTTGAAGTCATCAATTTCTAAGAATTCTGATTACAGTATTAATGTTTTGTTGCAGCTGGTTGTGGCAAATGGTACTTCCTATGGAAATGAAACCCTAGTGCTTTGTTATGAAACCCCGCCGTTTATTAATTTAAGTAAACCTAACACAGAGATTTGTTAGCGTGACAAACTGAACATCCAAAATATCCATTGTTATTTCAGTTCTGGGACTGCTCCTGCTCACCACGCGTTCAGCTGGTACCTCATGGCAGCATCCATGCAGTGTCATTGGCTGCGGTTTGTCAGTGCTGTGGATTAGAACTCCCAAGAAAGCGCAAGCACAATTTTAATCTTTCATTTCATCCCTGAAAGTCACCTAGTGCATCCAAGCATTGAGAAATTGTTTAACTTGCAGAAGAAATAGAGAGATCTGATAAAATCTCTTGATCATTAATACTGATATCTTCCAGACTTCCTGCATAAAGGAACAACACTGAGAATACATCTTGATTTATGGTATTTATGGCACTGATTGATCAAAAATCCAATTTCAGATGGGTCTTTTACAGTTATCATCTTACATATGTTGTCAAGCTGTTTGTGGTATGTAAAAATTACTTCCATGTAGCATAGCACCGAGGCCATGTTACTCTTTACAGTATTGTGTTGCTGACTACAGTAAAACAAACTTGAATATTTGAACCTAAACTAATAACTGCAGTGGTTTTCTTAATGAGGACTCAAAATGGTGATGTTTTTTTTTATTATTTTTTTTTTTTTCCTAAACAGGAGGAAATAGAGCCTTTTCCTGAAGAAAGAGAGAACTTTCTGCAGCAATTATACAAGTTTATGGAAGACAGGGGTAGGCATTTCTATGTTTGACTTGTAGAAGCTGAAGACAGAGATTGCTTAGCAGTACTTAGACTTGAGTCTGTAAGCTAGTAATACTTTGCAGTTGGTATTTGGAAACTGTGAGGTTGCATTCCTCACTCCTGACTTCCCCTCTAGAAGGTAACAGTCTGTCCCTTGACTCTGTCCCTTCCCAGAACGGCACTTATATGTGTAGATGTAATTGTTTCAATAAGTGAAACAAAAGTATGTATAATACAAGTACGAAGAAAAAATCATATATATGCATTCCTCCATACATTACTGAATATGCACAAATGATGTAACTTATTTCTATTACCGCACTATAAGAAAATGGATTATTAAAGCTCTTGAGTTTTTTCTAGTTTCACGAAGAGAAAGTAGCAGATGCATAAGGTGGTCAGAAAATTTACAGTATTTAATAGTAGTAACGTATATGGTGTGGATTTCATGTTGTTATGAAAAAGATATTGCAAAACATTTTAATAACTGTCTTTCTTTACAGGGACTCCTATTAACAAACGACCTGTACTGGGATATAGAAATTTGAATCTCTTCAAATTGTTCAGACTTGTACATAAGCTTGGAGGATTTGATAATGTGAGTATTAGTATGATGAGTATTCCAGATCTATAAAATCTGGGGGTGTTATTTTTGTTTAAATGATAATAAAGAAGAATCTGATACAGGAACTTCAGACACATTAAAATGGAATGCTACAGCTGTCTAAGATATACTGTAGCTCTGAAAAGCACATTTTAACAGGAAACAAACTAGTTATATTCTAAATAAATTAAATGTCTACTCAATATGTTTAATTAATGCTGAATAAAATCAGCCAGCTTGTGTGTTTCTGTGAGATTTCAATAATTGCCTGTCTGATGAAGCTGTTAGTTCAGAAGGTGAAAGAGTTTCTGCTCAGTAGAATCTCAAGGGCAAGTAACCTAAGGTAAGGTTAAATATGAGACCCTTAACCCCTGTCTATTTGGGGCAGTATCTAGAGGAAAATGCTGACTGGGTTTGGTAGAGTTCATCTTAGAGCAGTAACCGAGGCATGTGGAATTCTTGGTCAGTCACATTATGTAACTGCTTTGGGCTACTTCCCTTAAATCTAGCCTGTTGGTTGAGGAGGTATATTTGTGCAGTACCACCTTACCAATGGACAGCAGAGCATATTGTACTTGGTTATCACAGTATAGCTGCTTTACCTTCACAGATAGTGAGAAATGAGCGTGTCCTATTGTCACCAAGCTCTGACACCAAAGAGCATATTAGAGGCATAACATAAGACTAATAGCTAGTGTGTCTGCTGCAGTACTGCCAGGACTGAGTATTGCTGATGCTTTAAATGAGATTTCTTTTCCAATTTAAATAAAATTCTAGCTGTTGTAGTTAAGAACTACCTTAAAATAAGAATGACATACTGATCTTTGTATTTTTTCATTTGTTTTATTACCACTTGGAGAGAAAGGCCAGCTATGGCTTACTGGAATGCAGAAATGCTAGCTTGCTTAAAGTAATTACAGTAGCCTATGGTTTGTGTTACTGTGAAATAGCGTGTGATAAGTACTGATTTTATAGATCAGAGGAAATTAAATATAATTATTATCCAAAATTGTAGATGTCAGCTTAGTCTTTTTTGTGTCAGTGAGTTAACTGAGCAGCCATCATTATTTTCTCTAACAGATTGAAAGTGGAGCAGTATGGAAGCAAGTTTATCAAGATCTTGGAATTCCTGTGTTGAATTCAGCTGCAGGATATAATGTTAAATGTGCATACAAAAAGTAAGTAGGAAAGTTTTGAAGTGTGTGCTAACAAAGTTCTAGAAAGGAATAGTGATCTCGTGGTGGCAATATACATAAATTCTGTACTTTTGGTTATAATGCATTCTTTGTAAGCTACAAAACATTTTTCCTTTTAAATTTCTGAATTTCTGCTAGGTAGCCTGGTCTTTCTTGAAAGAAACTTGCTTATCAGAAGCTTTTTTTTTTTTCTTTTTAAAGATATCTCTATGGCTTTGAAGAGTATTGTACCTCAGCAAATATTGAATTTCAAATGGCATTACCAGAGAAAGTGACAAGCAAGCCTTGTAAAGACTGTGAAAAAGAAAAAGAATTGAAGATGCGTGAAGATCCAGAGCAGGATGTAAAAGAAATAAAAGTGGATAAGGAGGAGCGCAAGCAAGAAGAAGTAGCAGCAGTACAACAAGAGGAAAAAAAGCTAGCTGAGAATGATAATGAAAGTAAAGAAAATGATAAGCCCACTGTTACGGTAAAATACTTTAATGTTCATGTTATATCCTGTTGATAAAGTCAGGTAGTGTGTTGTTAATAATCAGTCCGTGTTAAGATTGAGATCTCTGTAATGGATGTAAAACAAGACAAAAACCTGCTGGAAAGTAAATTTAGGACAACAGATTAGAGCTATATTTATTCATAGGTGCCTGTTTTAGGGGCTTATGATCTCAAAATGTTTGACTTGTTAGGAAGCAGCTGCAGTGTCCCACCTGTTTGTGTCCCTCCCAGATCAAATGGAGACCAGTTAGCATGCAGCTTTATTCTTCAGTGCTGATTTCATTTTGTATTGGGCCAGGCTTTTAAGCCCTCTTAAATCTTGGATTTACTTCACCACTCTGATGAAACCAGTGGAGTTGTACAAAGTTCTGCAAAGGTCTGAGCCACACAATGTACACAGTGGTCTAATGCAGTTCAGTGGCCCAGAGAGGCAAATGTTTTTTTTACCTTTTCAAAATCCAGTATTAATTCAGTGATTTTAGCAAAGGAAGCACAACATGGTAAGCTGAAATACTGCACAGTGCAGGCTTAGCAGTTTTGCTCTGGTAGCAGCATAGCCCTTCAAGTCAGTGTGTGATGCAGCTGTAATGCTTCTGTGTGTAAGTGGCAGCCAGTCCTGGTCTACCTGCTGTTACTCAGGTGTGAACACCGGTGCCCATATTTCTGCCTCCTCAGTGCAGACGGAACCTTCTGAAGTGTTGATGTAAGACATTTCTTTACGGTTTCAGGTTTAAGAGTTGTATGCTTATATCACTGTTGCAGTGGTATATCACTGTCTTATATCTTATATCACTACCTAGGAGACTGGCTGCAGCTCTGCAGTCTGTTATATTTAGGTGGAGAATTTCAGAAAGAAAACCAGTGGAAATGCTGTAATTTTAGAAAAAGTCCTAGACTCTAGTTGTTTTTTCTTCCTCTTAATAACTTCAATGTGTTTTGTCTGCCTTTTAAAAAAGCCTTTATATTTTTATTTTGCCTTGTGATTTAACTGAAGGTCTTACTATCCTAGGGAAACAGAAAAAATTTGCCAGATTCTGCGCATATTCAGCCTGATCAAGAAAAGGACTTAAATGTAATCAAAACTGAAGATGAAACCAAAGCAGAAGATAAAGAAGAAGAAAAGATTAAAGAAATAGAAAATCCTACTGCAAATACAGAGGCTGAAGAAAAAGAAAAATCAGGGTAAGTTGCTCTCTTTATAATCAGATGAGACATCTGATGTGTACTCGTTATGTTTTACTCTCTTGTAGTTTGAACTTTGAATCAGACATCCCTCTTGTGAATTACTCTTGTCTTCTAAAGACCCATGTGTTCCTAACTTTCCTGTGGTTAATGTTGTTGAAGTTGATGAGTCCAATTAGAAATAAAAAATAGAAATATGTATAGAAAGAAGCTTTATATAAAAGTTTTTACGATGTCCAGGTGTAAATACTGAAAAGCTGGACAAGCAAGAGAATGTATCAGTCTCACTTAGGACAAAAATACTGCATTCATTATGAGTAGTATTTTTCTGTTTAACTTCAGTACCAGTTCTTGCTCTTGGATGGTGATGTGTTCTGAGTAAGGTGGGAAAAAGAGAGAAGTCACTTAGTGATAGCTTTGCCTTTGAGAGGGCTGCTACTGGTAAGAGACACTTGTGCAGTCCTTTAGACATTAAGTTTTGGAAGCAGGAGGCTGACTACGTGGTCCTTACTTGCCCCTATTACTTCAGTGGATGAAATGTGTGCAGGTGACTTCTGTTACGGAATCTTCAGATTTTTATTTTTCAGTGCAGAAAAGTAAAAAGTGTCTTTTGATAGCTGTGTTAAAAAAAAAAAAGTTTAAAACGTAATATAGTTTTCACTAATCCCCAGTGTCTTAACAGTTTACATTCTTACAATTAGGACCTGTGTACAATATGATTTCAAGTGAGTAAGAACACAAAAATGGCTGTTACGGATCATATGAAAGGTCTTTCTAAATTGGGTATCTCATCTGCAACTGAAAACAATAGCAGATCCTTAAAGGAGAAGCTATTGTAAGAGGAAAAGCAGATAATGACACCTTTTTATCTTTTTGTAGCAGTCTGTCTCAGGTTATTTTTTTTAACTTAATACCAGCTGTTAACCTGACTGCTAATTCTATTGTTTGTTCCTCTGATCTCTGCTAGATTTATTAGATCAACTGTCTTCTGTCTATCAGTATAGCATCAGAATATCAGTCCAAGTATCAGTAACTCTTACTGCTTTTTCTGTCCCATTAAGTTTTAACAGAACTGATGTAGTTCACTGTGTTGATTTCCAAGTTCATTTGTAACTTTTTAAAAAAATTTACTGAGAGTTTTGGTTTCCGCATAACAGATTCTGAAAGGATCTGGAAACAGATTCTGAAAGGAGTTGAACTTGATGATCCTTATAGGTCCCTTCCAACTCAGGATATTCTATGATCCTTCAGTAAAATGTTTGTTGTCTTACCTATTTTCAGTGAAATTTCACTGGAAAATTGTATGACTCAAATGCAGTACAAAAAAGAATCAGGCTTACCTAACTCAGTAGAAGAGCCTTTTCTGTATGGGATTTTATTTGTATCCTAGGTGAATGTCTGTTTTCTAAAAGACTGGTTGTTGGACTTTTACATGTCATTTTTAAGATGAACTAGAAAAGTGGTACTGTAGCAGGTTTGCTGAATTTTCAAAATTCTTAGTCTAATTTACCATGTTATTTTCAAAATAAATAGATGGAAATCTTTGCACTGCTGAGAGAATAGCAGTCTTTAAAGATTCCTAAATTGCGTGTGTACACACATCTGTGGTGTTATTCAGTGTTTGTTGATATATTTGGAAAGTAGAGTGGCTTAAAACATACCACACTGCTCTAGAAAAATAAGTACGATTATAATCTGCATTTGCTTTTCATAACCATTTATTGTGTTTTTTATTGTTATTCTGATTCATGTCCATTTGGATTATTTATGACAATAAAAATGCCGTGGCTTTTCTTAGTTTTTCCCTTATAAAAAGGCATTTCCTCTTAATTTTCCCCAATTCATCTGATGGTAATTCAGTTAGTTCTTTTCTCTCTGCTTCTCTGTACACATTCAGTACAAACTCTTTGAACTAGTGTTTTGCTATTGTGATTCATGAAAGATTGTAATGAGCTGCTTAAAATAGAGCAGAAAACAGCTCTGAAAATATATGTAGATGATGTTACGATCATTGTTGAGGATATGTTTTCATGGAGTAATTTAAATAAACTAACATGAAAGACTTGTAGCAGTCAGTACTACGACTTATAAATGCTGAGACTGTAGTAGTGCCGTAAACTTGATTTCTTTAGTTGTTTTTTCATAGAGACTGATAGGATTTTGTGCTTCCTATAAGCTTTAAATGGTTTTAAGAAATGATGCTGACATCTTAAATACTTAAAAATAAAATGCCTTTATGGTATAGGCACAAAAGGGTTTTTGTGAACCTGGTGTAGTGTTGAGGATGTTGCGCTAGACAGATATTGCCCCCCCCACGCACACCAGTTTTATAGTGTGCAAACAGTAAAAGCTATAGAAGGGATAAAATGCTGTGGTTTGAGTCATTTGGTGAACTAAAATACAGATTTTTTGCAGATGGAAGGCTGCATACACACAAAAAATAATTACCGTGGACTGACTCCTTGCTCAGTGTGTTTCTGAAATTGATTTTGAAAATACAGACCGTCTGTCTTTCGTAGTGCTAACCAAATAGCCAGAGACATGCCATCTAATTCTTGATGAGGCAAACCTGTGGAGTTACTCAATTCATATCTTTAGGATAGCTATCCTATACATAGATCTTCACGTACCTTCTTTTCATATAGGTGCAGGAGGTTGGGAAAGCTTCTGGGTTACATGCAAAATTTCTGCCAGATGGACTGGATCCAATTCCCAGCTTTGAGATCTCAGGAATTACTCCTGGAAGCTGGAGTTGGGGTGGTTGTTTTGGTTGTTTTCCCCAGGAGGCTCTGTCTTCTTGCAGTGCTGCGTGTCTGAACCCCTTCAGATAGCACATCGCTACCACACTAAGCCTACAGTCCCTGCTGCACAGCGCTTAGCAGTACGATGAAGAGAAAGAAAGGACCAAGTGTGCTTCTCTTTCTCTCTTCCACAGAGTGCAGGTCTCACCTACGTGCAGGTCTGTGAACGCTGAGAGCAGTGTCAGAGGCAGCTTACCCCTCGTTCTGTGTATTTTTGTATATGCTTTTCCTGTTCTTGTATGGCCAGTGGAAGTTGCATGGGCTCTATGCTGTTTTGAGAGACTTAAGCATAAAAACAGTGTGAAAAGGCTAGTGCTCAGCTGCTTTTGGATGGCTTTAGGAGATGTTACTTCTCTTTAATGTGTTATTTCTTGTGGGTCTGTCCGAGAGAGATGTTTACAAAAATGGCTTTGTAAACACATTTTTTCCCCCGATACACATTATTCTTAGCCAACAAATAAGGAAAATTTAGATCCTCCTTCTTTTGAAGCTGCTTGTAAACGTGTGCTGGAAGTAATGGTCTTGGGATGCAGCACTGCCTGTTTGGTGCAGATTTTCTTTGCAGCATCTAACAGTAACTACTGTAACTATCCAAGACTTGAGCCAAAGCCAACAAATGCAAAACTGAGAGGTGCTTTTCCACACCCTGAGCTTTGTAGGCAGTTGAACATGTTCCCAAGAGACTGAGGCTGGGAGCCTGGTGGGGTTTAAAAAACAAAACAACAAAAAACTTTTTTTTAGTAATAAAATTAAAAGCAAGAGATTCTTTTAAAACTGCACAGTGGATGCAGTTTGAACTGAAGGCAGGTTAATTGCTAATTAACAAGTATTAACAAGAAACTTTTTTCCCAGGTGATTAATGCTGGGTGTTGTGTGCGTGGTTTGTTTTTTTTTTTTTTTTTGTAAGTAGCTTAAGCATCTGGGACAGATGGGCCACTGTCAGGGATGTTACTGTGAAGGGAAAGATTAAGTGCTCAGAATCTGGAAGGGCAATACACATTGGGCTTGTGTATTGGTAGTACTTTGATAGTACCTTGATTTTTGAGGTGACCCAGCAAGATTTTCTTTGAAGTGATCTCTTGCAGTGTGGGAAGGCTGCAAGAAGCATTGTTCTGGTATTTTCATTCTTTTGGTCTTTAAACTGCCTGTTTTTTGGATTTGTTCAAGGAATGCATGAGCATGTGCTCCAGAATTCGTATTCTAGAAACCTAAACGCTTTGGTTGCCTCGTACTGCCATGTTCAAGTATTGGCTGTATGGTTTCCAGGGGATTGGGACTGTCCCGTTGTGACAGTATCAAAAGGAGAAAATGCTAAGAACTGAGCCTCTTCAGCTGATAATCTTGGACAGGGTTAAACCGTTCATGCAAAGGCAAGGATAAAGTTGTGATCATTGATCTCTTATACATTCTGTAATAGTATTTCCCCCCCTGTAAGCAGTGGCAAGGAGGTAAGAATAATAAAATCAGGAGCTGGGAGCTGTGTCAGGATGGGCATTGGTTCACCCAAAGGGTTTTTGTAGGGTTTACCACCTTAGCAGGGTGGGGTGACTACCTGCTATGCCTGTGCTGGGGAGGGCTTTTATTTGTGTGTTTGGGAGGGAAATGTTCTGGAAACACCTGATGAGGTTTTTCTGAACACGACTTACAACAGTGTTACATAACAGGCAGCAGCTCCACTTAGCATCCAGCTGGTTGGTAGAGGCAGCGTCGTCTTCAATTCCTGATCTGTTGAAATGGCGCATCAGAGCTGCGTGGTGGGGAATCTGGAATGCCAGCAGGAAGGTTAAAGTGGCTTGGAGAGGCGGGTTGATACAGAACGCATCTCTTCTGGATTTGTGCTGAGGAGTAGATACTGCGATAGCTTTGGGTTTGTATTGAATTGATTATTTAGCTTGGCAGAAGGGAGCAAAATGCATCTTGTTCCTTGCACAGTTGGTGTGAACATCTGTTCTGAATCTCAGACTGCTGGTGTGTATGCAGAGATGCATTTATAAGAAGTGTACTTGCGTAGCTTCATTTATAGGAACATATTTCCGTGCTCTTGCAGTGCGTGTTATATTTGTGTGTTCTGGCTGCCAACTATACTGACAAGTTTTTGTGTAGTCATGTTTTGAGAAACTATTTTTTTTTTTTCCTGAATACAGAATATGCACTGCTTCATCCATCTGTGTGCTGCCTGCTTTTCGTGCTGCAGTAAACTGCTAGTGGCACAGTAACAGCATGGGCAGGGGCAGTGGAAATGTCCCGGTCTTACGTGTGCCTTGCCCTGGATGGGAGGGAGGCTTCTTGGATGTGGAAAAAGCGGTTCTGTCTTACACAGCTTCTGGTCACTGCGGAGGTTATTAGCCACGGTAGCTGTCACTGAGACAAATGTACGTGGGTGAGCCCTTAACTGTTCATCAAACAGTCGCTGCTCTCAAGCTGCGTGTGAACCAGAGCTATAAAAATGGAAAGTGCTGTGTTCCTCAGCCAGACGTCGAACCATCCATTACCCTTTCAACAGACGATTCCAAGTTCCTTAGAAACTTGGTTAAACGATTAGGAGCAGTAACATGAGGTTCTTTCATTTGTCCTCTCCATAGCAGTAGAGGAAAACATTTTTCACAGTGCATGGCTGCAGCGCAACGAACTCTTCTGCCGTGTGAAGTGCTGACCAAGTCAGTGCTTTTCCCCTTCCCTCAGTGATGGGCCACAGCCACACGTTTGTTTGCATTTTTGGTGGGTATAGGTAGAAGCCCTTGGACCTCGGAGCCCGTATTTTTACGTCTTTCTTTGCAACTTCACAAGGAAGAAAAATAGTGGTGGTCTTTTTTTGGTTTTGTTAGGTTTGTGAATTAAATAGGAGGTTCTAGTGTCATGGCATAAGTACAGGCCCTAATGGCTTCTCTGCCTTAAAACTGCAGGGCATCCTAATCCAGCTGTGATTAAGAAAGTCAGAGGATGAAGACCTGACATTTCCAGCTCTGTGTTTTGTGAGGTAGAGGTTAAATGATCCTCTTGGATGAGAAAAAGGCGGGGAGGGAGAAAACAAAAATAGAAGCTAATAGCTGAACTGGAGTGTCAATTACACTGGAGTTTATTTCTGCTAGTGGTTCAATTAACTGTAATGACTTAATTGAACCAATAATTGAAATAATGTTGCTTCCTTAAATTTTAGCATAACCACTGAAAAAACGTTGCATTTGCTGTCTCACCTGCTGTGGGAGCAGTGGTGTGCGGCAGGGGAGGCGCATGCGGGTAGGGCCAGGCTCCCAGCAAAAATGGGGTGCTGGCAGGTCTGGGGTCCCGGGGCAGGTGCACCCAGCCTCAGGGCTTTGCTACTGGTGTGTGTTGTGACCATGGGGTGGAATAAACTTGGCTGGCACAGCCGCTTCTTTCATGGTGTGACAGCACACTGGCTGTTGCAGCTATTAACGTGCGTGCGTGTCACCATACTTCCTCCTTTTGTGGGCTTGTTGGTGATAAACCTTTCCACTGAGCAAGTACCTGCTGCATGGGGATTTTTGAATGCTTGAAATATTTTGAGCCCTTTAGCCATTTCAGAAAGTCCTTTGAATCTAATGATAAGCAGTATTTGTATGATCTGAACACTTTAATGGTTTCACTTCATTATTTGTTAGTGGTGCGTTCTAACCCGTCTTGCCCGCTTCTTCTCGGTTTGTGCTCCCCTTCGGTGGGAGATGGGGTGAGGGTGTGCTTTGGTCCACAGTTGGAATTGCAGATGCTTCTTTGTCCTCCCGATGAGCTTTCTGGTACTTCCTGATTTCTGGAACCCAGTTACACTTGTATTCCTGTGTCTCTTGTTCAGTATGCATGCGCATCTGCTACTGCCTTGTTCCATCAGCTGCTGCTTGGGCCGTTCAAATTGTTGCAGCTTTGTGGCAAATACTGCTTGGTATCTTTTGTTTCTTACATGTTTTAAGTTGACAATTATTGTGTGCTCTGCCAAGAGGTTTGTTTGTTTCTTTTGCCTTCTTTTAATTTAGACTAAACAGCATTAAAAAAAACTGATGTTGTCATGTATATATAAACGGACAAATGAGGTTGTTGCTGTGCATGCTGGATGGCTACAATCACAATTTTCTCTTACAAGCCGCTTCATGGCAGTCATGACTTCTCCATCATCTGCACTGCCAGGTTTGAACTTTTTATGGCCTTGTAAAACACGGTATCTTTTCTTCCTTGCAACCATTGGAATGTGCTTTTTTTGTTCCAGGAGCTATGTGAGTACACAGGTTTTTCTGCTCCAAAATGATGAACGTTCTTTGCTTTTGTTTGGTTTCCAAGAATCTCCAGTGTATGATCGCTAACCAAATCACTCCTTAGAATGGGCTTTAAAAAAAAAAATTGCAACCAGCTCTGCTTCTATTTCTTTTCCCGACATTTCCCTCCACCTGTGTACAGCCTGCTTGCCACGTCTGCTAGTTCATCCAAGTTACACAAGTTCACAATGAGAGTTTCACCCTTCTTCCAGAGAAGTCCTGGTATTGTCACAAGTCTTTACAAAAGTAAAATAAAACAAAAATAATCTGTTGAGACACCAAGAAAGTCATGAGGTATTTATGGTGAGAGAGACTCCAGACTTGTTCAGCTTCCTAAAGAGCCCCTGGCACCATAATTGCCAGTCTGTGGGAAGTCCTGAATCTCTCTCATAGGCATGCCTTTCTTCACAGGCATTGTTCAAGGATTGTACCACTGGTCCTTGGGGGAAAAAATATAAATATATATGGCAAAATTAGTGTTGTGCTACTGAAAAGCCTTTTCAGTAATGGGAAATCATGAGCTTATCTCGTTCTCAGAGCAGCGATGGCTCTTAGCTTTTGAATGACAATAACTGTTAAGCTGAAATTAGCTAGGAACTTCGGTTTATTGCAGCACAGAGTATAATTTAACAGCATTTAAATTTCTGAGTGATACTTTCTGTTATGGAATTGTGTTCAGAACTTTTTCATTATAGCCTTTGAGGAGTTTTATCAGTGATTTCTTGGCAGTGGATTTTGCCACGTGGTGTGCAATGGAGGTGAAGTGAGTGAAGTGAACTTTCAAAGCTCATCCGTTTATGTTGCAGTTTTTAACTCCAGTGGTTTTAGTTTCACTAGCAGAGTACCCCCCTGAAAGTATTTAAGAAACTTTGACCTTACAGAACCATACTGCTTGGTCCATGTCACATAAAACTTAATAGATGTATTTTCTACTATTTGATGTAGTTAACGCACCAAGAGCAGGAGTTGCAGCATTTGTCTTGTGGTGTATGCAAATGTATATATAACAACATTACTTTTTGAAGAAATTTCATTAAATCATTGTGGCTATGCTAGAGCTGGATTTAGCTTATTGTTTTGAATTCTCTTTTGACAGCTAATTAGATATCAATGCAATTTTACTTCTAAGAAGCATTTGAATAATTAAACTATTTAATCCTTCCACAGAGATAAAGCTTGTTTTTTCTTGAGTATTTTCTACTAAAAAATTCATGGAGAAATTTGGATTATTAAAAACACTTGCATTGGTGAGGTTAACTTAAATTAGGGTGTGAATCAGACATGGAGCAGCACTTACCTCTTCTTACCCAGTTTGTAATACATCCAAGCGTTGTGTTCCATGTCCCAGGTTTTCAATTATTAGTGATTGGTGGTTATTGCGAATTTAGTAAGCAGCCCTGATCTGCTTTGTGTTGCACAGAGTGGATTAGAGTTGTGTGATGGCCAATAATGTTTGTAAGGCTATTTAAGATGAAAATGTGCTTTCCGCGTTAACTTCTGTAATTTTGTCTGCCTCTGTAACCTAGCTGGAGATAATTTTCAGAACTACTGAGCAGCCCATAGCTGACGGGGGGCCAGCAAGATTTGTGGGTTCTTAGTACTTCTGAAAATTGGTCTAAATCTATAAACGTGTATTTAAAACTAGTTTAGTTTTGAAAATAGTGAACACCTGCTTGTGTATTTATATAAAAATTAAATGCAAGTCTGATTCATATTTGGCAGACTTCTGGCATAATTGGCAAGGTCATAAATCAGTGCAGGTTTCTTGATTTGCTAAATAATCTCATGTAGGTTTTTTTTGTTATTACTCAATTTTATTTTTGCCTAAAATCTCGTTTTGGTTGCTTTCACCTCAAAGTGTTGAGATAGAATTGATTTTATAACAGCAAGGATTTTTTGGGGAAGCAAGTTTCAAGAAGTGTTTGTAAAAACATTTAGACTGAAAAACAGAATTTAGTTTTATCTGTATTGAGAAGGATGAGTTTGAACAGGAAAAGATAATACTGAAAGGGACTTGCATGAAGGATCGTATAAAGATGAGTTTGAACAACTTCTGCTCATACAGATTCTGATGGATTACTTTTTTTCTTTAAGCAAAGTCATTTTTGCACCTTACAATCACTGGATGTGTGTATTGCTGAATCCTATTTTGCTGATATTACTCTCACGTAGTGCAGTTTCACATATTTGGAGCCTGCTGTTTCCCAGTCTAATGCATCCACAATATTTATCAATATATGTGGTTTGGAACTGAAAAGCTTATGAAGTATCTCATATTAACTCTACAATTTTTTAAACCTTTCAAGAGATGACACGAATAAGGAAGAAGATGAAGATGAAGAAGAAGCAGAGGAGGAAGAAGAGGAGGAGGAGGAGGAAGAAGACAACAATAACAATGACGAAGAAGAGTTTGAATGCTATCCACCAGGCATGAAAGTCCAAGTGCGGTATGGAAGAGGGAAAAATCAAAAAATGTATGAAGCTAGTATTAAAGATTCTGACATCGAAGGTGGAGAAGTCCTTTACTTGGTGCACTACTGTGGATGGAACGTGAGGTAACTTGAGTTTTAGTTAGTGATTACTTCTTGAATTACTTCTAAAATACTCTTCTGTATTTTACAAACTAAATTAATACAGAGATCTAGAGTCCTAAACATTCAGTATTGGTGTTCTGTGAAGGGCATTATACTGTATGAAACTATTAGATTTTTAGCATTGTATAAATACAGTACTTCAGTTATTTAGAAAATCATCTTAAAATGACTTGTTCAGTGAAGACTTCCTTCACTCTGTCTTATTTTTAAACCTCCCCATACAAGTGACAGCCCACTCTTTCATAAATTCCTCCTCTGGATTCTCTTAAGCCAATTTTATCTTACACAATATTTGACTAGTGCACTTAACTGAGTCTATATGTACTATGAGTATATACACACTCTTCTCAGAGCAGCAGTGAGTACGTTAGCAGTATGGTATTTAACAAGAAAAGCACAAAATTCTTGATGTTAAATTTGTGTGCAGCAAAAAATTGTGTTTCATTCAGGTCTCATTTCTCACTTGTCCCTGGCTGCCTCAAACTTAAAAAAAAGATTCTTCTTACCCCAGTGCCGCCTTACGCTTTTCTTAGTATGTTCAGGTTTATATGCTTTTAGATTTCTTTAATATAGCATTAATATAAATAAATGGAAGCATTAATATATTTTTGCTATTTCAGACCACTTTTTTCCAATTTAAAACTTGAAGAACCTTTGACAACAGTAGGAGAAAACCAAAGCTTCTTAGTGGCTTTTAAGCCAATTATCCACTCTTCTGCTTTTTTCCTCAGTTTCAATCTGCTCATTGTCCTCAGTCGTCATCTTTAAAACTTTATTACTGTGCTTATAGAACTCTTGGGGGAAAAAAAAGTCTGAGGCAAATCCGCTATAGTGGTTTTTTGGTTGATTTGTTGTTGTTGCTGTGTGTTTTTTTTTCCTTCCCCTCTTCTATAACATGAGGCTCTTATGACCTACTGTCATCTGGACTTTGATTACCACCCTACCGCTGCCCAAAAGGGCAGGACAAATCTCACTTACTCACTGCTAGCAAGATCTGCTAGCAAAGGTCATGGTTACCGAAGCACAATACTTCTCTCCCTCACCTGAGTGTACGTCTCTGCATCTATGCCTGGTGATTTCCAGTCACCTAAGCCATAGCTGAGGAGTGACATCGCGGTATTTTGCATTTTGATAACAATGTTTTTTGCAGAATTTTGATCTACATATCATATTCCTGTAGATCAATATATCTTTCACATACACTGACTTCAGGCAGCATTTGTAAGCATAGTGGGCTATAAAGCCTGAGCCTTAAAATACCCAGATTCTAGGGGAGATGCAGCCTGCTCAAGGTAGGATTTGGAGTAACAAGCTCTTCAGTCATTGCTGGAAAGGACGTGCCTTAGGAGCATAAGCTGATGAAATTTATGCTCTGCTCACTGAGTATTACTGTGTAGCATTCAAAGAGGTTTGTTTTTTTGTATCCCCTAAAACTCTTTTTTTGCAATTAATGTATAAACATAGAAGTTATTTTCCTTTTTTGAGAAAATAATAAATACATGCTATGGGATGAGGTGATCAGAGTTTCATTTGAGCAGTGCCACTTCACATCTGAAGAAATGAGAAGTTGAGAATGAGCCTCCATCTTGAAGAACGCAACATTCTGGTTATTAAAGGACAAATCAAGATTATATTTAGAATGCAGGGTTAAAAAAAATACATACACAGGTACATACATATTTGAGGTATTCTTCCTGCAACTAGGATATATTTAATTTATTTTTAAAAAAATACATTTTTAGCAAACCTTGTACTCTATTAAAGAGGTAAAAGGGGTTGTTTGTTTTTTCTGGCAGCAGGACTTGCATTTATGTTCTTACTTGGGGTTCCGAGAGAGCCCTCTCAAAGGGGCTGAGGGACAGGATTCTCTTCACTGAAGAAGATACCAGTGGTTGACATTTATCTGTGGGACTGTGAATGGACTCTGTTAAATATGGCTAAATTAATTAAAATAAACAGATTTAAACTGTTTGATCTGACAGTAAGTCTGAGCTTAAGGCAGCATCTAAACACTTTGATATTTGAGTTATGTGAAGACAAGTCTTGTATGATGTGATAAGGCTTTTGGTCATAACCTGGAGAAGTAAATGCTTTTCTGGAGTAGGTTGTAATTCCTTCCTCTCCTTACTTGCTATAGCTCTAGTCCCCATTTGTAGCGTCCAGCAGCAGCAAGTGCATTAGGTCATGGCATGTACTCAATTTTGCATTCAGGGTTCTTAATTCTGTCAGCCTCCTATCCTTTAAGGTCAACTTTCCTGTTTCCTGCTTTGATCAGTATGCCATTTTATGATCTGTTCTTCAAAACCTGTGAGAGTCTTAACTAACTACTGATGCTTCTTATCACAAGGTAACTTCAGTATCAGTCTGGAGTTCAGAGTAGTTGTGTGCATGTGTGCACGTGCTTTGGGGTACTTGGAATGGAATTTGGTAAATTTGGTATTTAGCTTTAATTATTTTATTAAACTTTCTAGAAAAAGTGAGACAAACCGCAGTGAAACTTTTTTCAGTATAGTACCTAGAAAATATGGAATTGGAATAGAGTTTGACAGCAGTGTATAGCTATGGCACTTCATGCTAAAGGATCTTGTCAGCTCATAAGATGCAGGTGATAATGTGTTCCTAATAAAGGTGAAGAAAGGTAGCATGCGGTGAAGTCTGACTCATAGTGAAAGGGAATGGTAAAAATTTCTACCCTGTTAGAGAGCTCCTTACATTGTCTAATGAGAGCCTTCTGGTCAGCATGTGATAAACTCTATTTCGTTGCCTTCTAAGAAGGATAGTTACGTTCTGAATTATGCATGGGTTATGTGAAACTAGAATTTTTCTGGAGCCTACAGTGCCAGTTCCTTCTTTAGTAATTTTAGTTTTTGGCTGCCAGTGCAGGGAAAAATTCATTGTATAAGCTTTTGAGATGTATTTCTTCTGCAGCATGTTCCAGTAATGAGAAACAGAAGGTGCATGTTCAAAATGAATTTGTTGCTTTAACTCTGTCAAATGGCACAACGTAAGATACATTTTTATTAAACATACTAAAGGTTTAAAACAAAGTTTTATTATTTTCAGCTTTTTTTTTGTTAATTTCATTCAGAAATATGAATGTGAAAGTGTTACTTTTGTCTTGAATTGTTGAAGCATTCCCAAGATGCAATTTTTGTACTTAACGACTGACCACTGGAAGTAAAGAAGCTGTGGAGCCATGCATGAGAGCATGGGAGGAGATTTATTAAAAACTAAATAAAAAATTAGAATCCTCACCTCTTATTCCAAGTTTTTGATACCGGACTAATCTCATTTCTTTGATTGCAGTCAATGAAAACATTTAATTCCTCTGTGTTAGTGGACATAAACAACAGACTAGAGCTTCTCGGTGAACTTGCTAAGGCTTACTAGTTCCTTGAGGTCACTTGTCTTCCTGACAAAGTGGCACGTTTGCCAGTATAAACCTAGAGGCTGGGAAAGTACACTTTTTTTCCTCCTTTCCCCTCTAGTACTGCTCTGGAGGATTGACAATGCCATCTCTGAGAATGTTAGGATTTTTTTTTTTTTTTTTAAAACAAGTCTGTGCAAACTCATTTAGGAACACTTCCCCATCTTACCTCCTTTCCCTGTGACACCCAGCTGTTTGGTTTTGGGAGTTGAGGTAAGCAAATGTAGAAGAAACAAAACAGATCTTTGGGAAGTATGTACTTGTAATGAGAGCAGAACAACTTCGTTAATGATTTTTCTATTTCTCTCTTGCTTTGTGAGCAGACTGTCTAAGGCAAGATCAGTGATGAAATGAGAGATTTATTTTTTTCTCCTTTAATAAGGTGCTGTTGTATACAGAAAGACTCTAGTCTGACTTGTGTATTGCTCAGGTGCAGCTTGGTACCTGAGGCACTGCGCAGTTCTAAGGCTGCTTCTCCATGAAGTAAATTGTAATATGAGCAGGCTGTTGGCTGTGGCTTTGGATACATTCTGCTTGCAAGATCTTTTTGAGCTTGCTGACAGTTGTCACTGCTTAGGCAAGCCGTATGCAACTGACATGTGGGCAGTGAATGGACTGTGCCATGCAAAGGAATGAAATGTGGGTATCTGACTTCTCAGAGCTGGGTCGTGGTTTCTGAGATGCTGGAGCTCCTTGCGGGCTCTGACTGCTTTTCCAGGTGCAGCAAGGAGCGAAACAGGATAAATTCTGGCCAGGAGCTGTTCCTGTCACAAACACAGATTTTTCTATTTGTGCTCCTTGAGATGGGTTGTGATTACCGCTTCTAGTATGTAGCGTTTAAGATCTGTGGTGTCTACAGATATTCTTGTGTTTCCCTGTATTTGCCTTCCTCCATCACTTCATCACGCCCCCTGCTCTGTCAGCTGCTGCCCGAGCAGGCAGTGCAGCTAATTGGAAGCACTGTACGTGCAGTACCCACGCTTGGCCTGCGTGGAAGGTTGTATTCACTCGCAGTATGCAATTTCAATAAGAAAACAAATGGTTTATTGTGGCAACATAACTGAGGTAGAAAGGGCACAGTGAGAATAATCGCTTTCCTCTGTGCATTTGTCCATTCCTAGTGCTCTTTTCCTGTATGTATTTAGCCTTAATGTAATCTTAATATTTATGTGGATTGTGAAATCCATTTTGCAGTCTGCTCAGCATTGTTCCTTTATGAAAGCACGTCTTTGATTTGAGGAAAGATTGCTTCAAGTACAGTTTCTCTGTCTCACAGCAATAGTTTTTCCATACCAAATCCACTGCCTTCCATTAAAATAACATGGTACATTCAGATGTTATTTCTGCTTTTATTAACAGTCACCAGGCTTGATACCTGAAAGTCTAACATCCTTATGTGCTGCAGCCTCCCTTCCCTATGTGTTTATATCATGGGAATCTGAGGGCACTCCAGTTTTTAGGAAGGCTGTGGGATGGGAGAAAAAGCAGCTTGCTAACCATGTTCTGGGGGTGGAGTGGGTATCGGCAGAAAGCAGGCCAGCCATGTGGTGTGCTTTGCACCAGCCATACCAAAGGAGGCAGGAAAAGGACAGTGGCAATCTTGCAGGTCTCAACCACTTTGCCAGACATGGGCATCATCTGCAGCCCAGTGAGGGTGCTCCCCTGGGGGTTGTTCCTTCCGTATGTCCCATTCCTTAGGCTGTATGCAACAAACATGTACCTGCTGGCTCCTCTTTGTGGGTATGAGGCTGGTCCTTGAGAGGTTCTGTGCTTCAGAATACACGAGGCTGTGTGTTTTTAAAGGTAGTGCTGTGGTAAGGAGGGATGTAAGTCACTATTCAAAATCTGAGATGGCAACTCTGACTTGAAACCACCACAATTCTGAATCTGCTATCAGGCCTAGCTCTGAAGAGTTTCATTTAGGTTTTGGTGAGAAATCTGAGCATATCCATGTACATGTCATTCTACGTAACAGTACAACTACACCTCTATCTGCAGGAGTGTAGGTAATTTCAGCATGCTCTAGTCTGCAGGGGCTGCTGTTAATTATGTGATCTGTGTTTTTGTTGTTGCTCAGGGAAAAAGAAAAAATGGTTTGGAAAATGGTTTGTCAGACACTACTGCTGACTCTGAAGATAATTATAATTTCTCCTTTCTCTGTTGTGTTCTGAGGTGTTTCTCTTTCACTATATTATAATATGAAATTTAACCTATAAAGTACAGTATTTAGTTTCTGGAATCCCTTGCTTAGGTCTTAAGTTAGAATATACAGGAAAGTGAGTTGGAAACTTGTACATTTTTTGTAATAATCCTTTTTAATTTATTATCTGTATCGTACATATAATTGGCAGTAGTTGCACAGAAGCTGAATTGGGCCTCTCTCAGCAGCCATTGTGTATCAAACTGGTGGTCAACTAAGTCTGCTGGGAAACCAGTATGGCCAGGAGCGCACTATGTTCAGCTCAGTTTTTTGTGAGTTCTCTGGGTGTGTTTTTGGTTAGTTAGTTTCTTCCCCTCCATTCTCATGTTTACCTGAAGGGCTCAAAATCAGTATGGCTGTATGCTGAGGTAAAAGTGAATACGTAGTAATTTTTAACTGAGCTATTTCTTATTCAGACAATTACGGATTTCACAGTTGAAGTAGGACAGCAAATGCTTTATTTTGCATCGATTCTTGCAGTTTCTCAGAAATATGCAGTGAAACTGGGAAGTACAGTTCCATATGTAAAGTATATTCTTAATAAGAACATATTTCTCTGGTCTGATGTTTGTATTTAACATGGGCAGCTTTAGAAGATACAAGAGTTGTTGTATATTGTCTAGAATAATTCTGATATACAATGGAAACACTTACCTGAAAATGAGTTGAACAGCATTAGTGTGAAGAGTTAGTGACTCGAGTTAGTGATTCCCAAGTGTCAGCTACGCAAAAGATCACTTCGCAGATACTCAGGCTGGAAAGGGTTGGTTTTGTTACTGGTCATATTTTTATATGGTAGTAAGGATTTATTTTATTGCTAGGGTTTTACAGCATATATACAAAGTATTTCTCGTAGAGATCCGTCCATAATTAACTTTTTGGTAGTTTGTTTTACCTATGTACTTGGATTTCCTGTTGATTAATGTAGACTGCTTAAGTGCTAGCTTTGACTCCAGACCATCAGTGTGAGAAAACTTTGTTCTAGATGTCCAAGGATATAGAGTTGAACCTTAGCTTAAGCTCTACATACTGAAAAGTATACTAATGATGCCTTAATTAAATTCCATTTTATATTACTAGCATTTTATCTCCATTCATTTCTTTTATGGTGTTGTGGTTGGTTGCTTAAAACCATAAATGTGTATTTTCTTCTGTTTTTAGGTATGATGAGTGGATAAAGGCAGACAAGATAGTGAGACCAGCTGACAAAAATGTACCAAAAATTAAGCATCGAAAGAAAATAAAGGTAGCTTCTTTCCCTTCTTCTCCCTAGTTCTCCCCCAACTTTGGTTTAAAGTATTCTTAAATACTTTCCCTCACATGCATTTCTAACCTTTTGGTAGGCATAATGGTAAATGCTTGATGGTAAAAACTAAAACTTCTTTCATTGAGGTTTGTTCTCTTATTTTAAGGGTGGGAAGGGAAGCTTCTCTTCCCTATGTTTCTTGTGGGATTTAAGTATGTGCTTAAAACAAAAGAGGAGGATCCATCAGTGCTGGAGCCAACTCTGGGAGGTAGAACTTAGGAGCTCCTTATCCTGATTCTGTAGAGCAAACCTATGACCAACATTTGTATGTGACTCCAATTTTACTTCACAGCATTTATTTCAAAAGCCCCGCCTTCAAAGCTTAGGTTATGATATATTGTGCATTTAGGTTATGACATATTCTTTGGACAGTGGGATACAAGGAAGCTTTTCCTTCTGCTGCAGATGTTAGTGCTCCTCCTCTGCCCCTCCAGCACCATGGCACCTATGGAATCTGAGTCTTGTTCTAGAGCTCCTTGTGCCCTATGACAGAGCGAGGTGTCATAGCCCTGCCCTCCCACACCTGTCGCTGCTGAGCCTGGCATCCTGTGGTGCCACAGCTCTGAGAGCAAGCGCTGGCTGTGTTTGCTTTCCTATTTGTGGTAGCATTGACAAAATTCCTGTCCTTGGTATAAGTATCTCAACATGCGTCGTAGAAAGGTATGTCTAGACTTTTCAACAAAGAGGAAAGCTTGTCTCTTCAGGTTGCATGTTCAAGATAGCTGTAAGCATGGCTTGATTATATTCCGTGTTAAGATGTATGCTCAAATTAAAGAGTTTTTCATCTTTTCATTCACACAGAATAAAACTGACAAAGAGAAGGAAGACAAGTATTCTCCTAAAAACTGTAAATTGCGACGTTTGTCAAAACCACCCTTTCACACCAGCACATCACCTGAGACTGGGTCCAAACTTGACAGCGCTGAAGCCAAAAATACTGAGCAAGCTCCTGTTAAATCAATAGAAATTACTTCTATCATTAATGGGCTTCAAGGTATTGTATATAAACTCTTTCAAACTTTGTAAAATTGCCTCTAAAGGGCAGTAAATGATGGTGTAGAGCAAATGATGCAACTGTACACCTCTGAGTCTGGCTATTGCTTTCGTTATAACATCATCTTCAGAAATAATCCTTGAACAAAAGCAGCGTTCACCTTTTCTGAAAATGGGTATTGTGAATTCTGTGTTATGTTAACAGTCCTAAGAATTGCATTCTGTTTCGCCATGTTTTTCTTTGATACACAGCAAAGCATTTTGTCTTCCTATGTTATTTCTAAATTCTTCTGATTTATGCAACTTTTAAAACCCCATGAATTTTTCTCACCTTGAAAAGTGGAATTAATAAAGCTAGGTGTCCTTTCAGCATGTCTGCTGGATCCTTTTCCATTATATCTTTTTTTTCTGTTCTCAGTTTCTTTATTCCTGACCTTGAATTTTCTCTCTTTTGTCTTCACTCTCACAGTCCACATAGTTCTGCAAGTGCCTTTTGCTATTGCATTCAGTTCATTTTTCCAGGCTGGGTACCAGATGGGTTTGTTAGATATACTCTCCACTGTCTCTGTTATTCCGTCCTTTTAGACTGTGGATTCTTCAGGGAAAAAGTACTCTCTGAATCTGTTTTGGACTTTGGAAAAAGGGCATGCAATGGCAGTATTTGTAACTCGTTACAAAAAATAAATATAATTTGGCACTTCTTTCAATTTCTGTTTAGGTTTATTACGAAGAAGTTCGTATTGTATGGATTTATAACCAACGTTATTTAAGTGAAAGCTGTTGCCCTCCATGCTTTCTCTACCCCTTCAGAAATTAGGGAACCTCCTTGGAAGAAATTCCTGGAGATGTTGTATATGCAGAATTTTCCTGGTTCCTAATTTAGACATTATACATTCTAATAGAGCAAGAATAATCTATGAAGTTTTTCTAGTGTGCAGTTTAAGCCATGTACTACTAGAATTGCCTTTAGGATGAGTTCATATCTGTACAGTTTTCTTCATTTTTTTTTTCTAGTAGTATTTGTAACAGGAATCAAGACAAACTTTTTTTAAATTTTATTTTTAACCAGCTTCTGAAAATTCTGATGACAGTGAGCAGGAAGATGACCAAAGTGCCCAGAACATACACGCTGATGGCAAAGAGGAATCTCAACATGAAGCTGTGAGCCAAGATAAAAATGAATTGTGTCTAAAAGAAGAACAGAGCAGTTCGGCCCTCCCAGAAGAAACTAAAGCTCTGACAGATGCAGTAGTGCCCAAGTCAGGTTCCAAGTCTCCTGAAAGACTGCGGAAAGAGATGGAAGAGTTATCTGAAGATACCGACTCTGATGGAGAAGATGAAGCCACAAAGAAGAGAAAGGAGGTAAAAAAGGAGGTAGTGGATAAAACAGCAAAACCACAGGCAAAACGTGGTAAACGAAGATACTGTGTTGCAGAGGAATCTTTAAAGACTGTGTCGCCTAATAGGAAGGATGAGAAGTCCAAAAACAAAGATGCCCTTAGCTTAGAAAACAGCAGTAACAGCTCCTCAGATGAAGATGAGGAAGACAAATCTAAGCTGAAAATCACTCCCACTAAAAAGTACAATGGATTAGAGGAGAAAAGGAAGTCTTTACGGACAGGTACCTTCTACTCAGGATTTTCTGAAGTGGCGGAGAAAAGAATAAAGCTTCTAAATAACTCTGATGAAAGACTTCAGAACACCAGAGCAAAGGATCGAAAAGATGTCTGGTCAAGTATTCAGGGACAGTGGCCGAAGAAAACGTTGAAGGAACTGTTCTCAGACTCTGACACTGAAGCTGCTGCCTCCCCTCCACATGCTGCTCCTGAGGATGCTGCAGCAGAGGAGCAGCTTCAGACTCTTGCAGAAGAAGACATTTCTTTGCCTAGCTCAGAACTTGAAAAACCTTTGCCAGCTAGTGCAGACGTTAAACCTGTTGAGGAAAAACCAGCTGAAATGGGTGAAAAGAAAGTTGAATTTCCAAGCAGTGGCAGTAACTCAGTGCTTAATACTCCTCCCACGACTCCGGAGTCGCCTTCATCTGTAACCGTAACAGACAGTAGGCATCAGTCCAGTGTCACTGTCTCAGAGACATTGCCACCAAATCAAGAAGAGATACGAAGCATTAAGAGTGAAACCGATAGCACAATAGAGGTGGACAGTGTTGCAGGGGAGCTGCAAGACCTCCAGTCTGAGGGAAATATTTCTCCAACAGGTTTCGATGCCAGCGTCAGCTCCAGTAGTAGTAATCAACCAGAGCCAGAGCATACTGAGAAAGGTAAACAAAAGGGGAAACAAAGATGTCTTCAACCTAACCATCTCGTGTTTTTGTGTTGCTGATGTATCTTCATTCTGTTATGGTCTGTTATGGTTACACTGCTGGAAAGCTGTTGGAGGAAGTAGTAGCCAGCAGCCTACTTCAAATCTGTGGAAATGGCATTATCACCTAGTGAATAAAAGAATCTGTCAGCAACTTTCATGGCCTGTTAGTAAGAATTGTAGTGGTTTTAATGAGGAATAAACTATATAGGAATGAAGTTTATACCAGAGGTGGCAATAAAAGCCCAGCGTGAACTGAAAAAAATATTGTAGCAAGCTGGATGCATTTAAAAAATACCTTGCTTGCAAGTAGAAGATTCTGTTTCTTAGATAAAATTTTGACTTTGTTTAAGCTGATTTTTCAGGGGAAGAGTAGTGCCAATCATTGCATGCTTAGGCAGCCATTTCAAATTTGCATCTTATGAAATTAATCTTAAAAAACAAACAAAATCCACAATCACAAACATTGACCTTATTAGCAGTATTTCCCTTTCAGATATGATTTTGCTGATTGCAATTCCCATCCTGAGACTACTAGAACATAAAGGATATTAAATTCTGTTAATGCTTGTGTCATATTAATGTACTGTCTGCTTTTTAACTATTTTCAAGTCTGGATCCAAGAGATTTTTTTATGGGATTCAGTGGCTGTTTCATAGCATCAAAAGTACAGTTGATTTTAAAGCTATTAACCTGCCTAAAAGTTATTAATCCAAAGAAAAAAAAAATACATCTGAATACATCCTGAGGTGGCAGAAGTAATTACTTCTCCACAGGTTTTAGTTTGGATTGAGATAAAAATAACTGAACTTTCTCAGAATGCCCTTAAGGTGTGTTACTTTCATGATTCTGTTTTTGCTGAACTGTTCTTTTGAAAGAATGCAGTGTGTTCTCTTAAACAGGAGAGAGTTTGAAAGAGGTGAATTTGTAGCCCTCAATAAATAAGTCGGTAATACTTCGCCAGGCAATCTATAGATACGTAGGCTTACAACATTTTTTGGTGTAAAAAGAAATGATTGGCACATGAAATCAAGAAGCTTTTTCTTATTACAAGTTATTTTTTAACACTATTGTACAATATTACTTTCGTACACAGTTGCACATTATGACTTTTACATGCATTAGACTTCCTCTGTTTTTGTCAGCATGCTGGCTGTTTTAGAAAATTGGGTGAGCTTACAGTTTCTTAATTTAAAAGGTTTGTTACAGGAGGCACTCTTAACTGCAAGTCAGGAGGTTGTGGAACAACATCCGAACGAGTCCTAAGATTTGCTCTTTTAGCAGGTGTACTAAAATTCTTATTTTCCTTTCCTACTTTTTCCCCATTGTAGTTACAAATACCAGTAGACTTTCCTTTTTTTTTGTTTGCCTACTTTTTTGTAGCCTTCTTTTTGCTACCTTATGTTTTTAATATTTTCTAAGATGTTAACATAATTAATATAATTACTGATAACAAATGATAGTTTCATTTTTTTCTCACAGCTTCCAAGTGTGTTCAAGTGTGACAGACCTTTACAAACATGTTTCAGTTCCATTAGTTCTTAAGTTTTTCAAATAAATGCGTGCATTTAATATGCTAAATTATGTTCCATGTGGTTCAAGAGAAATTCTGAGAGCACACAGGAAAAAAGTCACTTGGAGTCATCTTACATATGTACTCTAACCAAGAAATTTTGTCTGCTTTCCATCTTCCGTTACCTCCTCTTTTCAGTATAAGTGGAAAGGCGAGCTGTTTTAAGCATAGGCAGGAACTGTTGCCTTGTTGTCTATAAACTTAAATTCTGAGGTGTTTTTCTGAGACTTTGAGTACTTACTGTTTTTTTTTCCCCTCTTTCAATCATAGTCTGTGCAGGCCAAAAGAGACTTAAAGATGCTCAGGGAGGAGGCAGCTCCTCAAAAAAGCAGAAAAGAAGCCACAAAACATCTTCTGTGAACAACAAAAAGAAGAGTAAAACTAGTAAGTATAGCAGTTCAGTGTGAAGTGTCATTTCTTTTAAGAATCATAGCAGAAGCCTGGAAATAAGATCAGTATGTATTTTATTACATATAATGTATTTTAAGTACAGAGTGCTCTCATCAGGGAATTCTTAACTCTGACTAAATGAAGAAACTGTTTTTGCTGAATGCTGAAGTGTTTTTAAATGTCTTGTCTTTTCTGGACCTACTTCTTAGAGATTAAAATCTTGTAATTCAGGAAGACTAAGAAGAGTTAGCATTTCACACCTGCTAGGACTGGCGTCTTTGTTACCACAGGAAAAAAAAAGTAATTTCTGTGGCATGATGATCTTGTGTTCCAGGTGGGAGACTGGGACCTGGATGAAACTATACATTGTATTTTCTGCAGGATGTTTTACAAGTTAATATCTCTTCCAGTAGCAAATATATCAATTCCAGAGGAATATAGGCTCTGTTTTCAGTCATCTGTTACATCTTCAGTGAATCGTACAACTTTTTTTGGTTGTAGAAGCTAATCGGAGTAGAAATGACAGTGCTGGTGAAGAGAGGCTTAATAAATGCAGAGCTGTATGACAGACCAATGCACGCATGTTCAAGATACAGCAAAATCCATTACTGCTTCATTCCACTGTTAGACAGTAATAATAAAAAATAAAACTGTACAGTCAGCTGGAGAGTAAAGCAAGCAGGATGACTGTGATGGCTTTTCTTGTTTTGTTTTTTAAAGCTTTTTTCTGTTTTTTACTTTCTTTTAACACCTTTTACTAAGTCTATACTTTCTGGTATGATTCTTATATTCACTCTACCTACCTTTCACATTCGTTGATCTTCTCTTCACATTCTCTTAGCCTTTTTCATTCCATTTCGCTAATTTTCTACTGTAACCTTCCTTCCTTCCTTAACCCCATCTATTAAAGTAACAAAACAATTTGCAGAAACTAATGCACCATGTCTATCTTTGTCATTGTTTCCTTTGATTTGGTTTCTTGACCTGTGTCTTTGTCAGGATGCAAGCTTTTCAAGGCTAGGATTGTTCTTGTACTGCGTACAGTGCTTGGCAGATATATGCGTTCTTTTTTGTTAGATGTAAGGCACTGTCGTGGGAAAGGCAATAAAAAGATAAAATGTTGAGTCAGTCAAAAGCAAAAAAAAAATGCTTTTTGCAAAATGCAGGTTTACCAGATAAAGCTGCTCTTGCAGGTAACTAGATCATAAAGAACAGAACCAAGAGAGGTTTTCAGTCAATACCAAGTGAGGCACAGTTGAGGCATAAGGTTCTCTTGATTAAATATTACTTTGAACATGTTTCAAAAACAATCCTAATGATAGAGATTCTGCAGCTTCCCTAGGTGTTTTATTCCAGTGCTTCGCTAGATGTATGTTGAATTATTTCTTGCCCCTGCTTCCACTCCAGGTTTACTTTTATAAAGCTAAACAGCCCATCATCCTTTTAATCCTTCCTCATACATTTCATCTTTTAGATTATTTTGTTGTTATTCTTTGGACAGTTTGATTGGAAAACAGTGTTCAGTCGAGCCTGTTGCTTTATAGTTGGTGATTTTAGTGTGAGGTCAGGTTCTTCTGTTTTCAGTCACTTGAAGATGTTTTTCTGCTATTAAAGAATTAGAATGCTGTATCTGAGCATTTTTTTTAAATAGATACATAAATTCAGACTTGCTAGTCATTTTAGCACTGAGAACCTAAAAATAAAGGTGACATAAGGCTGAGGAAGAGGGCAATTGTTTGCTCTCTTTCGGGTTACATGCCCCCTTAGGATTGCTCACCTGTGAATTAACTATTAGTTCTAAAACTGGATAGAGCTTTGCATATATCAAGAAATCAAAATTTAAAAAAAAAAGTTAAAAAGGAAATAGGACATAGTCATCAGTCTTGCTAACTGTTCTTTTAGAAAAAGGAGGAAGTGTAACCCCAGTAAATACGTGGGTAATTTTTGCACCTACACTGACTTGCTGAACTGCCTCTTTGCCTTATTTTCTCATGGAGGCAGCATATTCATAGATGTACCTCTAAAGAAAAAAGTGTGGTGCTGTCTTGAACCATTCAGAATAGTATATATCTTTGCTACACAGACCTGGAGTAGTTGGGATCTTATTCAAGAATCTTCCTCCAAGAAGTCTGTCCACGTTCCTCCAGGTTCTTGCGCGCACACTTCCAGCAACACGATTGTCAGTATTCAGGGTGGTTGTGGAGCTACAGCCTGATAACTCTATCTAGTTTGCAGGACTTTGGTTCCCATAAGTCCACATAATAGTTAGGAATCTACCTGCAGAGCCAACTGACTGGACAATGTTACCTGTGCAAGGTTTGCCTTTCACAGTATGCCAGAATTAGAAAGGCTCCACCTTACGACTGCCTGTCTGTCTTATTGTCTTGTCTTCTGACATCTGTGATGTAAAGGGTTGTGTGACAAGCTTCTATATCAGATAGATTGTGTCATTTTAAGGTAAAAGGATTTCAGTCAGATAAACTCCTTTTTTATGAAAATTAGCACAAAGGTAGCTTCTGATAAGCTTTGGTTTGGGCAGGGAGGTATTTATTTTGTAACCTGTCATCTCGTTCCTTCAGCAAACAGCAGCGATAGTGAAGAACTATCTGCTGGTGAAAGCCTGTCCAAGTCTCAGCCAGCAAAATCGGTTTCTACTGGCATGAAATCTCACCAAACCAAATCACCTGCAAGAACACAATCTCCAGGAAAATGTGGGAAAAATGGAGAGAAGGAATCTGATCTCAAAGATCAGAATAATCGTTTGCCCAAAGTTTACAAATGGAGTTTCCAAATGTGTAAGTATTTTCTACAAAACATGCCCAGTGTGGTCTTGGAGAATAGAATAAGAAGACCTGTAAAGTTTTGTGGGTTTTGCTTTTTTCCTGAAAAATATTCTATCCTTAGTTTGCTCAATTTTGTTCTAAGTTCTGTTTTAAATTCTTGTTTTACTTGCAATTCAAGAAATCGCCTCTATCCCACTTCTCCAATACTGTTTTTAGATACAGCTTCTGCGCTGACTTACTGTTCTTGCCAGCCTGTGTTGACGTCTCATTCAGGCATGAATGTTACCCACAATATGCGCTGCTTGTGTTGATGTTTTCTCGTTTTACTCCTCTGGTTGTTTTTCAGGCATTTGTGTGATGGATTTGTAACTTTTTTTTCCTTCCCTTTTGCTCTAATGAACCAGGGCACGTTTACTGTTTCTAGTAATAACTTGCAGTGTGTTTGTGCAGTCAGCTACAGGTACACACGCAGCTGGTGCAGAGCACAGCATTGAAGAGGTCTCACATTTACTACTCCGAAAAACATTGCAGTAGCTTCAGTGCTATTAGTGCAACTTCTTCATTGCCTGCATGTGTACGCTATTGCAGCACTACTTGCAATGGGAAGAAAAAATAAATATGACAAAATACGAGATAACTAAAGCCCTCTTCATCCATATGATGAGCGAACAATTGAAAAAACTCAAAACAAAATCGTTATTTTTAGCCTTCTTTCTCAGCATCTCAGAGTTTCTCTAGTCAGCAATAAATTGCTCTCCTTACTACCAACCATAGATGTGTATAGCACTGTGTGAGTTACTTTCTCTTTGCTTTTAAATGTCAGATTGAAACTGTGTGACACAAGTGATCTAAATGACTCCTTAAAATAATCCATTATATCCCATTCAATATTCACAGATGACCTTAGTATGTGTCAGGTTTCTGAAGCTCTCAGAGCATTATGCTCTGCTCTGCTGCGACCAGTTGCAGGCTGCACGAAGGCTGCTGTTCCTCGTGTAACGTAGGAATGGGAAAGAGCTAGTACAACACATTTTGCAGGCACTTCTGACATTCTTTCGGTAGCAATGTTCCTTCATGCCTAGGGAATTCTCCCCTTCGCCATCTATTTCTAGGCTGAGAGGATCTGACTCTGCATTTTCTTCTCCTGCCCGGAGTCTCTGTTAGTCTTACACTGAAAGAATGTTTCTCCTAGTCCTTCCTCACAGCCAACTTACTTACTCCAACTTACATTCTTCAGGACTTTGCAATACTGTCTCTGTTGTCACTTTCAGCCTGCTGAGATTCATCCGGCAGTTTCCTTGTGTAACAGGAGCTTTTTCTCCTTCCTGTCTACCTTTGCTACATTGCATGTGCTAACTCTGCTTGACAGGAAACAAGCTGGATTTTGGAGTGTTATTTAACACACTTCCTGCTGTTGCAGGACATAGAATATTTGCAGAATGTGAGTTTCCCTCAAATCCCCACAGCCTAATACAGTTGTGGCTTTTGGTTCTTCGGTGCTAGCCTCATGTGGCCCACAGTATATTAAATGATTCTTAAATGTCTTCAAATGGAGCGTGTACAGCACGGCTTCCCTGTGGCTGAAGGGGACTGGACCCAGCTAGTTCTTCCTGGCTGTGCCCCCCGCTGGTGTGCACCACGCTGGGAAGAGCTCCCAGCTGGGAACAGCCCGAGGTCAGCTGCTGTGCTGCCTGTGTTCATGTCCCCATGTGAGATACCAGAGAGAATAGACCTGGTCTCATTGTACCTTATGGCCTATATGCCACGGATGCAGATTAGAACCAACCCATGGCTATTCTAATTCCTTTCATAACCTGCTTGTTTTGTAATGAGCAAGGCAAGTCAGGTAAGACTGACCTTCCTGGTCTATTAGATCAAATGGAGCTCTAGCAAGGACTCAGAGCAGGAGACTCAAAGCTAATTTTGGCCCCTATGTTTTCATTACGTCTGTGTTTGCCAGTCCTTTGTGGAGAGGAATGTATGCATTTTCTCCTCCTACTCCCTTTATTAAAAAAAAATAGTGCATCTGTTGGTGGTATCACTAAAAAAAAAAATAAAAATGTTTGTGGTAATAAACAGCAGTTGCTGTTGCTATGTTTGGATGTCCTGTCTGCTGTGTCAAAGCATGTCACTAAGATTTGAGTACTTCCCACTTCATGGGCGTTCAGAAGCTTTTGGAAGTGCTGCAATACAGTAATTAACAGAGATTGTTTAATTTGCAGCTGACTTGGAAAATTTGACTAGTGCAGAACGCATAACTGTTCTTCAAGAAAAATTGCAGGAAATCAGGAAACATTACCTGTCCTTAAAATCTGAGGTGGCTTCCATTGACCGAAGAAGAAAGCGCTTAAAGAAAAAGGAGCGGGAAAGTAAGTGCTGGGACCTAACTTCTTTTAGAGGACTGTCACATGTCATGTTCTTCAGGTGTAAGTAAGAATTGGATAATTTATAGGAGTGTGCCATTAGGAGTCTGGGTTTCATTGTTATTTTTTCCTGCAATTTTATTTAAAACACAGTATATGATTATTTTAAGATCTTTATAAGGTACTAATCAGGTATCCAGTGATACTTAGCTAACCTGGGGTGGGGGGACACGTTAAAAGGCAGGCTATCTATTTTATTTAAGCAGAGCTACTTTGCACAGGAAAAAAAAAAAAGTTGAATATTTTTTTTCTAAGCTGTGGACAAAGCATCTGGAGGTTCTGAATAACATTACAGTAAACTATAGTACAAGTTGAAGACAAGTAATATTTCTTGTGTGTCTGGTTAAGGCTCTAACCCTAGCATAAGTGATTCGGGATTAAAGGAAAAGATCAAATAAATTCTCTTGTTCACCTGGAGCTGATTTATTTCTGTAAGTAACTTTCTAGTGCTCCTGCTTCTGACAGCATTAAGATGATTTTCTTCACGTCTCATTTTACCTGCGTATTTAACTGTACACTGATTAGAAGAGGCTGAAATGCCACATATAGTAAGACTTTGGATGGCTACAGCCTTTACATGGGCACTGCAGTTGCTGCTTGGTTGCCAGAGCCAGGTGTCTGGGCAGGTGCAGTGCTGGGACAAGGCCCTGCCAGTGCACATTCGTGGAGAGACGGGAGCTGTTGAGCATGCTTGTGGGGAGGAATGACTTCTGGCATCCTCTGTCTGGGTAATCAGTGAACCAGGCATGCAAGGGGCAATGCTGTGCTTTCTTGCACGTAAACTAACTTGTCTTTCAGAGTATTTCCCACAACAGCTAGGAAACGGTGGTGTTTTTAATTATTTGACATTAGATGTTGCAGTCAGGATATACAAATCCTTGTCATTGAATGGGAAAACCTTTTTATTGCTTAATATGTACATTTGTAAAACCTGTGTTTTCTCATTCCCACACAGGTGCTGCTACTACGTCATCTTCCTCCTCATCACCTTCCTCTAGTTCCATTACGGCTGCGGTTATGTTAACGTTAGCAGAACCATCTATGTCAAGTTCATCACAGAATGGAATGTCAGTTGAGTGCAGGTGACAGCAGGACTTGCCAAAGCACTTTGCACTTAATGGCTGCTGAGGGCCACTCTTTTTTTTTTGATTTTTTTTTTATACTGCACAGTGGCACAAAATTCAGACAAGCACTATTTTGTATTTAAAGTTGTTTCTTGACAAGCTAACTTTGCACTTAAGTGCACTTTTATGAAGAAAAAGTACAACAAACTGCTTTTCCTCAAGCAATAATTGTTTCCAACTTGTCTGGGAATTGTAAGTCCAGTGACTCGAAGGCCTTCCACTGTGGCAAATGGAGGCTGTTCACTGCCTGTAGAGACAGTACAATAAGCATATAGTTGTTGGGTTGATCTAAATAAATGTGGTAAGGCTTACTGTACATGTATTCCCTGGTATTTTGTTAAAGCTGGAACATTTGATATTTTTCCATTTATTTATGACAAATATTGAACCTATTTTCATTTGTACAAGCTAATTGTTTTTTAACTGCTAAGTCACCTTATAGTGGCTTAATTGTATACGTCAAGCACATGTATTCAATTCAAAACCTGCAGTTAGGATGTTTGACATCGGTCCTGATAACCAAATACGAGGATTCCTTTAAAAACAAACAAACAAAACTGACTAATGTTTACATGTTTGAATTAGGCTTAAATAGGTTACTCTGGGTTTTAATGGCCCGTTAATTGGAATGAAACTACTGTACTTTGCCATTTTTCTATAAAACAGTATTTTTTTTTAATTTTGATAAAATACATTATGAAAAAAGGAAGAAAATGGCTAACAAACTGTATTAAATCTTAATGTATAAAGATTGTATTTAGCCAGTTTAAAGTGTATATTTATTCATAATGGATTATAACAGTTATATTTTTGTGTTTTCTTGTAAATGTTTCTTTTCCCTTAAAGCAACAAATATTTCATTTGTAATGCTTATTTTATTACGAGCTTCAAGGAGAGGACTTCAAGACCGAGTAAGGTGTGAGGTTATAATTTGTGGTTGCTGATATGAACACTGCCACAAAAGGGTAGTTGTTTTTAAAATAAATAGCTAGCTGAGTGGTAGACATTTAATTTTTTAAATGCCTTGTACAAATTCCAAAACCAACTTCAAACTGTTTTCACTTGTATTGATTTTATGTTGTATGAATCCCAAGCTCTCTCCTGTTAATTATATACCTTTGTAAGACATTTGTATATTGCGGAAGTGTTCATTCAAGCTATTTAATACCTGGCACTGTTAATACACAGTACTTTATTGTACAGATTGTTTTACTGTTTTAATTGTAGTTCTGTGTACTTCTTTTGGCTGGGGAAATAGGGGCTGGCATGTTTTTCTTTGTTTTCTGGCAATACAACATGTAAGAATTCAAAGCATTTTGTTTGTAGATGCTAGAGTGTCAGAATCCTTTACGTTTGACTTTTCTAAGAAAAGCATTTTCAGTCTTCGTAGTGTGTGCTTAAGGTTAACTGATTTTATTGAAAATGGTTTCAAAGTATTCAGAATTGTACAGGACTGTAAAAATTTGTTGACAAACATTGAAGGAAAAGCTTATAGAAAAAAGCTATAAAATATATATTAGGTTCTGCAGAAAATGGAGAATTATGTAATATATTGTACAAATGTAAGCAAAGGCCTCTGAAATAAAATGCCATAGTTTGTGAATCCCTGATTTTGTTTCTAACAGTTTAATTAAGTAACCGCAGTGTGTTCATTTAAGTGATGCCAAGCTGCAGAATTAGTTCATATCAAATACCATTTGCTAATAAACATACGAAAATGAGTTAGACCAGGTCCATTGGCCCCGTTTTCCTCTTAGCAGTCGGCTCAAATTAATCTTTTCCAGCAGAACAGGAGAGCTTCGCCTACTGACATCATTAAAGCTGAACCAGTTGAAAGAAAGATGAGCTTTGATTTGTGTTAATTCCAGTAGTTTGGCAATGAAAAAGAGAGCTCCTGGAGATACGTGCGGACTTTTAATAACAACTCGTTAAGTTCAGATATGGTAGAAGTGAAATGTGAACAAAGGCTTTAGTTCTGTTTACATCCTGTCTAGACTTCAGCTGACCAAATTACTGTTGCACCTGCAAAATGATGGATTGATTACCAATGAGGATGGTAAATGATGAGCTTTGGACACTTTATTCATAATTAGCAGCGATCCGAGACTGCCAGGAGTAATTTTTATGAATACAGAAATCAGAGTTGCCGTAGTTCAGTTCTGCCTGCGGGCGCAGGAGGCGCAGCTGGTGATGCAACTGGAAACTGCATTTAGGCAACCGAGTTCCCCCTCGCCAGTGGTTCTGGGTCGGGCTGTGTCAGCGCCAGCGCTTTCACTTTGATACAACAAGCGTTCGCTCCTGCGCTGAGAGGGTTTGTTTACTTCTTCAAAAGGGAATAATGGAGAGGTTCCTCATTAGCCACCTCCCCAGGCTTCCCCACTGCTAAATTAAGATTTTTTTTTTTTTTTTTTTTTTGCATAAGTAGGGATTTTCGCTGTTCTTTATTGCGGGGATTGTTTATTTTGGGTGTCTTGCATGCGGCGTAATGAGTAATCAAAATCAGCTCCCGGTGTTTTGTATTGCACCTCTTGTGCGAAGTGTTTGCAAATGGTTTGTGTTACTTGTCCCAGTGGTTACAAATGAAGATTCCTCTGCCAGCTGCTCAGCTAGGCCAATTTGTCCATGTTTCCAGGAAGCGAAACCTGAGCTTCTTGTTGCTACGCTGCCGTGCAGCTCAAGCAGGGCTGCGCTTCCTGCTCCCCCCTCACACCGCCCCCCGCCATCTTCCCCCTCACGGCCCCGTCCCTCCCGCCGGAAGTGACGAACCCGGCCTTCGACTGGCCGCAGCCATGGCGGCGTCGCGGGGAGTCGCGGAGCCGTTGCCCGGGTGCGTCAGCGCGCGCGTTGCCCCCCCCCCCAATCCCCTCAGCCCCCCTCAGCCGCTCGCGCGGCGGCCGTTGGCCGTGGCCGTTGGCCGTTAACGCCTCTCCCCTCCCGCGCAGGGCCGGCGGCGAGTACGTGGTGGGACAGGTGCTCGGCAGCCTCTTCCCAGGCGCCGGGGCGGCGGCGCGGCCGCTGGACAGCCTCTTCCGCGCCGCCGCCCCGCCGCCCGTGCTGGTGGCCGTGCCCAAGGTGAGTTCCTCCGTGGGGGCGGGAGCCGGGCGGCTGGTGGGGAGCGCCTTTGTGTGATGGTGAGGGGCGCCTCGGGGTTCATCGCGGAGTTGTTAGGGAGGGAAAGGACCCCCGAGGTCCTCTGGCCCGACCGTCCCCCTCCCACCAGTGTCACCCGCTGAGCCGTGCCCCTAAGCACCGCGTCCAGCCCCCGCGGAGCGCAGGTCTGCTCTGTGCCGTGCTTCCTCGTTAGGGGTGTTCCCAAGGGGGCCAGGTGGTTTGCACCACCTTCCTGCGGTCAGACAGGGGCAACTTGGAGCAGAACTCCTCTCACCGCTCTCCACAACGAGCAGCCATCGTGGAGATACCAACGGAGTGGAAGTGCTGCCAAAAGGGAGTGTGGGGGATGGGTCTGGATGTAGGAAGCACCTCTTCTTGCAGACTTAATGCCTTTGCTTAGTGGCATTCTAAATAAATCATAATTCATAAAATAATCGTAGGGTATTTCTGGAATTTTGTTTCTCAAGGTAACTCCTTTAACTTTTTTTTTTTTTTTTTAAGGAAAATAAGAAGAGAAAGCATCCAGAAGTGGAGAAAGCGTCAGAAGATCAGAGCTCGTCTAACAGGCAAGAACCTCCTGTAAAAGTGAAGAAAACAAGAAAAAAGGAACTTTCAAAAGCAGAGAAAAAGTTGGCAAACAGGTAAGTAGGTGATACGTTCTTAAAGTAGGATTAAAGAAAAAAATCCATGTAGATTAATAGTAATGTTACGAGTTTAGTGGAACAACAAAATTTTAGTGTTCTATCAATCTCAGCCGTGAGTTTAAGAAGATGGCTTTGAAGAAACTTGTGGCAGTGTCCCATAGTTTGCACCAGAAGAGGTGATAAATACTTTAGCTTCTTCTCAGAGGTAGGTCCTAGGTCCGTGGAATGCAGATCTGCTGTTAGAGGGCTAGCAGGGCTGGAGGTTGGAGATGCAGATGCTGTGCTCCTCTCTGGTACAAGGTGATGCTTTCGAGCTGTAGGTGCCTTTATCCAGCAGTCCTGCAGTCAGAGGAGCAGAGGTGTTTTCAGTAAGAGTAAGGTGCAGCCGGAGCCAATTGTCCTTAGCGTGCTGCCTTCTGCTGCGATGCAGAACTGCTCTGTTAGTAGCTGTCCGTACCCTTCAACGTGCAGGGCAACTGAGGCGCTGTCAATTCAAGCAGGAAGCTATTCTCTGCTCAGTTCCTGAATACTGACATGTGTTTGGTTGTAGCTCTTGAGGCTGGTGCCATGTCTCTGATACTGTTGTTGCATTTTTCATGCTGGAGAAACAAAATAATTTATTTGTTGTTTTGGTGTCTGTAGCCTTCTTGCTTATTGTTCATGCTGTTATGGCAAGTTTGTCTAGAAATCTGTTAGTGATGGATCCCAAAAGATTGTCTGTTGCGAGTGCTGTGGACGCCAGGAAGAATAAAATCTTTTCTTATTTCTGGTGTACAAAGAAGATTATTTTCCATTCATTTTTAGACAAAACAACGTACTTCTGAATTCTTCCTTAGTTACACGTAACAGTGAGTTCCACGGTCTGGGGCAGCAGATACCTGACTGTTCCATAATATAGAAAGCTGTGTCTATGTAATGCATAATAGGCAAAAATGTTTGAAATTCTACATTGAACATAATCATTTAAAACTATAAGTTAAAATTCTTGTCTTGGAGGCTTCAGTTCTTTTACCTCAGATGTCCTGGTTTTTCCCCATCAATTATAATTTGCTTGTCTTTTTCTGAAAAGGGAGAATGCTTTAGAACAGGCCGATGAAGAAGAGGAGCAAAAACTATTTCAAAGCAAAGCGAAACGGGCTTCTCGTGCCATCACCAAAAGTGGTGTTAATTCAGAAACTCTAAAACAACAGAAGAAAAAAAATGAGGCAGAAGAAATGATAAAAAACAAAAGAACAGTGTTTGTTGGAAACCTGCCTGTCAACTCCACTGCTCAGGTACGTGAGTTGATTCTGGCAGCTGAAAGAATGAAAAGGCTTGTGAAAGTTACCTTAGTTTAAGGGAATGTTTCCTCATGAGAACTTGCACGTGCTTGTGACTAAAATTGCTTTTTGTGAAATTAGGAAATAATGCTCATCAGAAACCATTAGAGGCAGCCTCTTCTGATTTAGTGGGGTTGAGCTTTTTACAGCAGTGGCTGCAGTTGCTCTTTCTTCAGTAGGTTTCTTTCGGTTGATTACTTAATAGATGAGAACTGCAAGTACGAAGCTTGAATCTGCTTCTGATTTTGAATATAAAAAATACTTCAGATGGTTGCATGAAATATTTTAAATTTATGCCTTCCTCTATGCTTAGGGATGTGAATTCTGTTTTGGCAGTCTGTAAAATAAGAAGCTGCCACATGGAACACAGAAGTAGTTACAAGTTGCTTGCTTATTTTTAGTAGCCTGCTAACATACCTTGTATGAGTGAAATGAAAATAGTGTAAAAATCTTACTAGTAAGTAAGTGTTCAACAGTAATGTTGTTACCAGGATGCAAAAATACACTGAATATCTGTAATGTTTTCTGTTCAGATGCTGAAATCTCTTTTTAAAGAATATGGACAAATAGAATCCATTCGATTCCGTTCTGTGGTACGTTATTTCTTCCGAGGTTACGTGGCGTTTACTTTTGTGACCTTACAGGATGGTGTTCGTAAGGGTTGTACACTCATTAATTCAGGAGTGGGCTTGGGTGGGTATGTTTTACCATCTCCAAGTCGCCTTGGAGATTTTACCATGGAGGCACCATAGGTGCATCTTTCCATTCATCACATTTTACTCATCCTGTAACAACAGTTTGTACAATCAGAGCTGTATGTTCTGTCCCAGAAGTATGCCTCTATTATTGGTGGTTTAACTAAGGTATTGCTTAACTGTTGGTAAATTACAGGAGCTAAGGAATATTGATTGTGAATCACTGTACTGGGTAAAACAGTTGAAGATAATTGTCTTGGAACTCAAGAAACATAGCAGATTAGGTTAAAGCCAGCTATGTAATTTTGAGATAATTTCTAGATCATCTCGGAGAATAGCCATTTACAGCATCTGCTATACTGGCTATGTTACACTGGGTGGGAATGGAACCTCTTTGACTTCTTCTTTGTCTTTTGAGAGCAAACGTTTGAGATAAGTTGACACTAGGGTCAGTTAACATAAGCTCTTTTTATTTTAAAGGTTCCAGCAGAAGACACTTTATCCAAAAAGTTAGCAGCAATAAAGTAGGTTCTGCTTATGAGTTTCATGCTTTATTTTTTAAGCCAGAAATGATTTTTAAGTGTTCTTACATATTTAGCTATGTTTGCTTTTTTTCTTTTGTTTCTTTGACTTTTGAAATGAACTTTATGTGTATGCAAGTTTTTTGAGAAGTAAAAAGGAATTATGTGCCCCGTATAGCAGGAAGTAATTAATTATGTTAGTGCAGTAATTGTCTTTAATTCCTTTGGGTGTATTTCTGCACTGAGGACACTCAGTCTGGGTGCAAATAGAAGCTAAGATGTACAGTGGGACTCCCTTGGACACGAGGAGCTTCTCAACCTTTAAGAGAATTCAATTTGCTCCTGTGTGCAAAACAGAGGAGGTATAGACATGTTTAACAGGAAGTGCTTGTGCGCTGCACAGTATCTCAGAATTATTTAAATGTGTGTCTTTTTCCTGTTCCAGGCGTAAGATTCACCCTAACGTGAAGTACATTAATGCTTATGTTGTATTTAAAGAAGAATGCGATGCCATTAAGGCCTTAAAAAAGTAAGGCTTGGTTTTGGTCCTCATGCCTGTTGAGAGTGAGTGTGTGAAAGGATAAGTTTAAACTGCCTCCCCTCTTTTGCTTGAATTAAAATATATTTTTTTCAAACTTAAAAGTAAATTTGCTTTTGGAAGAATGCTATGCAGGGACATTGTAAATTAAATATTACCTTTTTCTTTTGACTTCAAAAGAAATGGAACAGAAATTGCTAGTGGATTTCACATCAGAGTTGACATTGCATCAAAAACCAGTTCGGTGAGTAATGTATTTGACTCAAAGTCATTTTCTGTTTTTTTTTTTGTTATAACAAGTAACAGTGTCTTACCTCTTCCTTGTTTTCTTCAGCATGACAATAAGCGTTCCATATTCTTGGGAAATCTCTCATATGGTAAGTAAAATGGATTTTCATACCTCATTCATATTCCCCTTTTGGAATATGCTGACATTAGGATTTTCTTTATTGTTGTTTTAGGGTATCTTGTTTAGGTAGCTAAATATCACTTACTGGAATTTTTAAAATAGTAGTTTTATATTTTGACTGAAACAGCAAGTGCTGCAGATGAATTTTCTTCTGTTACATTTCTAGAACTACAAGCACTTTTGTTTCTGCATAGAGCCGTAGCGTAATAAACTATCGGACACGTGCTGGAACTTGTTTGTGCACCACTTCCCAACGCCACACAGTTTTGATGCTGTCTGGAAGCCATGGGATGAGTGGCTCTGCCCAGGCAGCTGTTGGCAATGGGTTGTTGCGGAGGGGCTTGCTGTGCAGTGCGGGTGAGTGCTTAATGAGCATTCAGCTGCTTCTGAGTAGATGAAGGGATCGCTGTACAGAAAAGAGAGTAACCTATGTTTTAGTAGTGCTACATCACACCTGTCTTTCTGGTTGCATAAGTAGGAGACTGAGAATGCTGGTAAAGGCCACACGTGAGGCTCAGTAATGTTAATCCCATCTCCCCTGTCCAGGTCAGCGAGCATTAGGCTTCAAGAACTGCCAGCTCAAGCTCAGTAGCATCAGTTATTAATTCTTGGAAATAGATTCTGGCATAAGAAGGAACTAAAGAAAAGTTGCATGACTCTTAATTTCCATTGCTTTCAAATCATAAATGAAATTATTTGAAAAACATCTTTTGATCTTTGCCTTCATTCTCCTTTGTGATTTGTACTGTACTCTTCAAAGCTAGAGGATCAGTGTCGAAGTAAACAGCCCTTTATCGAGTCTGCATTGTTAACTTGCTGGTATTTTTCTGAACCACTGATACATAATTTTTTCTCTCTAAATAAATACATTGTGTACCTAAATGGGTAAAATATAAAATATTTGGATTAGGCTTTTGAAGTTGCCTCTCTGACTGAGTAGACATGTTTTATCGTGCTTGCCTGCAGACATCAGCGATGATGCTGTGCGAGAACACTTTGCTGACTGCGGAGATGTGGTAGCAGTGCGAATTGTGAGAGACAGGCAGACCGGCATGGGGAAGGGCTTTGGCTACATTCTCTTCGAGGTACGTGTGTATGGCGTGCTCAGGAGGCTGGGAATTCTTCAAAATCTGAGCTGGGGTTTGCTTTTATGGCCTTTTCTGACCTTTTGTTCTTTTGGATATGTGATACATGGTAGCATTGGTTTGTACCTTAAAAGTAGCTTGGTAGACCAGTTCAGTGGAAGCACATAGAGAGCAAACTATTTTAGGTAAAGTACAAAGAAAAGCTGAAAAACGTTGGGGTTGAATAAATGACCTTTACAGGTAAGATTTATAGGAGGAAAAGATGAGTTCACGTGGTCTGACTGCAACATTCTCCTATTTCTTGTTTCAAAATATAAGTGGAATTCTTTTCTCCCGACAGTTCTCTGGCTAGTTCTCCCCATTTAGGTTCTATATGGCTTGCTTTCTCGTATTTTTCTCCCAGCCTCATCTTCCTTAGTTCATCTCCTGCAGCCCAAGACCTTTTTTACCACTATCTCTTTTCTGCCTCTGTCTCTCATGACTTGTGCATGCTGTTTCAGAGCTCATTTTCAAGAACATATGCCTCAGTGCACAGGCTGTGTTGGCGTGCTCGTTTCTGAGCAGAGATGTCTGTCACGTAGTAAAAGAAGCAGTTTGGGTGCTGTCTGTTGTAAAACCCTGCCTACAAGGGTTAAAGAAAGGCAGCTGTTTGTTGGGAAGTCGTCAGCCATATGCACGCTACTGCTAAGGCGAATGTCTGTTCTTGTAGAATACGGATGCCGTGCATCTCGCTCTGAAACTTAACAACTCCGATCTGATGGGAAGGAAGGTGCGAGTGAAGCGCTGCGTCGAGAAGGGGAAAGTCCCAAGCCAGCCTCGTGGTCCTAAGGACAGAGCTCCTGCCGCGTTAAAAACCAAGAGGGTTTCCAACAACTCCTTTGTCGGTGAAAAGGCAATGCCCTCCAAAAAGGGCACCAAAACAAAGAGACTGAAAAAACGTGTCACCAAGAAGAAAGTCGGGAAAAACAAATAGGAAAAACAAAGCCCCGCGGGATGTATAAAGATGTGGCCTATTTTTAATAAACCTTTGGACAGAGGCGGCTGGTGGGGTGCTGTGGCTGCTGTCAACATTCCCCCAGCTGCAGCCTTTGGGCTCTGGGCTCCTAGGGCCGAGGGGTCGCGGTGTACTCCCCCCCGCTCCCCCAGGCCGAGCACGGCCCAACCGACCTGGGGCCTGTCGGCGCCGCTCGGTGCCTGACGGCCGCGCATGCGCCGTGGGGCGGGAGCGCTGCGGCGGCGGCCGATGACGCGAGGGGTGACGCGGCGGAAGCGCGTCGCGGCGTCGCCTTCCGCTGCCCGCCCGGCCCAAGGTGCCTGCGGAGCTCGGCGGGGCCGGCGGGGCCGTCCGTGGGCGCCGCGCGCCATGATGGTGGGCAGGACCAGCGCCATCGCCGCGGGGCTGTGCGGGGCGCTCTTCATCGGGTACTGCATCTACTTCGACCGCAAGCGGCGCAGCGACCCCAACTTCAAGAGCCGGCTGCGGGAGCGTGAGTGTCCGCACCGCGCCACGGGCACCGGGCCCCAGCGGCGCCCCCCGCGCCGCGCCGCCGTTGCGGCCGTTGGGCCCCTTCCCGCCCGGGCCCGGCACGTGGCGGCCGCGCGGCGCCCTCCCGCCGGCGGGAAACAGCGGCGGGGGAGGGGGAGGGGCGGGGGGCGTCCTGAGGCGCCGCCGCCTGCGGCCCGCGGGGTGCTGATGGCGGGGGGGGGGGGGACGGGACAGCCAAGGGCGGCCCTCGGGCCCCGCACCGCCGCATTCTTAAACCCTCCTGGCGGCCTCGGTCCTGGCCGCCAGGATAAGAATGAATGCCAGAGGAAAATGGTGAACCATCCAAAACGTGGAGCTCCTCGCCGCGGCTCTCCGTTATTTCACGTCCCCGACACGTAAATAACTCAGTAACGGGAGGGCTTCCCACGCCTGGCGTCGTGAGCCCCCCGAGGAGCCCAAACGGGTCACGAGCAACACGCCGCGTGCTGGGTCCTTCCTGCCATGAGAACGGGGGTAGTTACCCCTGTAAGAACCGAGCTGATCAGAAATTCCTGACGTTACCAGAAATGACTCTCGAGGTAGGCTTCCCCAGCGAGCAAACCCAACGTGATGGAAGAGGCAGTGCTCACGGGGGGAGCACCACAGCGGTGGTGTGGCCTCCAAGCACTTCTCACCCCATACTGCAAGGCAGACATTGACGGTTTTAGTATAACACACTGCTGTTTGTTTGTCTCACGCCACAAATCTAGGTTTCAGCAGCGTAATCAGCTGTGTAGAAGAGAGGATACCGGATTACATAAGACTTTTTACAGAAACATCTGAAGTGATTTTTGCATCCTGTTTCCCTTACGTGGGCTTTTGCCAAGTAACATTCTGAACAAATCTTAGGCTGGCTCTGCTGGAGGCCTTGCTGGGGTTAAGAACTTACTTTAAAAGAGGAAAAAATCCCTTGTGGTTTGGTAAGAGGTAGCTGTTACTTGGAGGACTTAGCTGAAAGACCTCAGATCCTTCAGCATGACGCACTGCGCTGCTTCTAGTTGTAAGGCTTTAGATAATATTCAGGACTTAATTCTGTCACTGTTCTGCAGTTTGGTTGCTTCTGTGGTGTTATCAGTGCCCAGATCGATACAGCGTTTTTGGATGGTAACGCTCAGTCTGTGAAACACTGGGCAAAGGCAGGGTCCAGTGCAGCAGCCATTCCCTGGACGAAGATGTACCGCTTCTCAGGCAACAGCACGAGCATTGTATTAAAAAACTGGAAACCATCTTTACAATGGGTGAACATTCCTAGAATGAGATGGCTCTTCAGCCTCTGTAATGCGGTGTCACCAAAGCTTAGGAGGGACCGGGGCTCCTAAGTGTCAGCGGGTTGCAGGTTGTATTTGTTCAAACACCACCCTGGCAGACAAATGAAGATGTGATACTATTTTGCCATCCCAGTTACATTTTACATCCTTTTGTCCGGGCTGTGCTAGGGCTCAAGGCTGCGTTGGGAAATCCCGCAGTAAGAATGAAGTGGCTGGATTCAGGTTTCAGAAAAAAAGCTGGGGGTCTCCAAGAGCGCGGGGACTTTGGTTTTCCAGATTTCTTAATCTTGCTTATTTAGTGGGTATGGAGTTCTTAGTTTAGTTTGTTGTGTTCCTCGTTCTGGTACTTAATTGTATTTAATCTTGGGACCAGAAGATTGTAACACTGTAAACATCTGGAGCTGGCTAGTGCCTGCAGCTTTAGTTTAAGACGATAAGGTTTTAGGTGTGTTGACTGTGCTCGTTCTTGAATACACAGAGCGCAACTGCTCTGTATGCAAGTAGAGACAACAGCGCTGGGGCTCAGCACCTTCTGAGAAAGGAGCCCAGGAGGCAGGCTTCACAGCTGGGAGACCCAGAGGCGAGGGGTTTTGGGTCGGTGTTGTGGGACTGGTTGCGAAGCTGCTAGTGCAGCTCGGGATTTTTGCAAATCATGCCCGAGCGCCAGGTTGTCTGCTGGTTTGCATTTGAAACATCTTTTCCCATATGCAAGAGCTGTGCCTGAAAAACCTGCAAGTCCCATGCTGTTTGAGAGCTGCTTTTGGACGGGTGCACGTGGATCGCTGTTGTACCTAAATCCCCTCTATGGAAGATGGCTACGGCTTCGTCCCTCCCCTTTTTAGATTGCAATGATCCCCTTTAGGAAAGAGGGAGGTTTTTCCTTTTCTTGCAGATCCTCGAGGTAAAACAAAAAACTGCTCTTCCTCCTCCCTCATTCCCCGAGCCACAGCTTTTTCTGTTGTATTTTAAATGCAAATTTTGGCTGTTGTTCTGAAGATACTTTAAATTTAGGTTTAGAAACTAGTATGGGAGGAATTCCTGCATATACTTCAGAGCTATTTTTTTTAAATTATTTTAGCTAGTGAATTTATAAAGAGCCCTGTAAAACACATTAAAAAGAAAAGAAAAATTGCACCGTAGTCAGACCTCAAAAATTCTGTAGATCAATGTTAAATCTTAGAACCTCGGTGATTCTTAGTGTTCCTTCAGTAGTCTTTGGTTAAAGGGCATGATTTCATACGTTTGTGATCAGTAGTCAAAAGCTTTTGTTACAAATAAATAGTTGCCAACATAGGTCCTGATTTCTTTCTCTCTGAATGCTTAACCTGGTGACTGATAGTTGATGTAATTTTTAGAAATTGTCAAGAAAGCACAATTTCCTTGTGTACTTTCAGTGATGCTTTTCCTGAAAGCACTACAGCTGCAGTGTGGCTTAGTTTTATGCTGAAACATTGCAGTTGTATTTCTTCTTCTCATTTTGATTTAATCTTTGAGATTTAATGTATTAGGAAGACTGGCATGCCAGTATATCGTATCATACGGTTTCAAGCTTTTCTAAAGCATTAAGTTACGCAGACTTGAAGTGGGCTAACCAAAGGCACTTTCAAAAGACAAATTTGTCTTTAATATTGCAAACAATTGTAATCACTTACTTGCATTGAGATAGGGTTCTGCGTGACACGGAATATTGCTGCGTACCATGTTGCAAAATGCTGTACGCAGGTCACTATGTTGTAGAAGCTGAAGTACGAAGGGTTATTAAGGCATCGTGGAAAATACAAGGGGGATCCACATAGTTAGAATGTGAATTCCCTTCATAAAAAGGATACTTGACCTTGTCCATAAATTTCACACATCACTTTGTCACTGCTAGGGAATGGTTTCCTGAATGTGTCCTTCATGTGGACAATCTGAAATTCTGAACTCGTGGCCATTAAAACTTGCAGTCATATTATTTGGAAGTGTTTCCAGTGTGTAAAATTGTCTCAAAAGACAAATCAGGACTGTGTGACAGCTCTGCTTCATCAGTGTAGGTGTTCACAGAGCAGACTCTGAGGACGAATAGTGAGAGTACAGTTATTTAACCAGGGGCTGTATTTAAAAGTTACGTTGGTGCCATTACATCAGTTGATGAACCAAATGACAAAAACTATTCTAAGAAAATCCCTAGAATTGCGGTAATTATATTGGGACAATTATTCTTTTTGGCATGGATAGCTGCTGCCATGAAGTATCGTTATACCTGCCTAATTGCATTAAAAGCAAGCGATATATCATTTTAATTACACTGGTTGTGCTAGAGAGCTCCAGTTCTCTGTTGCAGATTGACTTTATGCCTTCGGGTTGGCTGATTAAGCCTGTAAATGTTTGTTCCATCTGTAAACATTTGCTCTCCTTGGGTATTTAATTTCAGGAACGTATGCTTTCCTATGGCTTTTGCAGCAGGAGGGTGAGATGCTGCCACCTCTTTGACTACTTCCCAAGCCTGTGCTATTGCAAAACAGCTGGGAAAGTACACGTATGTGCTGCCACCTGCTCGAGCTTCTCTTGGTGGTGCACTTCCAAATGAAAGTGGCTCAAGGTTAGACAGCAGCTCTTCTGTGTCTCATGGTTGCTAGCAAGTCACGTAGAGAGATCTTGTATTAGCCTAATTCTCTTCTCAGTGCTTGTGTAGTGCACGAGGTATGCCCTCCTCCAGGCCCTGTGCAGGTGGTGTTTACCAAAGCCAGGAGAAGGATTGTCATTTTGAGGCAGAGTGGCACTGCCAGCCCTCCTCCTTAGGCCTCTAAATGATGCTCTGTTGCAGAGAGTGGGTTGCGATCTTGTGTTCAGTTCTGAGTGCTTGGAATATATTCCCGGTTTCTTATTTCAAAAATAACTTTGACTTGTTTAGAACTATAATCTGAAGACTTTTTAAATTGCAAATTACAAACATCAGATATTTTTATTCTTACAGGAAGGAAGAAACAGAAGCTTGCCAAAGAGAGAGCAGGGCTTTCCAAGGTAATACTGTGCTCAGTAATGCAGTGCTCTTTCGAAAGATGTTTCGTTTATACCAGATTTATTTGTGACATTTGTTTAAAAGGGTAACTTGTCTATTTCAGCTCTGCCATTACAAACACTTCTGCAAATATGCAGTCTTTAGATATTTTTAAAATTTCACAAATAACCGTAAGAAATGATTGTTCCCTTTTCAGGCCAATAGAGGCCTTGTACTAGAAAGTATAACATTTCCTGTGTGGCTTGGAGGTGCTTTCCTCTTTGTAGTGTGTCCATAAGTACTTCTCAGGTTTAAAAGCCCTTGATGGGATACAGCTACAGCTGAACTTGGCAGTTTTTTGCTGTAAGAATTTGATTGGCTTCTCTCTTTCCTTACTGCCACTGGATCCTTTGAGAAGAGTTAAATATATCTTAACTGCTTTTAATAGTTGCAATGAGCATGACTTAGAATTTTTATTTGCTATGAAACTGTATACATAATAAACTGAGTCGAGGTATCAGACTGTGTCCCTCTATGAATGCATGATGCAATAGTTTGAGACTTGAGTTTGATTTTTAAAATCATTCTGCCTAAGTTTAACTCAGTGGTGATACTTTTAATTTCTTTTGTGAGTTTCTCTGTAAAAGTGTGGTTGTGCATGTTTGGTTTTAGGTGAGCATTTTCTCTGCTAAATTATTAACTGATGTTTAAGGGCCAGCTTCAGTTTTACTGTGTGTGTTACAGTTGCCTGATCTGAAAGATGCTGAAGCAGTTCAGAAGTTTTTTCTTGAGGAGATCCAGCTTGGCGAGGAACTACTAGCTCAAGGTAATAGCACATTTTTTTTTGAAGGGTAAGTTGTAAAAATAATTTTTCTTAACTTTTTCTCGAAAGTGCTTTCTGTACACTAAGATCTTCTGGGAGTCACATTTAGCTAAGTAAATCTAGTTGCTCATTTCTAACCGTCCGTGTTGAGAAGCTTCAACAAGGGAGGAGAAAAGAAATATGCGGATTGATTGTCAGTAATTTAATGCACTCTTGGTGAATGCTTTATGCAAATACTTGATCCTTTGGAAGAAGTTTGATTTCAAAACATGATTTGTCATGCAGGTGAATATGAGAAAGGTGTTGATCACTTGACCAATGCCATTGCTGTGTGTGGACAGCCGCAGCAGCTACTACAAGTTCTACAGCAGACTCTTCCACCACCAGTGTTTCAAATGCTTCTAACTAAGCTCCCTACAATAAGCCAGGTATGTGAAACATTCCCTGTTTTTGAGGTTTAAAACTAATTAAACTTCTTCTGTCATCAACTGCATCAGCCTTGTGTATTGTTTTTGGTAATATGTTTTTTGTATAGTTTCAGTTAGATTAAAAGAAGGTTTTTAACCTAAAACATTAAAAATATTTATGAAAATGCCATGCAGCATTGATAACAAGCAGGGCAAAATAGAAACCTTTTCTTATGCATAGGGCATGGTGAGCTCTTCCAAAGCAGAGACATCTACAGGCATCTCAGTGTATAAGCAGATCCACTGTTTTCCAGATAGAAGTTGGATGTCCAAAAAGGGTTACCTTTCTTGCACTGGGTCTTGATTTTCATTTTTTAAAATTGCATGTAAGCACCTGTAAGTGCTATAAAAGTCTGTCAGAATGAATCTGTTGTTTTTGCTAGACTATTCTGGGCCAGCTATCAACACGGGACGTTAACTAGCACCAGAGCGCATGACAGTTTTGGAAGCTTAGTGGTATTCCTGATGACAAAAGTGCTGGTAGCCAGGTGTATTAAATGCCCTCTCTTTTTAAACTGTGGTACTGTGCAAGTAATGTTGACAATTATGCTAGCAAGCGAGTCTATTCTAAAATAAATAATAGAAGTTTTACCTTCTGGAAGTGCAAGGGAGCTCCCTTGTGATGTCACCCCACATAAGGCTGAGGCTCGGTGCTGTTTATCAGTCAGCTGTCATTACAGCTCAGGCCTGGTAACATTTCAGGTTAAGGTTCGTATCGTTAGCACTGAAAAGCACCGGATAAACAAGACGTAAAGGTCTGGGGAAGCAGTGGAGCAAAAAAGTTTCATAAGAGAACAGTGCCAAAAACCCCACAGAGGTCGTCACTTGAGGCTGACAGGATATTATTTATCTGACTTTGGCTTTGGTTGGTATTGCACAGTATATAATTTCTACGGAACTGGCTGCAAAACCTTTTGTCAAATAGATTACAATTTTTAACAGATTAATCAGTCTGCTCAGTAGTTACACTGCTTAATTTTCAGTGTAAAATTACGTTGTTGTTCAGTTGCCTACTGTCAATTTTATGTAATTGTGAATGAGTTTTTCTCCTTCTTACAGAGAATTGTAAGTGCACAGTGCTTGGCTGAAGATGATGTTGAATGAGGTCACACCACAACAGGGGGAAAAAGTGTTTTCTTACCCCAGAAGATGAGCATCAGTAGGGGGAAAAAGGGGCAAACATAGTAGTTAATGGACTGTGTACCACATCGGGTTCTACCAGAGTTAAAATTAACTTTGTGTAGGTGGGTTTCACAGGATTTTATTTATTACCCCAGTGAAAAGTGTATTTTGATAAGAATTCATTTTATAAATACACTGTGTTGAGTTATCAAAGTATCACTAACTTCGTTATTAAAATATGCAGTTGTAATGTTGTACATATAAAGACATAAAACCACAACCTATTGAAAACCCAATGCTCATTTTTGAAAAAAACAAAACAAAACAAAAAGTTATGGCAATAAAGATTTATCTGCACTTGTGTGTCCCTACAGTACTACTTTAAATTTCAGAACATTTGGGTGTCAGAGCAAACGATCTAAAAATGACTTAACATTAAAATTTATTTTTAATGTTATGGCTGGTCTTCCAATGCTTTTAATTAAAAACCTCGTGTAATTTCTCAAAAAAAAATAGGTGTGTGATCATTTAAGCTGTAACTGGTCTCTTTAAAAAGAGCTGCAAATCAGAATGGTACTAGATGACTGGCTGCAGAAAGAACGACACATCTGTTTGTCAGGTACAATGACACCTGTTGTGATGCAAGGCAAAACTGTATCTGCCAAACAGGAAAGCTCTGTTAGTGCAGGTGTCTGAAATAACGCTGCTAGGAGAAGAACCTTGGACAGATTTTAAGAGCACAACGATTGTTTTTTGGAGAGCCCAAAACATTTTATAAGATAACTAACATTTCAGTCTCTAGTTTTCAAGACCATAGAAAATGGTTGTTAAAAGTCTTTGGCACTTGTCTTTAAATTTTTTGTACTGATACAAGTAACACAGGTAAGACCTTGATAAACCCAGGCTAAACTAGCTAAAGCTGCTGGAATTAGAAACGTGTAAAACTTCAGTACACAGTGAAAAGGAACCAAATAACATGTAGCCTCAAATGTGCTTTCAAAAAAATACTTCTGCTCATTTTCCATGGGTAGGATGTTGTAAATTTCAAATTATAACGGACCAGCTTCTGCCATTTTCTGGTTTTGTGCTATGGCCACTCAGGTGGCAAAAGAAACAATTAAATATGGAGCTTTACACTTCAGCACGGTGACTTATGCTTTAGGGCGTTTGTCTTACAGACCAGCTGATAGTTTGTGATTGTGATGCCAATGCATTACCAGTGAGGTACTAGATGGCATAGTCCAAACAGAAGCGATACTCTGAATGCACTTTAGCTAACATTCCCATTTATTTCTGTCTCATTTCAGCCTGCTTTAAGTTTCTGTAAAGGCAGATTCTTCAAAAACAGGTCTCAAAGTTTCAGAAGTTGCTTAGCACGGAATTTTTGAGAGGTGAAATGGATAGTTCATGGTCACTTAGCAGTCAGACACCAGAGTTTAGGAGTGCAAATGCCTCTTGCTGAGTCTGTCAGAGTGGACAATTCAATTTGTTACGGAGATATTTCCCCACTAACCCCGTGAAAGTACAGCATCCCAAGATTTGAGCTGCTGTTGAATTTTTCTGTAGTGGGACAAATACTGAGGCTCATGGCTGGTATGAACAAAAACTTCTAGAGTAGCTGACTCTAATTTAGTCTTTTTGTTGTGCTTGAGTTGTTCAGGTAGCATAAGGTAGAGGTAAAACTCAGTAGCCATAATCTGCAGGTGGCAATGACTGTTTCCCTCTTTTCTTTGGGTTAGAGGGACAAAGTTATTCTGCACCTAAAATATTTAATTAAAAAAAAACAAAAGTTTCAGTAGGTTCTGTGTTTTTGGGGTGCATTTGGGCTTTTTGGAGGGGTTTGTCTTTTAGTTTTTAATTTTAAGGGTTAGGAAAAATTTGTAGATTAAGCTGGCAGCACTGTTCCCATGTTTAGCTGCTGTCCTTGCTGGTGGTCATTTCAGTGTAATATCTTTTTGGTTCATATTTTAACCTCAAGGTAAAACAACCTGCCTTAAAACCCAAACAGTGCAAGATACCCTTCCTTCAAACCCAGATAGCTTTCTACACTCTGGTATAACGTTGCCAGTTCAAATGCACAGTTTAGCTTGCAGCAATGTTTTCCTGAACTAAGTATATTTTAGCAAATCTGTGTGTCAGTTCTTTATTTTGATGGAAGACTTGATGATTGTCTGATTGTGTTTGCAAACGTTCATTGCTTTAGTAATTGTTTTAGACACCCATGTTACTCTAAAGCTTTTTAGTTTTCTTGATCCTGAAAAGTTAGATATTTTAGATAACGTAGATTTAAATGAAGCCTTAAGAAGTACAGATACAGTTACAAATCTTACAATCCAAAAGTACTTGCTTAGTAAGCTAATGGAAGCTCTGACACCTGATTTGAGTGCCTTGTCTAGTAGGGTGGGAATGTTGAATCCTTTTAATAAGGCTTAATATATATATTTTTTTTTCCAAAACCTGATGAGCTAAAACTTTACAAACTGTGAAGACTTGAAGATACTGTCTAGAATGGGAATTTGCTGTTTCTCCAACAACGGTGGGCTGCCACTTGTGTTGCTAGCACGCACAGCCCACGGATGTAGGAAGGAGGCTGTAACTTAGGACTCAGACATAAGCAAAGGAGCCGGTCGCTGGAAGGGCAGTGGTACTGATGGGTGTTGCTGCATCACTGGCAGCAATGCTGTTGCATTTAGCTGTGCATAATAATACTCTTCGCCTGTGCAAATTAAAAAAGGTGGACATGAACTATTGCAGGCGGTGTATATTTGCTGCTGGTGAGCTCAGAGTTCCTGGTGATAATACCTGTAATCTTCACTGCAGGTAAAGCTACTATTCTTTCTCCCAGGGAAGAGCCATCCTCCTTTCTGTGGCTCTCCCCTCAGAGGATTGCTCATAAAGGAGGTCAGAGGTCTCTTAGTTTTATGTTGGGAAGTCTCCTGTCATCAAGTTAATGAGCTTCTCAGGCAGCTTTTGTAGCCCCCCCCCAAAAAAAAAAAACGTAGTTAGTTTTATGATCATGCAGGACTACCTTTTGTTTGATGTCTCACCATTAAGTTTTTAGGTAATGGGATCGAGTCCAAAACCAGAGTGATCAGGCACACACTGAATCATCTGGCACGAATTTCCTTACCCTGGGGAATGGCAGAATAATATTGTTGCCCTTAACTTGAAAAATGAAGCCCCAGCCCTGCTGTGTAGGAGGCAGCTAGCCAGCCAGTCATCATCAAAGCTCAAGCTATTTATGCACCCAGAAGAATCTTTCTAAAATTCTATTTGTACATCTGTTGATGGTGTGTTTAAAGTCCCTTAGGCTCGACACTGGCCCTGCATGACCATTGCGTTAAAATTAATATGAGTGAAACTTCAAGGGAATCTTTGAAGTGGTCACTAAGTGCTTTTAGTGAGTATTTCAAAGGCATGTTGTACTCTACACCCAAGCTTCTGAGTTTTTGAACATATACAGATATGAAAAAGGTTGATGTGAAGAAAATAATTTCTTCAAGGCTTCCGTTGTACCTAAATCTTGCTTTGTTTTTCAATGTGTGTGTTTGCTCTGTCCAGTCTAGGTTATGGTCTCATTTGGGCAGTGACCAAAAAACCAGCCTGTCTGCACAGCAGTCAAATCTGACCCAAAGTGTGTCTTGCAAAGAGCTGAAACTCATGCTTAGTTCATAGCGACTGGAGTAGCTTTCATCATAGCGGCTCCAGAAACTGAGTTTCTGGTGGAGGTAACCTGCTTCCTGCAGCTGTACCCAAGCAGAGCTTCCCAGAGAAGAAGATGTGGACATCTGAAGCTGTTCTCAGAGGGCAGGAACCGCCATGTGCTGGGTGTGAATGTGTGAGTGAAGCCACAGAGAGCAGCTGGCCCTTGTGCCATGTTTCTGTACTCAACCATCCAGCAGACTAGAACTTGACAACGGGCAATTTTTTTCAAAGTACAGAGCTTTCCATTTGTGCTTAAAAAAAATAATCAGGGTTTTCCCTTCTTTCCCTGCAATAGGGACATACAGGTGCTAGCTTTACAGATTATTTACTGTATATCTTTCCATAAGGTGACTACTCTCCGTGTTTTCTGATCGCTGCTGTGACCTGATAATCACGAGTTCTGAAAGGCCTGTGTGCTCTCAGCTTTGGACTCCGCAGGTGTCCTTCCAGTTCCTGTCCTGTAAAGGTCAGGCCTGGATTTCATGGGTTAATAAATGCGTGTCCTGCAGCCCGTGCTGACGATTACCAGCATTGCCCTTGCGCCCTGAGGATGTCCTTGACTCCTTAATTTGGGATGCGGGGGTGTCCATTAGCGCTCCCCGCTCGGGTGGTTGCTGGATGGGGCGGTGTTGCAGCTGGAACGGCGTTGCTGCAGCCTGTAAATCCGCCTGGATGGTCCGTGCTGTGAGACAGTTGGAGTGGCTTTCAAGCATGAAATTTCTGCTCTGCACGGAGGCAGAAAACAGCCTCTGCCAGCTAGTTCTGCATCTTTTCACAACTTGGACCCTTGTGACTATGAAATCCTAATTTGCTCGCGCTATCATTTATTGGAGCAGGTCTGAGTCTAAACAGCAGAGGGCAGCTTTGCACGTTGTCTGTGCAAGCTCGTCCTGCAAAATCCTGATTTTAACAATCTTTGTGTCTCGTGGGGTGATGCAATGCAGTATTTTGTCCAGACAAATTTGGTACGGTGTATCAAACAGGGTCACTGGGGCAGCAGTGGCAGATGTTCCTACCGATACCTAATTTTGGCACTTTAAATCCTGTGTGTTTTATTTGTTGTGGTAACATGACGAGAAAGGTTTCCCTTCCATCCCCCAGCCCAAACCAGGCATATAGATAAACCAGCTACATTGTGCAGCTGATCTCTGCAACACACAAGTGCATTCCCTGCCGTGTCAGAGGTGAGCTCCCCCTGCGCAGATGTAATTTTTCTGGATGAGCTTTGAAAAAGGAGTGAAAGGAGAACGGTTACCTGCAGTAGGGGTGGGAGAGAAATTCTCCAGCTTAAGCCTGGAGTTGCACTGTCTGAGATGGGCTGTGAGAGGAGGGCTAATCCCCCCCCCTCAAAAAATATAAAAAAGGGGTAAGATGTTCTAAGTTGGCAATGGGATGCAGTTTTGTTGCTGGTTGAAATTCAGCCCAAGATGGCAAAATCTCCTTGCGCTGTGGCAGTCCCGTAGCTGACATGGAGTGAGCTGCTGGGGCCTCTCTGATGCCGAGGAGGCAGCTCTCTGTAGCACAGTGGCACCTTGGCTTGTGACCAAATCTTAACTATTCCCGCGCTTCAGAAGTGGCTTCTCTGTGCTTCTTGGGTGTGTTTGCAGGGGAAAGTGTGTGTTGGTGCTGTACACGTAAATGGAAGTTTTCAGCCTCTGTAGTTGTCAGTCAACATATTTCTGGGCATTTAACTGGTTATTAAAAACACTTAGGAGTCTGCTTAAAACATAGCAAGTACCTAGAGAAATAGAGCTGTTTAATAAAAGATACTGTCTCTGCACACCAGGCTTCTCCTCCTTCCCTAGGTCAATCTGGATGTGTTACACCCTATAACATAGCCTGGAAGATACAGAAATTTGCTGTAACAAACTAAACCTTGCCTGGTTTGGCACGTATGTAGAAGAGCATTTCTTGGAGCTCCGAAACAAGCTGGTTAGCATCTTCTGTTGTATTTAATATTGTTTAATTAGAAGTAATGTACTTTCTGCTGTGATGATTAAAATGACAATGATTATTGCATGGATTTGTTAATTATAATGCAATGACTAATTAAACGGAGAAATGGAGAAAAGGGATTCCTGAGCAAGCACGTTCTTTGAGAAAGTCTCCTGTGGTGTTTCTAACTGGTAGTACATGCCTAATCGATTCACAGCAGTGCCTCGTTGTCGGTGGGAGCGATGTTTGGTTCTGATGGAAATTTGCTTTCACCACACGTTGACCTGACGTTGCGCCCGGTCCTGTAAGTTACCGCCGTGAAGACTCCCAGCTCCTAGAGTTAAGGACCTGGAAGCTTTTGCATACGTAAAGAAGAGAAGCCCCGTCTGTCCCCAGGTTACAGCCCCATGTTTTTCAAGTTCTTCCAATATGGGTGTTTGCTATGACACTCAGCTGAATTTGCACAACCGCGAGGGGCTGTTGTTTGATTTACCTTTCATGTGCTTTTATCTCTCCATCTACAGTCCTGAGCCTTAACGTCAGCCCCCTTGGCTCATGTTAGAAGTTGTCTGACAAGACCAAGGGTCCTTTTTAACTTCTCTGTAGGGATGTCATCTACTGGCCGTTAGCGCTGGCAGAATTCTGAGCATGAAAATGTTATTATTACTTCTGTATCAGCAGAGATGTGCGTGGCACTCTGAAGAATCTGCCAAGATGAAGTCTGTGCTTCTGCAAGCTCGCAGTCTGCCGTCCTGATCCCGTAACTTACCCTGCACGGTCCCTTCCTCACGGAAACCTAAGCAATCAAGATCAGGACAATGGGCCAGTGACACATGGAGGGATAAGGTAAGGTTTAGGACAGCCTGATTGGTTTGGTAGTTATTGGGTGGGTGTTTTGTTGGTCTGAATTATGTACAAAGCTCTAAAACTTGCTCCTTTTCACATTAGTTTTAGACTGGTTGAGTAAAAGTAGGAAAAATCAGACCTCAGCCAACTGTAGACCAGGTTGTAAATAATGAAACCTACTGAAACACCCAAGTATTAGGCACTCCTTATGGCTGAAAAGATCTGAAGCACAACCCCCCTCAAACTGCAGTGGAGTAACACGAACTGTCAGCACTGGGTTAATTCTTCTGCTGGCATTCCTGCAATTCGTAAGCAGATTTTGCATTGCAAATGTAAGCAGCAATCTTTTAAAAAATTTGGCTAGCTGTTTGGTAGCAACTGCAAAAGGAACTGTGACTGTGTCGTCAAAAGCTACTAATCAGTCTAGGCCGTGGTGTCTTAAATTTGGCGGCCCCATCATGCAAAAAGGAAAGCTGGGACATCGGTATTGAGCAAACATAAATAAAGCAAACGGATCAGAAAGCGGTGCAGTGAGTCAACGTCCATCTTATATGTTGGATCACAAACTGAGAATGCACGAGGACCCGATGAAATGTTTGAAAACGGGAGAGGTACCTTGTTGTGAGAAAGTTGTAGCCCCGTCTAGGCCAGTTGACCCATCCTTAAAAATAATGCAGCCTTCTTAAAACTTACTTCTGATACCCAGAGGCCTCGTGGTTAGAGCAGGTGTTTTCTGTTGACCAGGATGGCTGTATCCTCCTTTTTCTGCTTTTGAGATGGTACCTGGGAAGGACAGAAGTGTATGCCTGAAGGGAGCTGGCTGTGTGCTATGGGCAGAAGGTGAGATACCGGGCTGGTGTGACTGCCACCTTCATGAACCAACAGCCTGTCTGGTTCGCAGTGAGAGCTTGGACTCAGTACCTTGGCTTCTATGGGCAACCATGGAAGTAAGTGCTGATCATTTGAATTGGTTTTCTAGAGCACACAGAGGCCCTAGGATGGCATTTATTGATACTAGGGCAGTATTCTTCCTATGCTTTTTGTCGTAAAATGCGAAGCAGGGAAAACAACTGACTTCTGTGCACAATCCCTGCCTTCGTTTTCGTGGTTTCCAGGATGTTGTTATGAGACTCTGCCAGGTCTCAGGGGAGAGGATGCTGGGTTGTCCTCAGAAGCTTCCAGCAGGCCTGATCATGTCTGTCATCGTGCTGTAGATCTTTTCCTAGTCAATGTCTCCTACCTTGGTTGGGCAGCACGTTTTCGATAAAAGCAGGTGTCTCCCAGATTTTAAATAAAAGTTTTAAGAAAACGGATTGCAGTCTGTCACAACCAGCAGTGGCCCAGGCTCAGGTTCCTTCATGACCTTGCCTTTTTTTAAATTTACTGTTCAAATTCTGCCTCCCCAGCTTCTGGTTATGTTCCAGATATTGTGCGCTTGATCTCAGGGGGTGACAACACAAGGTTTGATGTTGATTGATTCAGCAGGGACTTTGTAAACACTCTACAAAGTATTCATAGGTCATTGCAGCATTCGTAGTCATCAAAGTATTCCTATAGGTTCTCCCTCTGGGCTTTTGAGGAAGGGCTGCTGTAAGACTGATTTACTGGAGCAGCGTGCATTATATTTGTTTTGGGAAACTTAATTGCATTTTCCTTTCTTGGCAAATAAAGTTATTTTTGCTACTATCACAGAATATCACCTTCATTAATATGGCTATTTAGGGCATAAACAGAGCGGCTGTGCTCCTGGGAAGCCACACAGGATCCAGGAACCAAAGTCATGGAGCTAATGATTAGCTAGACATACCATTCTTTGCGCCAGGGCCAAATGCAATCTACTGCTAATCACCTTTCATCCCATTTAAGGTGTGATAGTGGTAATATATTTCCAGTGGGAAGTGCAAGAGCAGAACGCACTTGGCCAAAAGGCAGAGTTTTGTGGGCAGTCTTGGATTCCTGATGCAAGGCGTCTTCCATTGCTCCCCAAAATGATGGTCTCTCCTGGCAGAGTTCAGGCACTAGGGCTGCTTTTGTCTCCTGGATAAACAGGGTTCTGCAGTGGCCAGAACTCTTCCAGCTGCACATCCCTCAGTGACCATCAGCATTCACATGGACCGAGCTGCATTTTTGTTTTACCTTGCCACGTGAAGGTCATGCAAAATAATCAATTTGCTCTCCTTTGCTGGGTGTCTTCCAGAAGTAAAGTGCCTTTCTTTTGCTATTTGAGGGACTTTGTGTTTCGGCTTTCCTTTTTTTTTTCAGTGTTGAAAGGCCGACAGTTGTGTTCCTTCCAGAATAAAAGGGAAAATGTGTCATCGGTGAGGCACTTAATGGGGGGCTAGCGTCAGAGTACGTGGTGCTGAGGCGTTTGGTCCGATGCGGCTGGGCATGGGGCATCAGCTCTAGATTCACGCCTGTCTCCTTGGCACGAGGTGGTTCCTGCCAGCCCCTCGTCTCGCTGCAGACGCCCGTGGACAATCGGAGAGCGCGACGGGGCTGCTGCAGAGCGCGGAGGCTGGCGGAGCCCGGGCGTCGCGGTCCCGTGCCGCTGGATGGCAGTGTGGGACCCCGCCAGCTGCGGCTGCCGGCCCCGCGGGGCGGGCTGCGCCGGGGTTCATCGCTGCGCCCACCACCCCGGCCGGAGAGCGGAACGAAATCGTGCCACAGAACGTTACAGCTGTTGTGCCTCCTGCTTTTCTTCCTTTTCGCCTTTTTTTTTTTTATTCCCCCCCTTCAGTTCTTTGTCCCCCAGCAGGGTGCAGGGGTTTAAAAACCTTCTTTCTTAATCGCTCGCCTTCTAAAAACAGAGCGAACACGGCCTCTTGGGAGCAATTAGCTGTGAGAAAAGCATTTCTCAAACAATTGCCAGGAAATATTGTCTTGACCGATATTCCTGATGTAACACTGTCGTTCTCAGTACTGTTATTCTAAGATACTCGACTGCAAAAACAGCAGGGTACGGATCCGTAATATGTGATCTGCAGTTTACCACCTACCTTACCTTTTTTATATCCATTTACTTTCGGTTTGTGTCCTCCCTGCAGCCCCCCCCCCCCCCCCCCGGAGCTATTCTGCTTAGGAGGGTGAAGAATTATTTGTAGCTCTCCTCTGCTGCCTGGTGTGCCAGGCCAAGGCTCTGACAAGACACGGCTCAAAATTAAGGTTATGCCTCCGCTGTGCAGGCTCCAGATTGAAATTCTGTGGCAGTGTGCTGTGGAGGAGGTCAGGCTGCATGATTGCAGTGATCCCTCTTGGACTCAAAACCTGGCAGCCTCGGCGTACGTGAGGTTGGTGAAGCCTGAATTTCCCCGGGAGCAGCTTGGGAGCGGCTATACGTGAAGCAGGTGGCAGCTGTACGCCGAACCCAGCGTCCTGAGCCTGGAAGGCCTCTCCCCATGGCTGTATGCATGGAAGATGGACCGGGCTGCAGGGTGCGGAGGGCTCTGAGGAACAGCGGTAAACAGCACTGAAAGCCAAAATCAGCAGCAGCTGGGAACCGCTGCTAGCTGCGTAGGTAGATGGGCATACACCCCTGCCCATTCACACGCACAGCCATACTTGTTTGTATGGTAAGGCTCAAATTTTGCCCCTCTTTACGTAAGTTCGTGGAGATTTGAGAAATGAGCCTCACTCTGTGGGACAGGGTGTGAACTGAAGCACCTTCTGGAAGACAGACAGCAGTGTAATCCTTTCATTCAACCCTGTCTGCAGCTGCTTTTTATAAACTTGGCATAAATACGTACTCAGTGAGGCCAGGCCTGTGTAGCTGGAAAATATTTTCCACCGTCCAAAAAAACAGAAGATTGGAAAAAGAGCCCAGAAATTGTGCATAACATGGAATGGCTTCGCTTGTGGTTTTTTTCCATGACTTCCTCAGCTCATTTTTCTGCTGCCAATTTTAGAAGCCCATAAGTCATACTTGTTAAACTTTCTCAGTTAAAATGTAACTCGAAGAACAAAGTCATATGATATGTTGAAGCCAAATAATCGTTGCGGAGCCTCTGACTTGAGAACAGCTACCCCGACTTGGCCAGCCTGCAGTCCTGCAGGGGCTCCTGTCCCCGGGTGGGCAGGGCCAGGGGCAGGTGAGCAGCATGAGGCACGGCTGTGTGTCCCCTCCCAGACCAAGACCTCGGCCAGGATTTCTCCCTGCTTTTGCTAGGGTCGTCAGGCCCACCGTATATTATGCTGCAGAGCCGTTGTTTTGGAAGGGGAGAATTTTCAGCTCCTCCTCTAGAGGCACTTTAAATAGGAGGTGAAGCAGAAGAGGGAACGAGAGGAGGCAGCACAGAGACCAGCGGGGTCCAGCCGTTGAGAAGCTGCTGTAGGTAGGAGCTGTTGCCATCAGGGCAAACTAGCTGAGGAGTGAGGAGAGAGAAAGAGTGCCAAGAGAGAAAGTGAATTTGCTGGAGGGTTTGAAGAAAGGGCATCCGCACTTCAGTGCATTTTTAAGTGTTGAATCAATATGGAAGTACTCGCATGCCAGGAGCAATATTTTCATTTGCCAATTTTGCTCTCTTATAAGGTGATGGTGCTCACACCCGAGCCCTGAGTGGTTGTCCTAAAGCACCATCTCTTTGTCCAAATTCTGCTCTGCTCCCTCCCCCAGGACAAGTCCCGGGTCACCGCTGTGGAGGGGAGTTGCTCTAAATTTACATTTGGGCAATAGCCGAGGGTGGAATTTGGCTGTGGGCTCTGCCAGCGGCGCTGCTCCAGCCAGCCTTGTCCGCGGCAGCGCGCGCATCCCGGGTGCTGTCAGTCCCAGCCTGCGCCTCTGGGACCCGGCGCCTCGGGCAGGCAGGAAACACCGGCCCGAGCTGCCCGCGGGGAGCAGGGCAGGGGAAGAGGTCAGCAGGGGCTCTGCCGTCACTGGGAAGGAGCCTTCCAGCCCTGCCTCCCGGTTGTGCTGGGAAGGAGCAGCATGGAGACGTGCCCCCTGCATAAAAAATAAAAGGGCGTCTGTGTTCCTTTCCCCTAAACAGCAGCTTGTGAGTTTGGTTCTGGTCCTCGCTGTAAAGTGGGAAACGGCCCCAAAGCCCATCTTTCGATGGCAGGGCGAAATGGCCTTTCAACATCCCTGTGGTCTTCGCGGGAAGGGAGGAACTGAACAAACCCACTGGAAATCAGCAAGGGTGTTGTAATGTTTTTTTGGAAAGCCGGTTTCAAAACCCGGTGGCTGCCTCGCTCTGTCCTGGCAGCCGCTTCCTGTGCCAGGACATCCAGGGAGGTGGTGGTGACTGATGTAACCGCGGTGGCCAGGCAGAGTCACTTGCCCAACGTGCTGAGGCTGGCAGGCAGCCAGAGAAATGTGCTAAGGCCGGGTTTTCTCACAATGGGCTCGCTGTCCCCGTGCACATACCTATAACTGGGTCAGGTGCTTGGCACGGCCGCCTTCCAAGCCGATTAAAGGAGGCGGCGGAGTTACCCACGCCAGAAGAAGAGGAAGAAAAAGGAAGAAGATTTTGCTCTTGTCCCATGCGAATGCAGACCTGATGCATCTCTAGGCACGCTTTGTTTGCATAACAATGCTGTAATTAATAACGATGCCTGCTCGTTGGAGCCAGCTCTTCGTGTTAATGGTGGGAGGCGTAGAGGAGAGGGTGAGGAGAGGCCTGGGTAGTGTTTTTGCTGGATCACCACCTTTAGGTTATTGTGACAGACTTCTGAAAGGATCTCTTTGTATGAACGGGAATATAATGCTCAGCTGGGCTCTTAAATTCTGTCTCTGTTGAGAAGAGAGATCCTTTCATATTGATTGTCATTCTGTATGCAGTTCAGGCACCGACTTGCAGGAAATCTGGGCCAGAAGAGATATCATTAGGTATTTATGGGGGTTTGGTTGGCTCAGCAGTCAGTTTTTCCATTGTCATGCCGTGACAGTAGTGCATTACATACAGCCTCAGGAGACATCCTTCTGCTTCCACAACAATAAAGGACTTTTTTCTTTCTCTGACTCATCTTCAGCATGAAAAAAAACCCACAGTAAATATAATTAGCAACAGGCAGATATACTGTACTTAGCTCTCGGAGCCCATTGGGATAGCTCTTACAAAAATATATGTTCGTGGTTGCTCGCCCTGTGCTTAAATGTCCTGAAGTCTTCCTCCAGCTGCATTCCTGGTTATACTTAGGCGTTTTAATGTAGCCTAGCGAGGCTGTAGGCTGAGGAGCCATTTCTAGCTTGGATTAAGAGGAGGAATACATTTGATGCCGGGATTGTCTTTCATGCTCACACGAGAGCTTAGGCCAGACTTGCAGCTCGCGGGGCAGCACAGTGAGTGCTGTGCTGTGCTGACCCAAGGTCCGCGTAGCTCTCCGTCCTGCAGATGCCGTGGGAAGGAGGACAAGAAACAGAGCAAGTCTGGACTGATGCTGCCCCACGGCTCCCTCCTGGCTCCCAGCACCCACCGAGGGATGAGGAGGGAGGCAGCCGTCACCTCCATCCTCCTGGTCCCCCGGTCCCCACGGCGGTGGCCCCTCTTTCCTTTGCGTGGGATGGGGAGCAGCCCCGGCTCTGCTCTGCTTCACCTCGGGCCCACGTGGTCACAGGAGGATTTCTAGGTTAAATGCGTCCTGGCCCCCTCAGTATTTCCCTGATGTAAGCGCGATGGAGCAGGTGGCATGCAGCTGGGCTCTGCTTGCTGCCAGGTGGGTGTTCCCTGCCCCGTGAGGGGCTGCCTCGCGTCCCGCCGGTGCCGTTGGGGCGCCCGAAGCCAGGAGCCGGCCTTTGGGCCCATATTTCACCTCAGGGTGCAGGCTGACGCCAGTCACACGGCTGCGAGCAGGCCAGCTGCGAGATTAGTAGCCCTCTGTTTATTTATTTATTTCAACCTGTGACTAAGATGGGGGAGTATTTGGATGCGAGCCGCTCCTCCCAGAAAAGTACTGTTTATATTTCGGTCTCCTGAGTCGAGTCAGTCGGATCTGAAGGGCTCGCAGCCCAGCAGCGGTATGTGGGCTCTGCTGCCATGTCCCCGCGTAACCTGGCATCAGCGCTGCCGGACAGAGCGGGGGCTGGCTCTTTGCTCATCCCCAGCTGACGTGCCCACAAGTTTTCCTCCGTGAGCACGCGGGAGGGGTGATGGCTCCGCATGCACCGGCGGCACCGCGGGGCTCACCCGCGCTGCGTGTGCGGCACCGTCACTGCGAGGGCTGTGCGCGAGTCGGTACCTGCTGGCATGTGATCGGGAGAGATGCTTTTAGAAACGTGAGGGTGGCATGAGGAAACAAGTCAGCTGAAATATCTTTAGCTTGTAGGGCACCTGTGGACTCATAGACGCAAGCGAAACAGCATACAGAAACTCCTCAAATATCAAGCTTATTTCCACTATCTATCAAATTTCACCTGCATAAGCAGCGTATTTACTTCAGATCTGGCAAATTCAAGCCCCTGGCTCTAGGCACACCTAATTTCTGGGGGAAGAACAGAGACATTTCAGTCAGCTTCTATGGGAAATGATTTCCCAAAGCTAGGGTCTTGTTCCCTTTGGGAGCGCAGGGGGCAAGGCACAGGGGAAGAACTAGCTGAGAGGCAAATGGGGCCTGGGGCTTTAAACAGCGCCTGGCTAGGTGCAGGAGCTGACTGCAGAGCTAATGAGACATGGGGAAATATGAGTTCATTTTCTTGAGCTAAGGGAAATTTGGAGAATCCTGTTCCCATATGTCATCAGTTGCTAAAACAAGTCTACTGGAAATGTAAAAAGTCTGTCTGTCTGCCTCCACTCCTTGCCCTATAGCAGTATAAGTCGTACAACTTCATCTGAGTTTGGTGATAAATAAATGAGCAATCCTGCCTCCAAAGCTATCTGTACATCCTTGCTCCAGGCTTGTACGGCAGCACAGGGCTGCACACTGTCAGGGAAGGAGATGTTCTCTGCGTGGCGTGTCATGGTATGTTCGCTGGTCACAGCATTGCCCGTGGGGTGAGAAATGGGCCGGGACTGCTCTCAAGCCATCAGTCTCGTGCATTTTCTGTCTTAGCGCTCTCTGGTTCTTTAGCGTAATGCCTGTACAGCTAATGATCGAGGTCAGGCCTGTTGGCCTCCTGCCAGCAAACTAAAACCTGGTGTTTTTCTGAGCTGAGTTTATAAACAGGGCGCAGGCTGAATCTTCTTGTAAGCTGCCATGGCAAGGGCTAGAAAACAGGATGCCAGCTCCAGTGCAGCATGTGCCAAGAGTGGTGCTTATGGAGTTATTTCTAGAGGGGAAGACCTCAACATCCTAAATCACCAGCTGAGCCGTGGCAGCGCAGCAGAAACCCTCCAGAGAAAGGGGACTGTGGAAGTCCCAGCATTTCTGCTGGTGCTTCCTCCTGGTCAGGCCCACCAGCAGTGGGGCTGCAGGCAAGTTTGTGTGGTGCTTGCCTGTATTTAGTGACTGATCTGCAGGCTCCAAGCTGCATACGCCTTCCTGTTGTGAGCTTCTCAAACTATATTTTCAGTGGGAAGTAACTGAGGGAGAGGAAGAACAGCTTTCTAACCATGTGGAGATAGGCCTTTTCTTAGGGAAGAAAGACTCAGATCTTAACCATGCTCAGAGCTGCTGACTGAGCCGGGTTTGATCTTGGCAACACCAAAGAAAGATGGGGTATTTCCAAAGGAGGCGAAGAAACCCGTGTAAAACCAGTGTAAATGGTGTTAGGGTTGCAGGGTTCTGTTCTCTAAATATGAGCAATCGTGATCTGTACTGAGCTCCGTGGGAGGCAAAGGTATGTCAGTCTTGGGGTGAATGTTTTTTTCTCTGCTGATTTAGCACAATGGGGAACCTCGGGGAAGCCTTCCTGAAGGAGCTGCCTGCCTGCTCCCCGTCTGACTTACAGCCCTCTGGCTCGTGCTGACACACAGCCCAGAGTAGGCAAGTTTTCTTGATGTGTAGGCTGGGGCTTCCATTTGGGCAAACCATGCAAACTGTCTTTCAGGGAGAAGGGATGGGGTTGGGAAGAGGAAACTCTGCTGGGCTGAGTCTGCATTCCTGAATCACACAACTTGCTCTGCCCAGGCCCAAGCTTTCAGTAGTTGTGGATGTCAGCTCAGCACGGCATCAAGGTTGTGTCCTAAAGCTGCTGTACGGTACTGCAGAGCAGTTACTGAAATGGATAAAATGGCCTAAAATAAAACAGGAAAGAAAACAGCTCCCTCAGCAGGCAGGCGACAAACGTAGCTGTCACCCTGGTTTTGTTCGTGGTGGGCTGGGTGACAGTTTCAGCTCTGAAGTCAGTGACATTCAAAGCCCTTCTCTGAGGGTGAAGGGATACAGAATGAGATCTAATTTGTTCTTCACAGGGCATCACTTTCTGGCTTTCCTTTTCTTTTTGGCAAGAAACTATGGGTAATGTATGTCAGTGTCATCAAAGACACATTCATGCTACTCTCGCAACTGTGACCTTCTATCCAGCTAAAAGAGGTACAGCGGGTGATGGCGAGATGCTCAGTTTACGTCCACAGGGCAGATTTTCCAAGCAGCAGCTCTGTTGGCAGGGCCACCTGCCATGCTGTCTGGCCACCTCGGTGCCAAGCGATTCTGGGAAGATCTGGGCCGTGACGCCACAGCCCAGCAGCGACAGCGGCGGGTTCCTGGAAGCCGCGGTGCAGGGCGCCGGGGGAGCCCCGCTGCAGGACAGCCGGGGCTGGGGAGCAGGGCTCCGAGCGGTCGGACCCGCACGTTGCAGGGCCCTGTGCGGGCAGCAGGCAGCACCCTTACCGAACCAGTCCCAGAAAATTGGCTGCCTGGGCCGGGAGGAAACGGCGTTAGCTGTCACAGCTTTCACTCAGAATTAGCTATGAGCTGGCCAGGCATAAATTGCTTTTGGAATTAGTCCTGCCAGCTGCACTACCAACAAAGCAAAAATTGTCTCAGGAGCGAGGCTCGGGGTTCACACATTTAAACCCTACCTGTCACAAGGTTGCTAAACTCTTCCCCTGGGCTGGTACTACAGTATTTACCGTATTGGCATGCTGTCTTTTCTGTTTGACTGCCGCATGATCGTATTATAACATGTCCTGTTGACAGGACTCGACGCGGGTCAAACTGTGTAAAGAGATAACAGCGGCCTTGATCACTCCATGGTGAAACCAGAGTAAATTACTGGATGCCGAATGAGTTATTCCATGTTTATTTCAGATTAAGTAAGATTAGAATCTGGCCTTCAGATCATGTTATTTCTCTCATTCATCTGGGTCATATTTTTAAATTCACGCGGTGGTCAACACGATCCGGTGAGTGCCAGCACACAGTCCCAGCACTTGCAAAACATCAAATGTATGTATTGGCACTTCCCATATTTGCTGACTGCAGGACAAATAGGTTTCATATGGGGACATCAAAGTCTGTTTCAGCAACTGGATGCATGACAAAGCCATGTTATAATCTGGGTACTGATTACAGCATCGGAACATGTCGGCTCAGCACGTGGTAAATTTGGATGCCTAGATAGATCAACTTTTTAGTGGCCTATGGCTTGATTTCAGCATGGAGAAGGTTGTCAGCATATTTGTGCTAATTAAGGAAACAGCATGGGAAACTCCTTTAGAGTGTAGGTACAGCCAGAGCTCAGGCAATATCACTGCTTTTCGGTGTTTTTTTTTGTAACAGCTAGCTTGTCTTCAAGTAGAGCTGCAGCTTTGTGCCTCAGCTGCATTTCTAAACTGCACTGAAGCTTGTTTGGGTCTCGTGTTTTCATCCGTTTCATCCAATTCAGTCACAATCACATTAGGAGAGCAACTGGCATTTTCTGTGTTTGGGGACAGCAGGGCAGGGTTGGATGCTCTGATATGGTTGTATTTATTTGCAACGTTGGCAGTAACTGCACCCCAACAAATAAACACAGGTTTGTGCTTGTGCTAGAAGAACTTTCATACTACTGAAAATAGTGCTTTTGCCCAACAGTTACCTTTTTTCGTGCTGGTATGTTGTGGATATGTTATACTGCTTTTAACATATTCCCATGCTGAAGTTCCCGAGAAGGCTGACATGTTGCCAACCGTGTTGAGTCCTTTCTGTTGCACTGAGTCAGCCGCCGTGATTTTACCTTTGCTCTTGGTCAAAGTCTTACGCTCCATTATCTTTTTGTTCTTTTTCTAAACATAAGAAATTGCAGTACAAGTGTTTATTCTGTGTGCTAACATTTCCTTCTTCTCTAATGACAAAACCAGCACATTGCTTTTATTATTAATAGGACAGGAACACCTAGAAACCCTTGATGTTTTCCCAAGGGATTCCCAGCTGAAATACACAAACAAAAATGGGAGAAGTTAAGTGCCTTTATTTGCATTTCTGAACAGGGAAATGAGGTGCCCAAAATTAAAGGGGCACTTGATACTTCCTTATTTAAAGGCCGTACAAAGAAGCATGGCCAAGAATAGACGTGGGATCAGTAGGTCCCTCTTCTCCAGGGGGCCCTGAGCACATTTCTGCTCACCAGCCCCAGCAGCAGCCAGTCCAGCACCGCCTCATGTCCATGTGCCCCCTGTCTGAGCTGGGGCCAGCAGCCCAGCTCTCTGCCAGCACCTCCACTGGGTCAGCACACTTCTCCTGTTCCCTGGGCAAGGCGCTCCCCGGGCTGCTGGCCTCCTGCCCCTGCCTCTTTACCACCAGGGGAAGAACTGCTGGGCTGACACCTGCTCGTGGTGGCTACTTGCGTTGGCCAGTGAAAGCCTCCAGAACAGCGGCTGATGAGAAACGGCTGCTGTGTGTCGGAGCTCACGGCAGACCTTTCCCAAGTGCCAGTCCATGGGAAGAGCCTCGCAGCTCCTGCAAGTCATAGGTGGAGCCGGTTATAACCTGACTTACCTTCCTCGGCATTTTGAAGTCTGGTGAAACATGATGCATAATGGCATTGCTCTGCTTTTGCAAGTAGGAGACTGCCTTAATGCAGGGGCGTCTCATCTGTGAGCCTCACCTCAATGCATAGTGCTTATTCAGATGTAACCGCGAAAATGAGGCCTGGCTAAATAATGCCTCCAACTGAAAGGATCCACTGAAGCCCATTATAATGATCTTAATGACTTCCAATTCAGCTGTGCCTGTGATACCAGAGTGCAAAGGTAATTATGGAAGTGCTAAATACTATTATTACTTGATATTAGCAACAGGGTGGGGGTGAGGCCTGGCAAACCCTTCCCCCACCTGGCCCAGACACGAGTGAGGGTTGCCCCTTGCCTCTAGCCTCCCAAGGGCTGGGCAGGGGAGGTGGGGCCAGGCTGCCCGGTCCAGCAGCTGCCTGGCTCCTGCCTGGGCTTCGCTGATGTCGGGAGGTGGCTGCTCCGTGCTGCAGGAGCCCTGCGGCACGTGCAGCAAGCAGGGAGAAAGCAGAAGTGTCTGCGTGCCTCCCTTCCAGCCTCCATCTTGTCTGCAGGGGAAGCAAACTTCTGTCTGTCCTTCCCCTGAGGGTTTTGCTGCTCTTTCCCTCGGTTTATTCTGCCTGTCCTGCAGCCCTCTGGTACTACCTGGCGTTACTGTTTTCTCCCTTCATGCTCTCTGTCCAGCTGAGCACCGCACGTGGATGTGCAGGGTTCCCTTCTCTGCAGCGTGGGTGTTTCAGACTTCGGACAAGCAGCGGGGCGCTCACAGCCTGGCGTGGAGTGGGGCCCTGGACCAGATGACATCCTTGGGTCCCTCCCGACCTCGGTGACAGGGGCTCCTGGCTCACTGCCGACATCGATCTAACCTGGAGGAGCACCAGCCTTGTGACCGGCGAGCGGGTTTTGAGGAAACAGTGATCACTTCAGTGGCTGGTTTGCTGCCTGACTCCTGCCTAGTGCCCGGCAGAGCACATCACCTGCTGGGCTCCCCGTGCCGCCAGGGTCCGTGGTGCTTCACCGCAGGCAGCAGCCCCGCGGGCCCCCCGTGCAGGCGGGCAGGGCGGTGAGGGCCCCTTGTGTCGGCCGGGCTGACGCAGCCTCAGGCAGCTCTGCTCACTGCCGGGCCCGCCTGCGCCAGGAGAAACCTGTGCGGCGATGATTCAGCCTCAAGTGATTGCTTGACCCAGAGGAGGGCCTGGTGATACACGGAGGCCGGGACACACCAGCCGTGATTACAAGATGATTCACTGCCATTCAAAACATCCTCTGTGCTGCACAGGCAGGGCCGCTGGCGGAGGCTGCCATGAGGAAGTGATATTTGCACCTTTAGCTGCCACGTTCCCACCAAGCCTGTCGGCCGCTGCCTGCAGCGTGGCGCTTGCTTCCCTCTGGCTGTGGTGACACCACACAGGTGTGCTGGCAGAGGGCAGCTCCCTCAAGCTGCCGCGTGGCTGCAGCCACGTGCCTCTTGCTGGTCATGTCCATCCTCGCCCTAGGAAGGTTTGGCCAGAAGCGTGGTGCACCCAGGTATCCCAGTGCATCGCTGGACACCAGCGCTATACTGAGAGCAGGAGCGAGCTCAAGTCCTGCAGTTCTCCGTGTTCCAGCACACTTTTCTTCAAAGTCCCCCTAAGTTTCTTGTACTGCTATTGCCACTTCCACTTATCCCCCGCCAGAAACCTGGAGCTGGCACAGCCCCGCTGTGCTGAGTTCCCTTTAGGGAGGGCACATAGCTTGCTGTCTCTCTCCATTTTTGTGCTGCTGTCTGTGCTTTCCACCTTCCCGTTCCTCCCACATCTTTGCCCTTCACTCTTCCTCTCCTCCAGATGTGCTCCCGCTCTCGTTTGGTTTCACCAGAGTGGTCCGAGTGCACTGACTGCATTCCTCTCGTCCTGCAAAGTGCTTCCCACGCGGCACGCAGAGCAGGGAAGCCCTGGGTGCCTGGCAGGTGCCACGTCTCCTGCCCCAGGAACTGATACTGCTGCTGGCAGCGTGCTGCCGGCACCGGTAGGATCTGCGATGTGGAAAGCTTGCTCGCGTTGGCTGGGACTTGCAAACGTGTCGGGGCTAAGAGTGAACACGGTTTGTGTTGCGCTTTCCCTCGAGCTAAGTTGAGCAACGTTGGTTAGCGAGTTGGGCATTACTCAGAGCTCCTAAACCCCGGGGTTTGCCAGGGCCAAAGCTGCACACCTAGAGCAGGGCGCTCCCGACATTTTCTGTGCGGCGGCGTGGCCAGGCTCCAGCACAGGGGAGCTGTGCTCCATCACATTTCATCCTTCAGCTGTCGTGCTCTCTTGCCAGCTCTGCTGTATGGATAACTAGGTGAGCTATCTCTGGAAAACAATCTGTTCTGTGAGCTTAGCCCGTGTTTCCTGCGGGGGAACTGCCTTCAAACTGCCTTTCGGATGCACTTTAGGTGCAGTGTTGTTATTTGCGCTTTGTCTAAACATGTGCTAGCTGCGGATTCTCTGTGTGCTCTTGGACATCGCTGCGGTTTTAAATACCCACCGCTGGTTATTCATAGTGCACATTTAGTCATTTAACAAACATGGTATTAGTTCTGCTCTCTAAGCTGATGACTAATACTCTTATAAATAGGAGGAATGTGATCTGAAAGGTCACGTGAATGTTCCCAGCGTGAACATATCCCCAAACTATGAGGCTTCTCATTCCAGGAGTGTGCTTGCAAAAAAAAAAAAGCTCGTTATTAGGGAGAAGAAAAAGGGTTAAAAACCCACTTGAGCAGTTTCTGTGCTTTAACTCAAACAGATTTTTGCAATGTTTGCTTTTGCCTGCAACCTCTCCTGATGTGCTTGGGAAGATGGGAATTGCCCCAGTGGCACAGTCCTGAGCTCTCTCCCATGCCAGCGCCCTCCCTTGGAGCGTAACAGGACCTAGGTATTTTGTAAGGACAAGAAACATCCTCTGAATTTCCTGACGGAAAGCAGAACTACTCCTAATGCTGGATTCCAAAGCAAATGGGAAGAGTGCACGATGCAGGTTTCTGCATGGCTTTCCTCAGCTGGGTGCCGTGGAGAGAAGCCACGCTGCCTAGACTGCTGCGTGAAAACAAAATAAGCGGCTGCTGCTGCTCTCCTGCCACTGGGAGCTGTGGCTTATGCTCACAGAAGAGAGGAAGGGTGGACCTGTGACCAGCCTGAAGGGCTGGCCTGGCCATCAGGAAGCACAGCACCGCCTGCCCCCTGCCTACGACCCAGGTATGCCCAGGAGCCACCGAGGGTTCGGCTCAGCTGGTGGGCTTTGTGCTGGTGGGGCAAAGCAGGGTGAGATGCTGCCCGGCAGGCTCAACATGCAGATGGGAGGTGGCGCTGCCTCTGTCAGCGCTTCTCCACTCCCTTTCTACAGCGTCAAGTGTGCCGGTCACAGCCACCTGTAGCTGAAGTCGGCTCGTTGGACTTTGCACTGGAGCAAAGTGGAGGAGAGGGTTTGTGCAGCTGGCTCAGGGACGTGTCCTGGTCTCATCAGAACAGGGGCAGGTCAGTTGGGTGGCTGGCTGAAGCCCGAGGCACAAGCCCAGGTGGCACATGGGTGTGACGGCTGTGTCTGCGCTAGCGGGGGGGCAGGGGCAGGAGCTGCGCACTGTGGCTGAAGAACACCGTCCGTGGTGGCACACATAAACCCTCTTGCCCTCCTAAATCCCGTGGCCACATGCAAACTACCTATTGAGGGCAGCCCCTGACCCGTGCTAACTCCTGAGCTGTGCTTGGGAACGCTGTGGGGAGCACTTGGTGGCCTGGGCAAAAACTGTCTGGAGCTGAGCTGAGGGCTGGAGGTAGGGACGGCCGAGTTCCTCTGCCTGCGCCCAGGATCACTGCTTTGATTTTCTGCTCTAGATGCTGCCGGTCTGTCTGTGGCAAGTTTCCTTATGTGAGATATGGGAAAGAGAAGAGTCTTCCAGCTTCATTTCTAGCCATTGTCGCTGCGCCCTCCCTGTCAAGGGCTAAGAGTACTTCCTTACGCACAGAGGAGTGAGAGGCTGCCAGAAGAGGACACGCTGCGGAAGTGGAGTGTGGCAAAAGTCATTGCAGTGATTTGTTCAAGTTTGACTCGGTGAAGTATCAGGCCAATGGCACACACGTGCCATGAGGACAGTATTCCCAGTCTCACAGAGCGATCATAATTTTGTCCGTGCTTATTATAGTTACAGGAATGCATTAACGTTAAAATATGTGGGCTAAAAGCTTGTGTCCTATATTTTCCTCCTGCCAACCTTGGTCTTGACTTTAGGTAGCAGATGAGAAAGGACAGCTGAGGCTCTGGGTCCCCCAGGCAGTCTGTTCACAGCCGAGAAGTCCCCGAGATTTGCTAGACTATACTTGATGCTTCTCTCTGAGCACACAACGTGTTTCCTAGCTTCAGCCATCGCAGAGGTTTGATTTCAGCGGAAGATGGTATATATAAGTGATACTTGATTGAGAAGTGCATATGCAGGGCTTATGAAATAGCGTGTGTGCCTGCATGTGCTTGCATTAAAATAACAGGGCAAAGGCAACTGCAATGGATTATTTACCTGCTGGTTCAGATTTATCTGCCTGCCTCAGGGACTGCTGCTGTCTCTGGTCTGTCTCTGTCAAATTTTGTTCCTAGAGAAAAGAGCAGTGTGAAGAATCGTGTTTGAGGGTGGCTCTCGTATGGCTGACACCAGGGGACTGAGCAGTACGGTACGTTTGAACCGAAATCAGAGGCGTCACCCAGGTTACTTTGGGTGCACTGACTTGTATCTGGGGGTGCATCTGGATTTCTCCTCTCCCTTGGTCAGCAGCAGAAGCATTTTTCTTGCCTAATGGCAAGTAGGTGGTAGGGGTGGGGTCAGGTCTTGCTTGTGGCTGCTGGCCAGCTGACAGTGGACAGTGATACAAGTGCAGGAGGGGATGGGAAGAAAGGCACAGATGGTGTAATTACACCTGATCAGGGTCAGCGTGACACCACACGCACTATATACATATGCATTCGAAACCTACACACATAAAAGAAAGCATTCAAGACGTGCAATCAGGTTCTTCCACAGGGCAGCCACAATTACATAAAGAAATGAATAAGGGTTTTTTTTATGCTGCGATGCTAGCAGTCAGAGCCTCCTCTCTGGCTGCGCCGGGGAGACGAGCGTGTTACGTGTGAGCAGAATAAATGATCTGTGGCTGGTAAGCGGCACGGCAGGCACGGCGCAGCGCGTCACCGCAGCACCTTCCTGTGCCCCACGGGTGGCGGGAGCAGGCATCAGGACTAGTCAAAAGCAAACCTAGTTACAGCTCTTGAGCAAGGTCCTCGGAGCTGGCAGTTGGGAAAATGGGCGCAAATGTTCCAGACGGATGCTCTGCCCGTGCCGTCTGAGTCTTGCCCTCTACGTGTGGACAAGCACGGATCGGGTTTTGCATGTTGCGGGGCAGTTGTGTTTGTAAGCAGCCGGGATGTTTTGCAAACAGGGAAGAGCAGCACCCACCCTGCTTCCTGGCTGCCATCCCTCCTGGGGTTTGAGAAAAAACGAAAGCAAGCCCCAGAAGCTTTCTCCCTTCCCATGGTGACACAACAGAGCAAAACAGGATTTCCTTCAAAGCAGCAATAGGACAGGCTTTGCCGCATTCTTGCACGGGTGAGTTTGGATGCCATAGAGTGGAATTTCCAAGTGCATTTCCCTTCCTACACCTTTCTCTTTCATCTCCACAAATCTGTGCCAATTTTTAAATAACCTATTTTGGGGGGAGGGAACGGGGACAGAAGCGATGAGCCATTCAGAGCTGAAAGCAGATATTCGTGCTGCCAGAGGTAAGACGGGAGAAAAAATGTGTCAGTGTAGCAGATGATAGTTCTCTCTTAATGCCTCTTGTGAAGCATCAAGGTGTACGTGTTTCTCAGAGGGGCTGTACATCTCAGAGGCAGTCTGTGAACTGCGTGTTGAAACGGTTGCCATGGCAGTGACTGAGTCTAAGTCAGAAAGCACGATTAGCCAGAGCTGGCCTAAATAGCTGCAGGGAAAAGGAAAAGGAAAAGGAAAAAAAAGGCCTAGGGCTTTCTGTTATTTCTAATACAGACTCATCAGCACTAGGCTGTGCGTAAAAAGGGAACAGCGTGGAGGGAGAGGAGCTGGCAGGAGTGCCTTGCGCCCCAGTCCCTGCTGTTGTGAGCAGCAGCACACACTGCATGGGGCTCTCAGGGATCTTTCCCTTCGCTCCCTTTACGCTGCACCAGCGTGGTGGCTGTGCACCAGCAAGGGGCTGCTGGTACAACCAGTCCCTTTGGTGTTGGTTCAGTGAAACTGCTTCTCCAGGGTGGGAGGCACGGCTCCAGTGACCCAGGGCAAGTTTTCACGGGGCTCTTCTGGCTGGGAAGTGGCATAGACATGTTAGAAAGTGTGAAAATGGTGCATGGAGGGGTTTAAAGACTTGTCCAGAGTGATGCGGAGGGTTGCCAGCCTGGGTAGAGTGCTAATGCATGAACTCCCTGTCCCTAGGGACATTCAGTGTGTGCCTGAAAGGCATCCCATCTTCATTTGGAGCCTGAGAACTGGAGAAGGCAGCCCTTTTTGATAATTCATTGCTGTGGTTAATCACACTCACTTGTTAAAAAAAAGGCACCTTATATCTAATTTAAATGTGTATGGTATGTATTAGCTTTCAGCCTCTGGTGCATGCTGTGTTCTCTGCTACATTTAAAAAAAATCACTTCTTGAGATCCTGTGGGTTTTTGCTGTGAAGGTTTCTTCCGCAGTCACTTCTGAGCTTGTTTTTGAAGAACTGAAGAAGCAGAAATCTTTCTCTCTAAGGGTTTTCTTTTAGCTTTTGTCAGGGAAAAAAAAATGGAAGACTGGCAGACTAAGGTGAAGATTTCTCAGTACCGGTACTGTATGGAAAAACATCCTCCCTGAGAGCTGTGGAGTGCCACATCAGGGAGCCAGATGCCCAGTGTGAAATCAGCAGAAGAGATTTATGCAAGCTCAGAGCGTGCAGGTAGTGCTTGCAGGAGCAGAGCCTGACAGCCTTATTGTCTTCTCTCATAGCTTTCTAAAATAGAGAAGTTTAATTCACATTAGTCTGGAGTTGATTCTGCTTTATAGTACGTTAAGTGAGATTAGATATGAGCCTGCTCAGGCCAACCCACTACATATGATCACTTACAAAGGGTATGTCTCTCCCCTTCTGTCCCAAGGGATCAGGAGGTTCCTCCCTTGAAAGGAGTGCAGAGCAGCAGTACTTACTGTGGTGGTTAATAGGTGCCTGTTTTGGCTGGTTCAGTTGGGGTGAAAGAGATCATACGGCCTGCACTTTAGGAGGAAGAAAAGAAAAACCCACAAGACACCTATTTGCCTTACATATCACGCCTGTTGGCATTTGCTGTTATTTGCAGGAGTCTCTTCCACTTCTTGCACCTCCTAAATCCTTGTCATCCAGGTTTGAGAGCTGGAACTATCTTCCCTGGCACAAAGTCAACAACATGTTTTCTAGCACTAGCAGCCATTCATATTTTACATTAGTGTTCCTCTCTGTTCCTTTCAAGCAATAATCGTAAATATCAGCTTTCATTCCTAGAGCACCTTTCATCCCAGGGGCTCCTAAAGCACTTTCCAAGCTTAACAAGCTTACTGTATAGAGTGCTTCTTTAGAAAGGGTAAAAGTTGCTTCCCATTATAGCCTGATTTGGGGAAGAAAACCCCCGAATTATAATGTCTTCAATACCCCAGGGAGCCTTTGCAGCTGTTATTTGTTGTATATGTTCCCTTAACAAAAAAAGATCACCTCTTACTGCTCCATCCCCCTTTCTTCCCCAGCTGAATCCAGCAGCACTCAGTTACCTGGGGGCAGAGGAGGGTGAGCAATGAGAAATAATCCTCCTCTTTGATCTGAGGAAGTTCTCTTTTTTTTTTTGCTGGAATCCTGTTGATGCCCTCAACACTTTCTTCTGGCAACTCAATTTCCATCTGCTTTCTCTTCATGGGGGCAAATACCCAAGGGCAGGGTTGAATGTCCTCCTATGGTTTCAGCCAGAGAGGTCCCCATCCATGGTTGGGCTATGCTAAGGAACATGTGAGAAACTGTAATCCTCTTCAGCACAGTCAGCCAGCCTAATTTAAGTCCCATTCCTCTGCAGTCAAAGCAAGGCCAGTTGCTTTACGTTAAAACGAGCGATGACCTTTCAAATGGTCTTTTATTTGGCTCTTCTGTGGGAGCAGTAGGCCCAGAAGAGACAACTGTTGCTGGTAACTTTTAAACAGAAGAATTTATTTCCTAGTGAATCATATGATTAATTTTAGGGCGGCTAGCATCTGAGTAGTGTCAATTTGTTTTCATGGGTTTCAGGAGGACTCAGTGTTGCAGGAGCTGTCCATCTCGCGATGCATGGAGCTTCCTTCCAGCTGGTCATGCGGGAACGTGGTTTCTCCACAGGTTGGCTGACAGGGGCCCCGGTGAATCGTGGAATATCCTGAGCTGAAAGGGACCCACAAGGATCATAAAGTCCAGCTCCTTGGTCCCCACGGGACTACCTAAAATTAAACCATACGTCTGAGAGAGTTGTTTAAATGCTTCTTGAACTCTGACTGGCTTGGAGCTGCCCTGGGCAACCTGCTCCTGTGCCCAACCACCCTCTCAGTGAAGAACCTTTCCTGGCATCCAGCCTGGCCCTCCCCTGTCCCAGCTCCATGCCGTTCCCTCGGGTCCTGTCGCTGTCCCCAGGGAGCAGAGCTCAGCGCCTGCCCCTCCTCTCCCCTCCTGAGGGAGCTGCAGGCCGCCATGAGGCCTCCCCTCGGCCTGCGCTGCTCTGGGCTGAGCAAACCAAGGGGCCTCAGCTGCTCCTCAGGCATCTAGATCCTCTCTAGATCATTTATCTTTGTAGCTCTCCTTTGGAGGCTCTCTAACAGTTTTATGTCCTTCTTATGCAGTGGCACCCAAAACTGCTCACAGTGCTTGAGGCTGCACCAGCGCAGAGCAGAGTGGGACAATCCCTTCCCTTGACTGTCTGGCAATGCCCTGCCTGATGCACCCCAGGGTACTGATGGCCCTTTGGGCTGCCACGGCACATCACTGCCTCGTGGTCAACTTGTTGACCAGAACCCCCAGCTCTCTTTCTGCGGGGCTGCTCTCAAGCCTCATGTCCACCAGTCTGTACATGTAGCCAAGGTTGCCCCATTCCAGGTGCAGAATCCAGCACTGGCTCTTGTTAAACTTCTTGTGGTTGGTGATTGCCCAGCTCTCTGATTTGTTAAGATCTCTCTGCAAGGCCTCTCTTCCTGCAAGGGAGTTGGCCACTCCTCCTAATTCACTATTATCTGCAAACTTATTGAGTATGTATTCAAGTCCTGTGTCCAGATCTTTTATAAAAACATTGAAGAGAACTGGCTCCAAAATGGAGCCCTGGGGAACCCCACTAGTAACTGGCTGCCAGCCTGATGTAACCCCATTTGCTATAACCCTTTGAACCCAACCCATCAGACAATTGTTCACCCGTCATATTTTGTATTTGTCCAGCTGTATGCTGGACATTTTGTCCAGAAGGATACTGTGAGAACCAATATTGAAAGCTTTCCTGAAATCCCAAAGATCACATCTACTGGCTTCCCTTGGTCAACTAGATAGGTAACCTTATCATAAAAGGAAAATAAGTTTGTTAAACAGCGCTGTCCCCTTGTGAACTTGTGTTGGCTATGACCAGTGACTGTTGTCTTTCAAGTGTTTTTCAGTAATTCCCAGAATAATCTTCTCTGTAATTTTACCAGGCACTGAAGTGAGACTGACAGGCCTGTAATTACCAGGGTCTTCTTTCTTACCCTTCTTGAAAACTGGGACAACATTTGCCAGCTTCCAGTTTACTGCAACTCATAAGGCACACAAATCCCAATTGCCTCTCCAAGGACGCACCAAGAGCCTGTGGTAGAAGGGGGAACATAAGCCCTCTCTGTTTAAGTGCTTCAATTGCACAAATGCAATTTATCAAGATGGTATTTAGATAGCCCCAGATAAAAGATACATCAAAGCATATTTTTGGCTGCTGCTTTCAGAAGTAGTAGTAAATCTCCTGGGGGAATGCAAGCAGTCAGATATGATCCAAGTTATCGAAATGCTCCATCTCCTTACTGCCCCTCCTCCTCTCCCCCGGGCCGGGTTCACAGGGAAGCCCTCTCTTGGGGCTGGTGCGTCATCTATTCCCATCAGAAGAGTTTAGTTCAGAAATGCATTTTCATTCTCTTCCAACAAAACAGTGCCTTTTTCAACACTAATTCTGAAGAACTGCAAACTGGCAAAGGATCCAAAAGAATAATGAACCAATCGTTTGCTGTTTACTTTGGCCACACTGTGTAAGTGCTGATATTAGCATTTCTGAAAGGATTCATTCATCACTGAATAAAGATTTGTACCTGTGAATAAAGTCTTGCTTAGGAGGTTCTGTGTGCCTCCTTTCGTCTATCAACAAAGCTTACAAATGTCGAGAGGTGGTTTTGCATCAGAAGGTAGTGCATATCTATTATTTCCAGATAAAAAAAGCTACTGAAAATATTCCATGCCTGTGGTATAATGAAAGCAGCAGCAGCAGTAAATTAAAAAACAAAACAAACAAACAAACAAAAACCTTACTTATTTTCATGTGCCTTATTGGTTTTTTTATTTAATTTCATACCTGAAAGTGGTTTACCTCAAGCACAGTGCTTAGTTCTCATGTCACAGAAATGCAAGTAGACCTGCACTAGCAAGAACAATGACTGTTGAAAACATTTTGTCCTTTCCAGACCATGACCTCTTCCATGGATGCCAGCAGAATAAAAATACTTCTATACAGTACCCTTACGTCTTCCTTCCCTCATGCTTTTTTCTGCTCTTGTAGTAATTTGTCATAAACTAGCTTTTACACTAAGGTACATGATGCTGTTTTGCTTAAAAAAAGAATTTTGTATGTTCTTCACGGGCTTACCTGGGATGCCACGAGCATCAGAAATGGATGAGTCCTCAGCTGTGCTCTTGGAACCAGCATTTATCCCATCATCGTGCTGCAGGTCATGGGTTTCTCAGCAATGGAGGAAGCATAACAGCAGCATTTGTGTGGGAGACAGAAAGTTGGCTCTGAGTAAAATCTTCAGTCTTTTTGGGATGCTTGCTTTTTGACTAGAACCCCTGGGGATTCTGTGGGATGAAGATCAACCTCTTTTCCATGTACTGTATTATGTTACAACCCCTGATGATACCATTTTTCTTTTAGCCTTTTGCCACCTTCACTTTTAGGCTAGAAGCATTTCAGTTATAGGGCTTCCTGGGCATTTCTGCATCTTTGGGCATGGTATGGCTTCAGTTTTGACAGGAGATTTCGACCATTGCCACAGTCCAAATGCACAATGGAAAAAAGAAGAAGTATGTCTGGGAGCTAACCTGCTTGCAAGTGCCCCTTATGTGAACGGGGATGATGCTTTGTGAGCAGTGTGTCTCAGCCATCATTTATACAGCAGAGGAAGAAAAAAAGTGTAAATGAAATGGGAGACCACGGACCAGCTCACTTGCTTCTGTGGGAAGTCCTCTTGGAGAGGCGTAAATAGGAAGGTGACTGTGGAGATTTCCATGCTGGAGCTTCTTCCCAGCCCTGTACATTGCTTGGAGGAGGAGTTTGGGCTGATGCCAAAGGAGGACCATGAGGGCCATCCCACTAGAAATCTCTGAATGGGTGAGTGGCTGCATGAGGGGCCAGTGGTGTACACCAAGGATTTCAGCGCGAGCAGCCAGAGAAGAGGCACCTGCTCTGCAACAGGCAAATGCTTCCCTGCACAGAAGCAGGATGATTTCCCTTCAAGCCGGGGCGGCTTGCCAACAGCCTCGAATGTAATCCTCACGGTATTACTTCCACAGATGGGCTCCACCGCCGAGGCAGGTAATCTTTAAATGTAGCTGCAAATTGCCTGTTCTAATGCTAACAAACCCTAATGGTGAGGAAGGGAAGACAGGTAGCAGCACCGATAGAGCATAATATAATGTGATAGCTGGTATAAATGTGACTCATTCTAGCCAGAGGCTTTAGTATAGGAAGTTGGATAAAAGATATATAAACAAATGGGATTTTTTTTTTCCTTCCCAGCGGAGGTCACCGCCAGGAATAGCATGGGAAATAATTAATGGAGGAAGAAACGTTCCCCTTCGAAGCAGAAGTATTGTCTTGCTCTGCAGTTTTGTTCCCTGACTTGGGCTCCCCTAACAAACACCGGCAAACACACAGGGCCTTTCTCTCTGGCGCTGCTGACGGACATCCCGCCGGCTGGCAGCTGACGGGGGACCTGGTCACGGCTGTCTGAGCTGCCGGCAAGCCAGGCAGTCGAGGTGCTGCTGCTCCCTGGGCACTGCTTTGTGTTCTTCCAGGTGTTGGTGGCAAGGAGGAGCTCTGGTGGGACAGCCTGACACCTCCTGCACGGGACACTGTCCCTTCTGCCAGGAAGGACTTTTCCATTTTTGACTCCATTTGGCTGCTCAGTCTCTGTACATCCCGGGCTGTCTGTGCACAAACCAGCTGCCTTGCCCACTGCTCAGCCCCTGACTGCTCCCCAGGACCTGCAGGGGCCTTAGGGCAGTTCGCATGGTGTTAGCTGCGGGCATTTTGCGGGGGCTTCTCCGCTGGGAGCCTGGGGGTGAGAGTTCAGGTCCTCCTTCCCCCAGCCAGCTCCTGGCTTTCCAGTGGGCTTCCAGAGAGGGGGCACTGCAGAGGCCCCCCAAGTACCTCGGAGCTCCCATACAGCAAAGGAGAAACCTATTACAGGAAAGCTACTAATAGCAGAGGTGAGCTCTTACCCACATTTTCCACTTGTGTTATGGACTCTGGAGAATCGGCTCATTTCGGCCAGATTCCCAAAATGCTTTTTGGTGTTTATCCAAAACAAGACTGCATTGAGTTTTCCTGCCCCTAAACTGGCTAACGTCATGACAGGAATGACCTCAGCTGCCCGGATGCTCCTCCACCTAGTCCTATGACTAGAGAGGGGCTAGGACACAGCCCCAGGCCAACTCCCCTCTTCTCCCCAGAAAGGAGCCGTTTGAGGACGCTGGATCTCAGTCCAGATCGGACTTTCACAGCTGACCCCAGAGAGTAAAACCCTGACGCAGAAAGGTTAGGGCAGCTCAGAAGTGTGGCTGTACATAAATGCTGAGATTCCGGCTGGTGGTCTTCATAACGCCATTCAGTCTGGTGTATCTGGGAAACAAAGATCAACCCATACAGGTGATCTGTCACTGGCGTGCTTTGATGTTGACTTGAAGCTTGGTCCTTTCGTTCTGCTTGCTTTCTCACTTTCCAAGGCATGTGTGTTGCTCTCCTAGTTACCTCCTTACGGTCATGAGATGTGGGGTCACACATTGTCTTACCTGAGGCTTTCACAGCTGTTGCTCCTCAAAATGGCTGCAAGGGATGCTGAGTTGGGTGGGATGACCTGTTGTTCTTGGATTTATTTCCTTATAGTATCTCTGTCCAGAAAGATCTTAAGGCAGGTATCATTCAGATGCTTCTAGATCCATGGTCTTGTCAAACTCAAATGTTAGGAGTCCTTGTGAATATGGGGTTTGTGAGCTGTTTAACCACAGCTTTTATTCCCTTTTTGGTGAAAAATGAAATTATTTAATTCAAGCTTCTTCTTCCTTCTCTCTCTTTTTTTTTTTTTCCCACTCCATTTTGACATGGGCAGACTGTGTTAGCAGTTGGTGTGGTGCAGTGGGAGCAGATCTCTAGAGGCAGATGTTTGGTGCTGAGGACTTGCTGTGTCCGGGGATTTACATCAGGTGCCTCTATCCTGGTTCCCGAGGGCTGGGTCTTCATTAGTGGCTGCAGCACAGGAGGTGCTCTCCTGGAGCCCACCTTCTGCTTTCATTTCATTCAAGAGGAATCCAGCTAAAAAAATCACTCCCCGATGGCAATCAAAACATGGCAAGTGTGCACAGCTGGGAGATTTGCTTCGTGAGCTCACTCCTGACGCAAGCAAGGGACCAAGCCCAGAGACACCACTTTGCCCTGAGCTCCCCATGGCTCACGGATCAGTTACTGGGGCAGCGAGGCAGCTGTTTGGCTTGGCCGAGCAGCTCTCTTACCCCGTCTTGGACATCGCTGCTGATCTGTTCTTCAGCCCTCTTGCACTTCCTCAGCCTTCCCCTTCTCTGCACCCTTACTAAGCACATACATGTATGTATTAACGGTGTGTGTGTGCGCGTAGGCAGTTGTGTCTGCTGCAGGGATTTCCTCCCAAACAATACCTGTTGTGCTAGCCGCAGCGGTTCTCTTGGTTCCCATGCTCAGAGCAGTTTGAGTTTCCTGCTGGCTCAGCAGCCGAGACGTGCAGTGCTTTTTATACTTATTCTTCTTCGGGAGCCAAACGGAGGAGTGCAGTTTGCCTATGAATAGCGAGCTGCCGGGGCAGGCGGCAGGAAGCTCGCATGCTAAACCGTGTGAACTTGGCGGGGGGGAGCAAGGGGCGCCGGGGCCGCGGGCCGGGCTTGGCGAGGCGTTTGCTGCAGCCCTGCCTCGCACCCTGCTCGTGGGCAGGCGGTGTGCGGGTCCTGCTCACCGGGACGGGAAGCGTGGAGAGGGGAAAGGAGCGCGAGGCAGAGCGGGAGTGGCGGGCGAAGCTGTCCCTGAAGCCGGGAGAGGGGAAATGTGGCAGGTGCCACGTGGGGGGAGCTGAGGGTCCGTGGGGCAGGCTGGAGGACCTCTGTGGGGCAGGACAGACCTCGTGGGGGTGCACAGCTGAGCCCAGGCTGCCTCTTGCTCCCAGCCGGGCGCTGCCCCTCGCTGCTCTGCTGGTGGCCACCGCCACGCTCAGGCAGCCCTTCTTGTCAGTCCCAAGGATTGCCAGCAAGTCACGCATTTTCTGTTCATCTCCGCTCCTGGCTCAGCACAATTTCATATTAAATTGCATGTGATCGACGACGCTGGTGCCTCTCTCTGTGTTTGAGGCTGCCCGGTGTTTCTTGTTGTAAGACCAAATGTTTACCTGCCTACAAGGCCTGCAGACTTCAGCAGCTCGCCGCTCTGCTGACATTTTCTCTGTTGGCATCGGTCTTGGTCTGAATGCGATTGGGAAGCTTCTGCAAAAGCGTTTTTGCTTGCTTACAAGAAAGAGATGAGAGAAACATTATTTTTTTTCTTCATATTCAAACGTGTTCTTAAAGCGATCATTTGAGAAGCCCTAGCACTTTCTGCCTTTGGAGCAGAGACTTGAGATTAGGCAGATAGCAGGAATGTGCCTTTGGTTGTTCTTCACGGGGGGAAAAAAAACTTGAGCTAAGAAACTTTAGGAAAAAAAAAACCAACAGCCTCAGATCTCAGGCACTCAACAGAAACTTCTTAGAGGTAGGAGCTGGATTCTCTGAAGGCACTTTTGTTCAGTGGAGACTTGCTCAAGTCTGGCGGCTAAATCGCTGACTAAACCGCGTGGCAGCTCTCAGTTGTCAGCAAACACCCGGGGAGCCCACTGCCAAGGGCTGCGACCATCCTGCCTGCTCCCTCAGCGCAGGCTGATGGTCTGCTCGCACTCTGGTTACTCTGCTGCGGAGGCAGGACCGCAGCAGCACTTGGTGATGCCGACTGCATTGCTCTCTGCTCCGCATCCCGGGGCTGGAGCACCACCAGAGCAGCCCTGGATAAATCACCTGCCAGGCTCGAGCAAGCCCGTCAGGCACGCACGGAGTGAAGGTGTGTGCAGCGAGTAAGTTGGGCACAGGTGGGGAAACTTTCGACGATCGCAAAGGCAGATCCCCCTTCCCTGGCTAAGTACCAGTGCCGGTCTCTGAAGACTGAGGCACTTAATCTCTCTGTTTGAACAGAGCAAGCTAACATATATCTTGCTAATCTTATTCTGGGAGACAGTTGAATTATTTTAACTAAAAATTACCAAAAGAGCCCGCCTGAGGCAGACTTCCAGCACGGAGTGTTTCAGCTCGAGCAGCTGAGCTTTGGCGAAGCTGTAAGTAACGGCAAGCAGTCATTAATAGGACGCGCTAAGCAATTTTAACTGCAGGCAGCGCTCACGGGGCAAAATGACAAACTTTGGCGCTGTGGATGGCTCCAGAAGGAAAGATGTACATGTGCCCGTGACATCCCGCCTCTACCCCTGTGGGTAGCTGGGTGGTACGGGCAAATGATGATAAGGCATGAAGAGAAACGTGTGGGATTTGTCTTTCCCTCACATTCATGGGAAAAGGAAAGGGAAAATCTTGAAACGTGTGTCCCAAGCTATTGGTGGGGGCTTGGCCGTGTCTAGCCTCATGTGCGTGTTACACATAGCACAGATAAGAAACCCAGCTGTGCCTTGTGCACTTCCAGTGTCACATCCACAGTCCTGCCAGTGTCAAAATGGGCCAGCAGGGAGGCAGCTGGGGCTGGAGGCACACTGTGTAGTGGCCACAGGCTTTGATGTGCTGATCAGCGCCATCCTCTTCCATAGAGACCCGGCGTGGAGCATCTGAGGGGCTTCTTCCAGCAGACCAGCCCCTGAGTGGTGCCTGATCTCAAAGGAGGACCTCTCGCCACCCACCGCTGACCCCTGGTAAGCCCATCTCATGGACAGAGCCCATCTCATGGACAGAGCCCATCTCATGGACAGAGCCCACCTCACGGACAGAGCCCACCTCTGCTCATGAGGGCACCCAGATACTCGCTACGCAACAGGGGCACAGGACCAGACCCCTGACCATGGAAGGAGGAGGCACAGGGGGTGGCAGTGCTGGTGCAGCACGGTGCGTGGCTCTGCTCTGAGCCCTCGTCCCTGTCACCACGAGTGGCCCAGGGGATGCAGCCCCCTCACCCGACAGCCTCTGCACCCAGCAGGGGCTGGGCTTGGGCTTCAGAGGGTGACGGGGCTGGCAGCGCTCACTGCCCCTCCACGTTTTCCTGTGGAAAGAAGTGTTTTCCTTTCTCTTTACTCTTCATGTGGAGCTGTGCCAACAGCACTCTCCCCTGAACGTTGATACCTTCAAACAATTGTATCAGCCTCTTAGGGATTTATTCACCCAAACTGCAATATTTAGTTCTTCAGTCTTTCCTTTAGTGACTCGGTTGTTCTGTACTGAACACTGCCCAGTTTGCCAATGTCTTTTTGGCATGCGAGTACCTGCAGAGAGAGGAACCATCTTCCCTCTGCTCTTTTATATGATGTTCTTCACCTCTCTGCAAGTCAAAATCAGGCCATCTTATTTTATAAACTAGCATCTAATTCGCTGCCTACTCTAATCCCTGTGTTAGGCCCATTTCAGCAGCTGCTGCAGACTGCTTGTCCAAATATGTTTCCTTGCATTGCCCACGTTCCAGGCAGAAGCCTTTACATGCTGTTTTCCCTCCCAATCCCCTATCTCAGAGATTGTTTATGAGACTGAAATCATAACAAGAAACCAAAGCTCATGCACTCTTCCCTTCCTCGTTACTAAATCCAAAGTGATCCTTTCAGAAAAAAAGAAATGCTTTGCAGGTTGTTATTTCTGCAGCCTGGGAAAGGATTTCTTCCCATTTACAGCCCTGCTGCGTACTCACGGTGCCATGCACTCGACAGGCTGATGGGTGCTGTGGCTGTGTGCAAGGGACAGGGCTTGGAAAAGGCCCTCCGCTGTTCTGGGCACTGATGTGCTCTGCCTCAGCTCGGGCAGGGGTTTTAAGAGCTGAGTGTTTGGACAGGTGAAAGCTTTGGAATGATATATGCACTTTGTGTGTGCAGGTGATGCTTCATCTGTATATTCCAAGTGCATTAGGACATGAAAGAACCCAGTTTCAATGTAGTCTGCAAGTGACACATAAGCCCAGCCTGCAAAACACATGCTGCTCGAAGAGCATTTACTAAGGTGTCCGTGCAGGTTGTATTTTCCTTAAGAAACCTTTTGAACTATTTCTTTCCTGCCGGCAACAGAGGTTTGGGACCTAACCTCCCAGCCAGGAGAAGGCAGAGGCCAAGGGTGTTCTGCAGGCAGTTCCCAGTACCATTGCCTTAAGCAGGGAACTGGAAGCTGCTCCAAAGCTGTGGGAGCCAACCTGGTTTGCCTGTGGCTGCCATGTTAATTTTTCTCCTTTTGAGGTCTGAATCCTTTAAATCCTTGTTTTATAGGGGTGAATAAAAACTGACTACAGCCCATGCAGAGACCTGGAAGCCATTTGGTGCAGAAAGATCACAGAAATCTGAGAATGAATGCAAGCTTTTAAACCGAAAATAATGTATACATTTGACGAGCAGAACATGCACATACATTCACAATGGCTGCTATCAAGACCTCTGGCAGTTTCTCTGAGCATTGAAGTCCTGTTCCTGGAGATTTCTGCTGCCCCTCAGGCTTCTGTCCCTTTCCATGTTGTTACTTGTTTAAGCCCCATTAAGTTTAAGTGCATACATTTTCTTTGGCTATTCAGCCCTAGCCACTTTGGGAAGAAATTGGCCAGAATCCCTGAACCTAAAATAATCAAATGTCTGTTTTTCCATTGAAAAGGATCCCATTTATCTGGCAAGCAGTGTAAAATGGAATAGGTAACTCAGTGCAAACGTTCTCCGAGAAACCTGTTGTTGCAAAACGAGGCAAGTGGCTTGCACATAAGCAGATAAGGTACCTTTACCAATGCCCAGGTTGTTGCACTGCGTGTCAGTATATTTGGTTTCATAATATGTGTGACTTTCATTATCAGCCTCTTGGTTGCTACCACTCTCTTTAGAAATACAGCAGCCCTGAGCTGCAGCCCAAGGAGCACAGCTTTTCAGACAGTCCTTTTCCGAGTATCTGTCGTGCTCCCAGAGAGGCTGTCTGTTTCAGGATTGTTCTGGGCATGAGAATTAAAAATCAAAACGGAGATGGTGGCCAGCACGAAGAACCAGCCAAAGTTATTTTAATGAATTTCTTTCCATACCTGCCAATCCACCCTCCCCTGCAGGAAAAACAACTCTCGAACGAATAAAGCATATGGCATGGAAGATAGAGTGCCGATGCCAAGTTTGTCTTTGCCTTAGCAGAACTGGCTGTAAGATGCTGAATCTGCAGATCCTCCCCTGGAACATGCTCTTGGAGAGAAAAGGGGAGGCACTTTCCCACTGCCGCTTTAGCCTGGCTCCTGCGGTCTCACTGTTCGAGTCCTCACGGTGCAGGACAGCGCGGGGCAGACGGAGCACCGCCTTCCAGTTGGTGGATATCAGCAGCAAAGGGGGTAAAGTATTTGAGAGGGACCTGAAAACCACCTGTGTGCAGGCCACGGACTGCCCGTGATGGCTGCTGTGCCGGCAGACAAGCGTGCCTGCTGCTGTGGGGTTTGACACCCTGCTCCTGGACGTGGTTCCTTACCCGTTGGGTCCATGTCTCTGGGAATATCGGAGGACCATTGTACTGCAGCTGCTGGGAAGTGAGGAGTTCAGCCTAGGTCCCTCCATCAGCACTTGTCCTCCAGTCAGCCACCTCCACAGGTGGCTTCCCACTCCTAAGTGTGGTGGGCTGTGAGAGGTGCCCCTCTCCCTCTGTGACAAAACCCTGGATGCTGGCTCAGTCTGTGGCCAGCCCCCCCAGGTCAGTCTATCTGCACACAGCATGGCCAGCTCAGCCCCGCCAGGCGAGGCTCCTGGGGGACACATCGGTGGTGGGTCCGGAGGTGGTGCACCTACCTGCTCAGCGCTGCTCTGAAGGCTGTAAGATGCCGGAGGGACCTTAGTTTTGGTGCCCCACAGAGGAATGCCTCGCCAGGGTTAGGCGACAGCTGAAGAGGAGGTTTGAGTGTCTAAATTTAGAAGTTAGGCAGCCAAGGCCTTTATTGGGCCTATCTCTGCTGGGACTGAAGCTGAGCAGATTTATATAGAAGGAACGAATTCCTAGCTAAGTTACTTTAATCTTCCAGACAGCTATGGAAATGTTTGTGTTGTGTACGAGAGACGTGTTTCTCCTACAGACCTGAGAGAGGAGGCCACCACCCTGCTTGGACACTTGCCATGGGGGGACGCCATGGGTTAGGACAGGGGTTCTGCCCCCACAGGACCTTCTGCAGCACTTTGGCCTGGCGATGAAGTCCCCGTGTGTCAGGAAAGCCTCTTGCTGTGGGTAAGCGAGGTCTCTTGTTTCCAGAAGACAGAAGATACCTGGCAGGGTGACGAAATTAATGGCCTGGGGAGTCCCTTTGTTTAAATGAACACTGGGAGAGACGGGGGGAGGCGGCTTGGCGTTTCACATGGTTAATGTTCCCAGTCTTCTGCTTCATCCTCTCATGGCAACCTGTGTACTTTGCAATGCAAAGCCAAATGAATCTCTGCTCTGCAGAAATGTAAATGTTTTGATAAAACCATTCTTAACAAGTTTGATTCATTTAATCAGCTTGATTAACTGCAGAGCTTTATGGTCTTTAATCAGGAAGGATTTACTATAAATTACCATTTCTTGCAGTTTTGTGAAGAACACGGTGGTGGACGGGAGCCTTCCCAGCGTGGAAGGCACTTCCCGGCTCCAGCACCCAGCCCTGCCCCTGCAGCTCCACGTATTTCAGGTCCCTGCAGACCTGTGGGGCAGGTGCTGGGCTAGGGGTGGAATGGAAATGCAGACGCAAAGTCCTCGAGAGACCCTCTTATTTGCATCTGCATCTCCTCGGTGATTAATCTCATCTTCCATTAAAGGTGCAGCATGCCTCTCCCAGCCAGGCCCACGAGGAAGGAAGCACAATCGTACAGAACAGCCCTCTCCTCATCGTGTTTCATGAACAATCTTGACCTGCACTGGATTTTCAGGGGCTGGCTACACAAAATTCCCAGGTTTACCAGCAGAAAAATAAGACAAACAAACAAACAAACAACAACAACAACAAAAAACACAGTTGATCAGAAGATCTCAGCTTGGGTGCAAGTCACAGCTGGTTTTTCCTCTCTCCCATTCAGTATGGCAGACTGTCAGGCTGCAAAATAGGTCCAGCTGGAAAGAAGATAATTTTGTCCTGCTCTGCCCAACCTCATTTTTCAGTGCTCAATGTCCAGTTGTGTACCCGTATGAAACCTCTGAGGCCCTGGAGGGTCCACACAGCGATGATTTATTCATTTTCAATAGGCAAACTTTTGTCCATGTTACATTTCTCCGTGCCATTTAGTCACTACCCCAGACTAAAGCAGCCAAGGGGAGATTTAAAACAACTGAACTCTCTCTCTCCTCACATTTAGATTCTGCCCAAAGCACCGGAGCAGCTGGAGCGTTTACAAAGTCTCCGCACCAGCAGGTTTGCTCTTCGCTCCGTGAGCGCTCTTCCCTCGTTGCACTGCCATGCAGCAGGGCTGCTCCGCAGCAGGTCTCAGGGGGGCTGTGATCAAAACGCACGGGCTGAGCCGTGTGGTTTTGCAGCTCTCTTCAGACAGCCTTGTGCTTTTTACTCCCACCCGACTCTAAAGTGGAATTGCCTATGAGGAAATTGTGTATTTCATAAGAAAGAAATGTTTTTCATCCTTTCCCCGCAATTCTGTGGCCAAGCCTCACTTGTAGTCTGTTAGACTTTGCACCCCCATGACCCGAACGCTCATTTCTAAAGAAGGATTCCTGTGTCCCTTGGATCCTGTGCTCAGCTAGCTGGATCACTTCCCGCACCCTGGCTTCTTGGAGAGCACGTCAGGTAGCTCTGCAGGCCCTCCGGTGTAGAAACAGAGGATGGGCAAATGCCCTTTGTTCGGTGTCCTGTCACCACAGGCAGGATCCCGGCCCTGGGGCAGACCAGGTCAGGGCGGGGTGAGCTTGGAAAAGGCGTGTGAGACCCCTCGCTCGTGCTATGGGCTCTGCGGCGGTGCAGGAGAACGAGCGGCCCAGTCCTTCCACGCGTACCGCTTCACGGGCCGGGGTGCTGCATGAGGAGAAACCCTGCTCCTCTTGCACCTTCGACATTTCCACGCAGTACGAAAAACTCCTGGCCATTCGCCAGAAGTTAAGATTTGATGACTTTTTTCTTTCTTTTCCTTTTTTCTTTCCCCCCACCCCCACCCCCCAGACTAAACATTCACATGTCATATCCTGTCCGAGCAGTTGTTTCAATAGCTGCCAGAGACACTTGGGTTTAAGTGGCTGATCCTCTGCAACCGTGACTGCTTTTAGTGAAAGATTATGTCTCCGTAAAGCCAAAATGTTTGTTATCCAGCTTTGGCTTCTGAAAGAAACCCTGCGAATGTTTCTGAATCAGATGTGTGTGAAATGCTGTGCAATTTCTCTAATACCATGGTGGAAAATCTGTCCTTTCCCTATTAATAGACTAAAAATCAAAACAGAGGTGGGGGGTTAAAGCCAAACGGTTTCATACACTATGAATCCATCAGAGTTTTATATTTCCGGCAAGGGAAATATTTGAGAGCAGAAGAAATGCATAGGAATAAATAAAAAATGAAACCAAATAAATAAATATATTTAAAAACTAGGATTAGCTTTTCTTTTCGTCTCTTCATGGGAGTTGCTTGCATTTTGGAGCTGTGCTCTTGGACCCCCTGGAGGGCTCTGGCAGGAGCAGGCAGGGCCACCGGAGAGCCAAGTGGCCCTTCATGGAGGCAGAGGCTCAGAGCTGTCCTTCAGAACAGTTTCAGCTTATGCTGCAGGCACTGCTGCATGTGCTCGGGGCTGGGGCAGCTCACTGTGCAGTCAGAGGAAACGGCAAGAGGCTCAACTGGGGTTCAGGATGCAGCACAGCTCGGGCGGCTTTGAAAAAGAAAGTCGTACAGCTGGTTGCTGGATCCAAGGAGAATGCAGTAACACGCTGCTGGTGGCCTCGTGGGAGAAGCCACAGCTAACTGACGGCTGTTAAATCGCTCTTTCATCATGCTGTGTGAACGGCACATGGCGGCGGGATCTGCACCGGAGACTGTTGCATCACAACTCACGGTTTCAGCAGAGCTTTGCAGAAAAAAAAATGAAAGTAAACTGTTATTTTCAGCCTGAGCAGTGAGCAAATTCTCAGTATCTAAATGAGAGCCCTCAGAGTAAGCTCCAGGTGTTGCAGGAAGTGGTGGAGGCGACTCAGTAAATGTCACACTTCCCTCTAGCTCGGTTCTGAAGTGGTGTCCAAAAATAACATTTCATGGGCATCTGGCTGCTTGAGAAGGCCCTGCTGTTTTCATGACACAACTAGCCCTGCCTGGCACCTTCCTGATTTTACATCACCTTCCTTGTCACGAGTGTCTGCCTTTATCTTCCTGTCTTTGTGCTTCCCTGTAAAGCCAAATACATGGCAAATCCTGTAGGTCTCCAAAAACAAAGCATTAACTCCTTTCATCCTCACTCCATTGCTTTGATGCATGTTCTTAAATATTTATGCCCTGTGACTGACCAGTATTTCCCACCCTGTTTCAGTCCAACAAGTTTTTCTTTGCAACTGCCCTGTTCCAGCATGCCTGAGGGCACTAACCAGACACCAGGGCTGCGCAGCTGGAGAGTGGTGTGATGGAAAGGAGAAACCTTTTATGACTGGAGGTGTGGGCTGTCCCAGGAGGTCCCAGGACAGCGTAGGAAACCAGGCGGCACATGAATGGGGACGCAGCTGGGGCAGCATCAGCTGTTGGGGCGTGGGTGCTGCAGGCTGAGCCTGCCAGGCAGATAGAGGCATCAGGATCTTTGCTGTTCTTTATGGACAGATCCCATAAACTTCTGAAACTGCTGCCTAGTCTGGATTTTATAAATTGAGACTTCCGTTTTTATCTGAGCCTCAGTTGAGAATGATTTTAAGGTAGTTGCCTAACCACAGGGTATCTGCTCCTACGGCTGCGACAATGCTTCAGACCAGGTACTGCTCCCTCCTTAAACCCTGGTGCTGTCCTGCCAGGAGGCACCTCAGCCTCAGCCCCACAGCCCCGAGGGTGCTACCTCCCAGCGGTGAGCTGGGTGCTGTGTCCTGGAGGGGGATATCCTGGCAGTGCCCTAGCTGCCCTGGCTGATGGCGATGGCCATGCCTCTCGTGCTGGTGGTGAAACCACCCCGGAGCCCCTTGCTGTAGCACGAACTGTCACCTCCTGCTTTCACAATGACGAGGTTTCATATCCTTCTCACAGCAGCTCTTGGCTGGAGCTGCCTGGGCTGCATGCCAGCCCCTGCAGCCACCATCTCCTAGATGAGGACAGGGCAGCCCGTGCCACACCATGCTGCCGCTCCTGGTCCTGTCTCGCATGGCAGAGGGAAGCGGTGGGACTGGCAGCAGTGGGGCGAGCACCCCAGTTTGGGGTGCACCTTCTTGTTCCCATGTATTCTGCTTTGGTTCACCTTGTGTGGTGGTCTCAGAGTGCACGGGTTGCGTTCCTTGTGCAGGAGACCAATCTGGAAGATGCTCTCCGGGAGCACCCTGGCTGCTTCCCAGTACAGTCCATAGGGCCAGATGCAGTTTGTCTGAACTAACTCCCACAGACTGCGTGCTACATGGATGTCAGGTCCTCGGCCCCGGGTGCCTTGCCCCACAGATCTGCTCCTCTTGGGCTGCATGACTTGCTCTTGGCAATGCCGCACTCGTGACTACTGCTGGAAGCGAGCAAACCCGGGCTCCCCTGGTAGTGGCCAGGGTCCGGCCTTCTGGGACAGTGCCCTGAAATTGGTACCAGGTGCCTCCAGCACACCAAAGCGTGGCTGGCGGCAGTCCGGCAGTGCTGGCAGAAGCCCACCCCTCACCACAGTGAGGGGGGCTGTGGAAGTACGCGGAGGGCAGCAGGCCTCAGCCTCGTGCTCACGCCATGCCCGCCGCCTGCAGCCAGGGTGGAGAGGGCTGCGGGTGCCATGGGGCCGAGGGCAGCGAGGCTGAGGGACAGATTTTGTTCCTGGAACAGGTGCATCACGGGCTGTGGGGTTTTTGTGCACGGTTCAGACAGGTCACTTCAAGCCCCAGGTATGGAAAATGGAGGCTGTTTGGCTTCTTGTTGGTGCTGAGGGGACTGTGTGAGCGTGTGGGTGTCGCCATTTTGCATCGTGTTTCTTTGCACAAGTTTCCAGGGCCTCTGCTGTTCTGCGATAAAAATTCATACCTTTTCGTTGACTTAGATGAAGGAACCCTTTGGAGAATGATGTCGCCTGCATCTCAAATACTCAGAAGTGTTTGATCACGAGTTTTGGATGACTTCAGGGCCAGACTTGCTGATTTACAAAGCTTATATGCCTGCTGTTCAAAACTTATGAAATATGGAAGTGATTTGTGTATGGCTGGGAGAGGTGCTCACATGCTCTACTTTTATTTTTTCCACCGTGCCTTTACAGTTTCTGAGTCTCTGGGACTTTTCACTGTTTCTTTTAAGCAGACCCGAACGGCTTACAAGGAACTTGCTTAAGTGTGGGGAGCCCAAACTTTGGGACAGGTTTCTCTGAAAAGGCTGAAGTGGTGCAGCTTTCCAGGGAACCTCGGGGGGACGAGGGGGGGCAGAATTCAGTGCTGGGGCCCAACTTGCCCCAGCGGTGTCACTGGACGGGATGGCCGGGCATGGCAGCACGTCCGCGCGAGCGAGGTCTGGCGCCCTGCGGTTTCCTGCCGGGGCGGGCGGCCGTTGCCGGCGATGATTCAGTGCCACTGCGATGGGCAGCGGGCTTCCTGCAGGGATCTGCAAGCCACCCCAGGGGCGAGGGCAGCAGGGCAGGGGCACTCAGCAGGATGCAGGCTGATGCTGTGTTCCTGCAGAAACGGGTGCCAGCAGGGCTCCTGGGGCCGTCCCATGTCCCAGGGCGCTTCTGCTGGGTGTGAGCAGCACCGAGGCATTGCTGGCTGCGTCCCCCTGGCATGCAACCTGCGCGTTGGGCTGACAGAGCAAAGCTTTAGGCTGTCCTCGGAGCGCTGTGAAGTTTTCCAGGCGGTGTGGGCGGCGTGGAGGTGCACGGGGTGACTCGGAGCCTCCCCAGCGCTGCGCCTGCCGCGCTTGTGGCAGATAGGGTGCTGCTTCAGCAGAGCTTTGCATAATTTCTCGAAGGGAAGGATTTAGCAAGACAGAAAAGAGGAAATGCAAATGCCTTCCTTTATTTTTATTTTTTGGTGGGGTAGCCGCACACTCACGCTGTCTCCATTCACTCCAGCAGCTGCATGCGGCAGGCTCGGTGACCGGAAGGTGCGGTCCAGCTGTGTGTGCGCAGCCGATGCAAAGCCTAGAAGATAACAAACACAGGCTCACCAGAGCAGGGCACGTCCGTTACTGCCTGCATGCTGTAATTCAGGAACCAACAGATGTCCCCGAGCTTTGTGCCCGGCCTGAAAAGGACACGAGAAGGGAACTGGTTCAGGGCTCATGCACAGCTGCGCAGATCAGATGACTTTGTCAGCTGAACCTGCCCACTAACCGGCCCTGATTTATCATAGCTGGAACCCTGACCTTTATTTGGGCACAAAAATACCATCTTGGAAAGCTCGTTGCCGGCTCTGTAAAGGATGTGAGCAATGATCATAACAATTTGTAGCGTTTCTGCAAGGAAGGGTCCGGTTACAAGTTGAGATGTGCAGCCCTCCACAACTGCGTGCCTCATGCCAGAGTTCACTGGAGGTGATCACAAAAGACGTTTTACAGGGGCCAGGCTCACGGGACCTTTAGCATTTCCACTCGCATTTACCCAGGGGGTGATGGGGCATAGCTGCACACGGTGGTCTCGTGCCCACCTTTGCAGGGTGGGGGGCTCAGACGCGTGGCTGCTGTTGGCTGTTTGGTGGCTGGTGTGAAACGAGATGGCAGCTGCCACCAGGGCCTGTGTCACGAAACCACTGTACGTTGGCAGCCTCAGCCCCAGCCGAACAAGCCGGGCTATTTTTCTCATCCTTACTTGGAACATAAAACCTGGGCTTGAGCTCTGCTTTCACGTGGTGCGGTGACCAAATGCTGTCCGAAGATAGCTCTGCGGGTCAGCGTGGCCAGGGCTTGACCATATTTCAAAACACAGCTGAAAAGGAGAACTGGAGAACCCCTGTGGATTTCCTTTCAGCCTCATCTACCCTGGCTGGGCAAATGGTGCCGGGGGCCGTTATGGCCACAGCTGAGTTTTGGAGATGCTCAGCTGGGGTACTGCTGCATGGGCCTTGATGAGATGGCGGAAGAAGGGATCATAGGTTGGTGGCTAACTCTGAGGAGCTTGGAGATACAGGCTGCGTTAACCTGCGGGCACCGCCTCGCGGATTCCTAACCGTGGGCAGCTCTTACTTCCCCGTGGTTTTATTTATTTATTTATTTATTTCCCTCCGAAACGCACTGATAAAGGTTGAGAATGAATCCCGAGGGACGGCTCAGCCCGAGGGACCTCAGAAGGCACCTCTGCAGGGCAGACGGGTGTTGTGCAACGCTTATCTGCAGCCATCTGTGACTAGTTCCCCGAAGGCGGGAGCGCGAGGCGGTGCGCCGTTTGCAGCAAGGCCCGGCCTGCGGCTGTGGCCCCAGGGGAACCGTAGTTTCCCTGCCAAATATGACTTCGTTCAAGACCTTTTCCTCAATCTTTGCAGCAGCGTGCCTACCCTCAAATTTCAGTTTCATAGTTTAACTTTAAGAAAGCATCCCGAAAAAGCCCCTCGGAAGAGCAGGCAGAGTGGCACCAGGCTGCACAGATGACCACAAGGAGAGCAGCAGCTGGGGACGTGGAAGGACAAGAAGGTGCCAGAGTCAAAGGCCGTGTAGTTTGTTTGCAGTGAGTCATGATCTTCCACTTTGGTACATACCCCTCATCCGTCTGCACGGTGTCCTGTCTTTGTGGGGCTGTGGGGAATGACCACACACCTCAGCTTCCCTGGACAATCCTCTGTTCCCTTGCTTGTCTTGGTGATTCTGCAGTTTGACGGTGCCTGCGGTGTTGCTTCATTAACGCAGCTGGTTTTTGATGGTTCAAGGATATTTACTTAGGTTCCATGGCCCCGCTGAGGAAAAAATGGCTCTTTAGTAAGAAAAGCCTGATGGAAAGGGCGGTTTATGAAAGGAACAAAAGTCTGGGAAGAGGGGAAAAGTCAAGTGAGTGCAAACACCAGTCAAAGCCGTTCCCTTGCTCAAAATGAGTATTAAGAAAACTTGCTCAGTGGGTCACGATGAGCTCATTCAGTCCACTAGATTACTGGAAAAATCTTCCACTTTGACAAGTATGCATGTGTCTGTGTTGAGTCAGAACCTGGCAGAGCAGCTTTAGTACACATTTTTGTTATAAAGAAGTCCCCTTTGTCTTCTGTGACCCTAACAAATTTCTGGCCTGAATATGCTCTGTGTTTCTTTTTTCTTTCTTTCTTTCTTTCTTTTATTTTTTTTTTCACACAGAAAACGCAGGCACTGCAGTGTTGTATTTCATTGGGAGGGTGGTATCGGGGGCCTGGGGTGGGTCTATTTGCCCACCTGCAACGCTTTTCTTCACCGTTGTGCACCCTTCTGTTTGCTGCCCAGCCAGCTTTTATTTAGCGTACAAGTCGTGGTGCACGAAAGCATTGCAAGCGCACCGCTGCGCATGCTCACACGCAGAAATCACATTTCCAGAAGTTTGCTGTGAGCGTAACAACAATCTTCTGCTGAACCTCTTGGCACGCTTTCAATGCGAGGCTGGCAGCTATCGCACGATGAATCCAGCCTGCAGCGCGGAGGCCTCAGGGAAAAACAACGAGGGCTGTGACACTAAGAAAACACAGTCACAGACACCACAAAACTACGCTGGGACGGACACAGTAGTTGTGGGGAGGGGTCATGGTCAAATATGCTATTTCAAGCAAAATCTGAGAGGAGGATGTGTTCTTAGCCACAGGAAGAGCGTTGTCTTAGTCAGAACAGTTAATCATGCAACATGAGGAGAGATAGGTACAGTAAGCCCTCATGATTTCTGTTTCCAGCAGCTTTTTTCCTCGTCTGAAATGACTTGCATATATTTTCGTATTGCTAGCTTGCAGTACGGTAGCATCTGAGCTCCGGCCTTGTTGATGGAAACCTGGAGGTTCTCCGGGCCGTGTGAGCCACGCTGCTGTCACAAAGCTAACCTCCCCGCGCCTCTTTCAGGCAGACAGAGAGAAAGAGAAAAAAATGTCCGGCTGACGTCAATGAAGACCACACTGCGCTGGATAATATTACTGTGTGCCTCAACCACCCACTCCCTTTAATTTACTAGAAACTAAGCAAGCTGTTTTGAAACCCATAGCTTCCAGCGTGTTTGCGCTGCTCTCCCTCCACCAAAGGCCATTAATTGTCAGGAGCTTGAAAGCTACCTGATGCCTTGTTCAAAGCGCTGAAGCAGAGGGGATTTCCATGAGTAATAATTTCAGTCTGTGCCTGTGCAGTGCACCGTAGGCTAGAGTAAATTGATCCAGCTGCTTGCAAGGCTAGATGGAAAAGTGCCCGGGGGGGCCGGAGCACATCACCAGATGGAGCTGGATGCTGTTGTCATCACGTGGGGCTCCCCAGCTGCTGGGCATGCTCGAGCTCGGCTTCCACCACCAGCCTTCCTGTCTGTGCTGACTTGCAGGGTGAGGCAAAGGCGCTAGCGCGTGTTGCAACATCTTCTCTTGTAATGAAAAGGATAATTTTAGATTAGCCAGAACTGTTGTCGTCTTTTTTTTTTTTTTTATGGTGGTTTTTCTCTTTTCCTCCCCCCCGCCCCAAGTCCCCGCCACACTGACCCCAGCGATTCGTGCATGTGTTTTGCTCAGCAGCAGTCTCCTCCGTGACAGGGACTATAAAAGCTTCTGCGAGGCCAGCTACCTCTACAAACAATCAGAATTGGCAGGATTAACCTGTAACCCGAGGCGGCGAAAACACAGATTCCACTAGCCAGATGGCAGAGTTCAAAGATCCACTCACTTCCTGGCTGAGGTTGCACAAGTTAATTTTTATCCTTGTTAAAAAGAAATAAGAAGTGAAAACATAGCAATAAAATGTGTGCTGCTTGCTATCTCTGGTTTTAATCACATTTATTTTATTCCTTAGTGTTTTGTTATTAAGTAGGTTTGGGGGATGTTAGGAAAATACATTCTTTCTCTCTTCTGGAGATGTTTAAATCCTACTTGGTTTCTTTGTATTTTGCTGGGGCGTTTGTGTGATCAATTCAATTTAGTCTGTTGGCAAGGAGCGCTAAATAGGAGGAACTAATTAAAATAGCCGGAATGCAATTCATTTTTTTTTTCCCTTTCCCAGATGAACAATTCAATTAGATTCGCAGAAAAAAACGGCACAGCAAATCTGCACCCTGGTCCTGGAGGCTTCCGCGCGGAGGCCCCTGCAGGCCTGAAGCTGCTGGAGCCGGAGCCCTCTGGCAGAAGCAGGGCGTTCGGGCGGTGCTGCAGCCCTGGGCCGTGGTTGCACCCTTCCTGAGGCAGTGCTTGCAAATGCACCGGAGCAAAAGGGTCGGGGTAGCTAGTTCAGGAGGCAGCCCTCAGTGCTCTGGCCCCGACCGCACGACTTTCCTCGCAAGCAAAGTGCTGATTGTGACTGTGAAGGCTGCACAGCGCGAGGCTCCCATGTGTGCCTGTGCCGCCGCTGTCATGTGGGTGCCATGAAGCGTAAGCAAAGGTAGGTGGCTTGGCCAGCAGAGTGCAGAGGCAGGAGTGGAAGAATAAAGTTCACGGGTTGTTTTTGTGACGGTTTGTCCTCGCTGGCTGGGCCATTAATGAAAACAGACGTGGAGCTGCTGGCAGCGCGGCTGAGAGCCTGCAGGTACCCTTTAGGAGAGCAGCACTGGGAGTTCCAGGCAGGGAGTTTATGATTAATTTTGCAGGCATTTATTGTGCAATACGAAATGGCCACCGGCCAGCTCAGAAGTTAAGCCAGAAGATGACTGTCAAATGAAACTGTTACGTTTGGCAGATCTTTCCAAAGCTGCTGTGCAAAACAGGCATTTTGAAGCTAATTTCTGGATTTTCCAGATCCTCTGCACAGCTTATTCTTGTATCACGGTCCTCTTTGTTTTCCCGTTTTCAGTAGAATAATTGGCTTTGACTTGCACGCCGTATAAATTTTAGGTCAGGATTTTTCCTACAGACAGCCCTCGCCGTGCCTCGCGTTTGCCAGCATCTCTCTCCTTCTGGCAATTCCTCCTTGAACGGCCCTGCAAGGAGCAAGCTCTGCCCCACTGCGTGTTCCCAAAACAAAGCTCTGTGCTCCTCGAGCAGCCCGTGTAGCCCAGATGAAGGTGAGAGGGGGGCGAACACGGCAGTGGTGGGAAGGGAGCCCTGCCCCTGCAAGTGGCTGGCGACAGACATTTCCCTCCTGTGTGGCCGTCCCGAAGGTGAGGTCAGTCGGCGAGCTGTGTTTGGACACTGTCTGGCACAAACGCTCCAACGATAAAGCTTAATGTGTAACCAAGGGTTTTTTTCTTCTGTGTCAGCAGTTGGCAAGAAGACACTGTAAATAAGGATCCCTGTGAGTAAACAGATATGTGTGGAGAGGGGAGGGGAGCACCGCAGCGAGCAGTTTTGAAATTCATGCCAGGGTTGCTTCAAATGATAAGGTTGTTTGAGTAACCTGCAAACCATACGGATGCCCAGGTTTCAAAAACAGGAAAGCGTCTTGTTTAAAAACCTTCTAAGGCAACATGAGGGCTTAGAAAAGAAACTGGCTTTGCGGTTAAGTGATTGTACTTCCTTATTGATATAATGATTGAGCTGGTGCAAAGCCTGCCGGGACCGCGGGGCTGCGAACCGCAGGCCGAGCAGTTGTGATGACAAAGTTCTGCAACCGGCCGCGGGGCTTTCTGGAGAGATGAGAAATCTCAAAGTTTCCCTTTTCATTTCCTCTTGTGCTAGGCTGAAGGGTTTTTTGTTGTTGTTTGTTTGTTTTTTTTTTCCCTCGCTCTTTTTCAGCGATGTACCAAGAAATAAGGACACGGCCCGAGTGGGCTGCCACCCCCCCTGCGTTGCCAGCCGAGCACGGGGCAAAGTGCACTTTCCTGAAGGGTCCGGCCTGGGCTGCACAGAATTTGCTGACACTTTTGGAAAGCGTGATGGCTGTGCTTCTCCACAGATAAAACCAAGCCGCGTGCTTTCTGTTTGACCTTTGTTTTGGAGTAAGGAAAGCAGCACATGAGAGCTGAAGCTAAGTTTCCACGGGAGAAGGCAAGGCACGTGGTGCACGTGCGGGTGGACGTGCACGTGTGCGGCCTGACCCCTGCGGGGACCCTCCTCCTCGGGGATTTACAGCGCCGAAAACAACAGCCTGCCTTACCTGAAATGACACAGCTGAAACGGTTCCAAAACGGCGAGTTATTAGTTATTGGACGGGGGTAAAAGTGCAAAGCTGGGATCGAGGCTTTGCCTGTCTCAGCGGCCAGGGTTTCCAGTCAAGGCCACGCTCCTTCCTCTCAGGTTTGGTTCGTCCCTTCCCTGAGCACGTGGAGCATGTGTCCTGTCCCTGAGGGACCGCTCCAGTTCCTCTCCCCATGGAGAGGACATTCCCACCTCCCCCTCGCATCTTTGTGCCTCCCGTGGCATCGCCACGCGGCTGCTTTCCTGGCTGCAGGCTGCGGTGGCGATGCAGCCGCGATGCGCTTGGTCCACAAGGATCCCGAGCACTGTATCCTGGTGGCTATTCCACCGAAATGTCAATGGCTTCTCAGACAGCTTGCAGAAAAGAAAATAGTTTAAAAACTTTAGGAAATTAATTTAACTGGATTTGGAGCAGTTTTTTGGCTAGAAATTCAGGCTCCGGCCAACACGGCAGGCTTTTGCCAACTCATTGCCTTGGTCCTAGAAGCCAGCAATGAAAAGAGAGCAAGGAAAAAAAAAAAAAAATCCCTTCCATTGCCCATTAGATTTAATTGTGCTTTTTTGTAAGCCTCATAAATCCTGCCCAAATCACGTCATCAAGCCACAGGGAAACTGAAACCTTGCCCAAGGCAGGAGCCAGCCGAGCTGTTCAGACTCGAAGGGTTGCACTTGGGGACAAGTTCGGCGCGCTGCGGTGCTGCTCTGAACGGGGTTTGTCTGTGGGAGGGGAGCGGGGGCTCCAGCGGCAGGAGCGGGCTCCAGCCCTGCCCTGTTCCTCCGTGGGTGCCAGAAGAGCCGGGAGAGGAAGAGCAGCACGCGGAGAGGCAAAGCAGACATCCTCACCTCCGCCCCCAAGGAGGCCTTCAAAGGGCTTTTCCTCTGGAGGGGGAGCCGGAAGGGAGGAGCGGGGATCCGCGCCGGGAAGGGCCCTTCCAAGCTCCTTATTTTTTCCTTTGGGCATTGCACAGGAGGAGGGGGGGAGGATTAAAACTTGAAGGCGTCTGAACTGAGCTCTTGAGGGCTTTCCTCCCCTTCTCTCTTGCGGTGCTTTGTTATAATGTTCTTGCACGCAGCTCCCAGCTAGGAAAAGAGGCTTTCGGATCGGAGGAGGAGCGTCCTCGTCGGCGCTCTCCTCTGGCGCGTGGTGCTCCCTCGGGACATCAGTGGCTTCTCCCCACAGAAAAGAGGGGATCCCCCAGCCCTGGGATGGCCAGAAGAGAGCAGGAGAGCAGGGTTTGGCCTGAAGCAGTGGCTGGCCCTGCACAGGGCACGTTTATTGCACGGAGGACAGATGTGCTGTCACCGCCTGCAGCCCTGCAACGCGCCCTGCGGCTATAGGTAAAGCTAACAGGTAGCCAGCGGTGCTTAGTCTCCCACCTAAGGACTGCAGCAGAAGCCAACAATGGTTGCTTATTTTCACTTGGCTTTTTTTTTTTTTATCCCCAGCTGAAATATGTGTAAGAAGCATAAGGGGATAAGGATCCCCCCTGCCAAGCTTCGTGAGGAACCCCCTGAGCTCTGCCACGTCCCGGCACCCTGACCTTTGCGTTCGGTCAGGCTTTACTCAGCCTCATCGGTATTTTGGCTGCGTTGCTGCTGCAGAGGAATGCAGGTGCTTCCTCTGTTCCCACCAGCGTGCCCATGCTCTGATTTCTGAGGGGCCGGGGAGGCTGCTCATGCGTGTCGTGTCGTGCTCAAGGAGGCATCTGAGGAAAATGTGGATGCAGTTCAGGCAAATGACCAGGGGAACGATGCATTTGCATGCACTTGCATGTGAGTGTAATTTAGGCAGGCAACGCGTCGAGTTCGCTTGAAAACCTGGCCCATGTTTTTCCATTTCTGTTTTTTTTTTTTTTAAAAAAAAAAACTTAAAAAAAGGCAAACACTTTAAAAAAAAAAAAACTTAAGTTAAAAAAAGGCAAACACTCTGTTCCTTCGTTTGGTCTGTAATAACCTGAGCTTTTCCCCTTGGAAAGCTTATTTATTCTCCTTGGCTGCTGAAGTGGATGCTGAATTTTGAGCATCCTGAGAAGAGACGGTGCGCAGATGGGATTCTTTGTTGCTGAAGCTTTTGTTGGACAATTATAAGGCTCATTTATATGGCTGTTTATATATTAAAATTGTTGGGTTGCCTGGGGCTACGGATAAGCGCTCCTTGTTTGACATATCTCTAAATAAATATAAAGGCACATTATTAATGGATACAGCTTTAAAAGCAAACACCCAGAGATGCACTTACAATAAGGGGAGGAAAAACCAAGGTTACATCATGTTGCTAGAAGCCAACTGCTTTGTTTTCTAAAACGTTTCTCTGTAGGACACAGATGATTTTTTGACTCATTCAGTGTTTGAGCATCCAAAAAGTCTCACGGTTGTTCCAAAATTCTTTCAACAGCATCCCAAATGGCATTAACAGACAGTTACACTCTTTTACTGTCCAGCTTATCATTTCCCCCCGATGGACTCGTGTTTGTCAGGGAGCTTTGGGAAGGAATAGTCTGTATTTCTGGAGAGCAGTGTCCCTGCTGAGGTAGGAATCAGCTTCTTGGGGCTTTTCAATCCACACCATTTTGCGACCTCGAGATGCGTGGCTGTCCCTGGGCTTGTGCACATGAACGTGTGCCTCTGGGTGAGCGCCAGGAGTCACCAGGAGGCTGAAGCTAGTTATGGCTGGCACAAGAAAGCATCTCTTAAGTTCATAGGGAACCATTTCTACTGGCAACCATGAACTTGATTGTGTAATTTCTGCTACCCCTGCTGCACTCCTTCTCTGGAGAATGGCGTTCCCTTCTTCTTCCTCTCCTCCTCCTCCTCCTGCCCCTTCTCCCCCTCCTCAGACCACTCAGGCTTGAAGCCTCCCATCTGGTTTTGCTCCTGGCCCCACTGGTCACCCCTCACCCCACCAGGAACCAGCAGTTACTTGTTTTGGACCTGGAGGACCCAGATTCAAGCGGGCTGGTGGCCAAGGATGGGCTGTCCTGGGGGAGGGAGCTCAGCCGGGGGTCTGGGTCTGCAGGGCTGGTGGAGAGCTGGTGCCCCCTGCTCCGGCTGCAGGAAGGACGATGGCTTTGCTGCCGTTCGTGCCTGCAGTTTTCGATGCAGACAGGAGCTGGGGCAGATGTGGGCCCTGCGCACCCACACCATGGGGGGCTGGCTGGCCCCTGGGGCGCAGTGATGTGCGCACCCCTATTTCTCACCCCTTCCAGTGGCTAGCCTCTCTCCTGTGCAGTTATTTCATGGCAGTCTCTCCTGTAGGTGGGTGAATTGCTCTCTTCCTCGCTGGGTTTGCCCCTCTGGGTTAGGAGGGTTTTGGCTGGGGGTGTTCCTGTCTGTTTGCTGTAGGGAAGCGGTGGGGATTCACCTGCTGGGGCAGGGTGGAGGCGAGGCGGCCAGGGACAAGGCCCAGCAGTGCAGTGTGTGGGAGAAGGGAAGGGAGTCTCAAGCAGGCACGAAAAACTGCCTGGTATCAAGCTGGCTGTGTTTGACTTCTGGGTACTTTGGTAACTTGCAGTCCTCCACTGCACGGAGGATCTCTGGGGAAGGATGAAGGACACACAAGTGTTGGAAGCGCAGAGACAGAGGATAAAAGGGCAGGCTGGGCTCATCAGGCTCCAGCCAAAAAAATCTCCAAAGTAGCAAAACAGAGATGGATGAAGTGTTGCCAGTTAGTCAGGGGGAAGGAGCGGCAGCATTGTCTCTTGTTGGAGCAAAGAGTCTGTAATGGAAGAAGACTAAGTGCCAGGGAACTAATATCCCTCTGCAGCGATTGTTTGATCCTTCCCTTCCCCTCCAGAAAAGCAAGTTGCTGCTGGCTAGCTTGCAAGTAAAAGAACCCAGTCCAAGAAATAATCGAGGCTCTTGTGCCAATAAGCGCATCTGTCGGTGTGTCAGTGTTGATCCTCCTTCAGTACACGCCACATGCTCGTTTCTTTACACAAGATGGGCTAGAAGGGCCATTAACTAGATTAGAAATTCTAAGGCACAATTAAAAAACATGCTGCCTCTTCGCTTTAATCTTCCCTCCTTTAGCTCCCAGGCTTGTTTTCGTGCCGGCCTGACACAGTCCTCGGCTGGCTGCCGGCGGTAGGCTATCATTACACAACCGTGGCTGGTTTCTGAGCGGTGCAACACCCTGCGGCACCTGGGCAGCAGCACGCCGGCCGCGAGGCTCTCCAGCAAAGGAGTCACCCCACGGGCTGGCAGAGCGAGAGCATTTACCAGCCGGGGGGAGAAGGTGTGAGCGGGAGAGGCAGCGTGGGGGCCCTGGCGGGCAGGAGCTGCCCTGCTGGGAGCGCTCCCGATGCCCCGAGCAACCTCTGGCAGCGCGGGGGGACGGCAGCCTGCTCGCTGGCGTGGGGAGCTGCTCCTTTATTGCTGTGGCGTTGTGCAGATGCGGTGGGAATTTCACAGAGGACACAACGCATTCTAAAATGACTGTTTTTGTTCCTTGGGTAAGTGTTTTCCTCATGCAGAACAGCATTAGGACTGTTATTAACGGCCTCACCGGTCCTCGTGCTCGTTCTGAATCTTTACGGCTACTGTCATGGCACAACGCTGACGGTACAGACCCCATCCGGGACTGCCTGCATCGCCAGCAGGTTAAGGGGTGGATTTTTGGCAGGTTTGGGCACCGGGACATTTTTGCATCCTGTCCTGTGTTGTCTCTGCTGAAGAGTCCTCCTTGTCACTGCTTGTGGAATACAGCAGAAGGAGGGATGCTTCCCTGCTGCAGGAAACTTGGGGCAGAATAATCGCTCCTTAGGCCCTCTGAGGTTTCAGAAACGAATGCCACAGTTTCCTAGTAGTTCTGTAGGACCCTGTTTGCTTACTCTTCTTAACATTCCACAAGATGTTTCCATATGGTTATGTTTAGGGTGCGTTATGGAGGCCTTTCATCCTTCTCTGAAGCACCGGATGAAATATGGGTCACTTCTGGAATAAAGCAGTAAAACCTGTGATCCGGTCGCCCACTACATCTAATACGGCAAATTCTGTGCTGCCATGAAAGCCATCGTCCTTTCTGGGACTAAACGACTTGGTGGGGTTGCTTTAAACGTAGAGCTGCACCTTCTTGATACTGGTTTGGATGAAAGAACAAGATCTTTCACTCTCCTTACGGTGGAGTGCCAGCAAGGTTTAAAATTGATAGCCACTGACATGAGAGAGGGAAGGAAATGAAAGAAACATTTCTTCCCCAGAACCGGCCCTGCTTTCCTGCCTTTTCCATAACTGCATAGATGTCTGTCATATTTGGCACCAGAAAACATTAACAAGTTTTTAAATACCAGGAATTCTTCTCTGTCTTTAAATGTAGACCAACAGGAATGCAATGGAAAAAGAGCAAAGGGGAACAGAGAGCCGAGCCCGTCAAGCAGTTAACGTGGCTGTGCGTGGAGCACTTCTTCCTGCTTAATAAAACACGCAAAATATCCATCCCATCTGTGCCTGGCAGAACTAGCGCAAGGTAGCAGGCACTGCTGCTGCGTCCTGGGGCCCGGGGAGAAGCCTGGGGTGGGGGACAGGGGCTCAGCTTCCAGCTTTCCCCGTCCGCTGCAGATCGCCGGCAGATTCCAGCAGGGTGGGAGAGCTGCCCTGAGATGCCTGTGGTCTTGCTTGCTAGAAATACCAAGCACCTATCGCACTCACTGAGTCTAAGCACAATAAACCGTGGTAAGTCAGGCTCCTGGCTCTCTGAACGCAGACATCTGAAATGAGCAGAGGCTCTCCCAGGAGATGTTTTTCCCAGCTACGAAAAGGGGGAATAACTACATTACAAGAGGGGCAGTTAAATCACGTTGGTTGCTTTTCTTCCTTTTTTTTTTTTTTTTTCCTTCTTTTCATTTTTTTTATTTTTTGTAAACTGCTTCGAAGCCTTGGAGAGGAAGCCATTATGGGAGTACAAATTACTCTTTATTTTTTATTTTATTTATTGCCTCATTTTCAAATAATGAAATTCTGAACATACCTCCTCGCTAGCTGCTGAAAAATAAGGAAATGCGAGAGGATTCTTAATGATGCTAATAAAGCCAGTTGAACACTTTGCCAAAGTATATTTTTTTATTGCAAAAATACCATTTTATAAATACAAATGGTCTTGATAGGATTGCATTGGATGCAATACAATTTTGTTTAGAAAAATATACAGACCAAATTATTTTGTATGAAATGCTCCCTGTTTGTCTGGTTGGAATGAGGCACTTTATTTCAGAATTTCATTTTGGGATTACTTTTTTTTCGTTTGTTTTGGACATTTTAATTTATATTCTATAATAAAAATACAACAAAATAAAAAAAGGAAATGTGATTTTAATGCAAGTGGAATGTATTAACATAGAGTATGTCTCGATGACCTTGTGGGCCCCTTCCAAAGCAGGATAGTCTACGATTCTATGATTTTCTGCCAGTGGAAACTACAATTAGTGGGAAAAATTCAGCTGTACTGGTGGTCCAGCCTGCAGCCTCGCTGACCTTCTCTGCTAGGGAAGAGACGGGGAGCTCACTGGAGTGTCCAAAGCAGCCTTCTTTGCTTCTTCTGCTCAACCCTACTCGCTCTTAATGCCCTTCTTGTCTGGCAGGTAGCAAGATTTGAAGCCCAGGTTCAAAGGTTTCCTTTGGGCTGAGTGGATTAAATGGGACCTCCAAACGGTGCATGGATTTTTAACTTATCTCAAAGGTTTGGGGATCATGGCCATGGGATGTGGGTGAAAATCCATCCCTGTTGCTTCTCTCTGCCATTTGCTTCCCTCTGCCCTGCAGCGCGGAGCTCGGTGGCCCTGCTGTGCTGAGGACACCTCCCGGGCTGAGGACGCTTCCAGCATACAAGGACCGTTCCCACCGTATTTTTGGGAAGAGGGGTGTACAAACATCTGCCCTTGGTAGCCACCAGGATCAGAGTGGGAAAAGGGACGAGATAAGGTGGAGCCTCACTTCTGATCAGTGAGTGCTGGGGGAGATGAGATGCTGTGAGCAGGATGGAGCCCAGGCTGAGCACTGGTGTGCTCACTGCCAAAACCCATGCTGCTCTGTTGATTTTGCAGGAAAAAAGGACTATGTGAGTGTCCACAAAAGGTGCATCAACCAGAGCAAGTCACCCGCCGAGGGTGTGCTCAGTTCCCTCGCTGCTCCAGACCGCTGCCTGCGACACTTCCAGCCTCCCAGGTGCTCAGGACATGCAGAATCACGGAATCATTAGGGTTGGAAATGACCTCCAAGATCATCGGGTCCAACCGTCACCCTACCACCAGTGTCACCCACTAAACCATGTCCCTAAGCACCACGTCCAACCCCTCCTTGAACACCCCCAGGGACGGTGACTCCACCACCTCCGCGGGCAGCCCGTCCCAGTGCCTGCCTTCTGAAAAATAACCCATCATTCACAGAGGAGCGGGTGTCTTTGGGGAGCCCTCAGGGTGCCAGGTAGCACCCAGACCACAGGGCGGGCACAGGTCTGTACGGAAGGGAACACGGGCAGACTCCTAGACATCCACACGGCTTGGTCACCCGGTCTACCCCGCTGGTACCGGGGAGCCTGGCAGAGGCTGTTTGTTAGCGACTTGCCTGCCAGGATTGGTCAGCCAGAGGGAAGGATGTGCTACCTGGGGTGACGTTTATAAAGGCGCTCCCCTGGACACAGCCACAGGCAAACCACCGCCGGCTCCAGCCGGCGGCAGCGCCACGTGCCGCTACCCGCCCGCTCGCACCGCACCGCGCGAGGCACCCCGTGCTCAGGGCGGCCTCGGCTTTATCGCAGCCGCCGATGTGCTTTTCCTGGAACTGAACCCCCAAAGGATGTTGCATGAAACCTGTAAACCGAAGTAAGGCCTCTTTGTCTTGTGACACTTGTTTTAATTTTACTGCGGGCTGCCATGAAAATAATTTGTGATTAAAATTGAAAGCTCCCTTGCAGCAGCTGCCAGGGTGGGGGGTGTTGGAGGCGATTCCTCTGGGGTTACTTTACTCCGAGTCCTCATTTTTTCCTCTTAGATCCACGTGGAAGATCTATTCCCAGATCTACCCTGGGTAGACTGCCTTGCAGCTGGCAAGGGGTGACTACCGGAGCTGTGACCGGCCCTAGGAGTCACGGAGGAGAAAGCAGCCCTTGTACGCCTTACCTTCATGCTGCTGCAAGCCACCGAAACCCTTTGTAAGAGAGGAGTAAGCTCGACTTAACGAATTTACCAAAGCTCACTGATCTGTGGTAACAAGCCAGTACAACAGGTCTTTGTGAGAGGTGGATTTACGGCGCATAAATAAGTTAGTGTGCTAATTGTAGCCGGTGTCAAAGGTAGCAGGCTAACTGTTAAAAGAGGGCTCGTAGGGTGATTTATTTGGGTTATTTCGCACAGACTTGTGTGAAATACGTTAATAGATCCTCTGCCTCCCTTCCCCACCGCCGTAATAGTAAGAACAATGAGCAGCATTAAGTGCAGGCTAGCCCACGTTTCCTCCCAGGAGTGCAGAGCTGCAGCAACCAGAAATCATTACACGGGGAGAGAGAAAATGACTTTTGGCTGCCTCCGAGCCCTCATGTCAGTGTTGTTCTGCAATCTCTGTGCTGAATGGAAACTGTTTCCTTTCCACAAGCTCTAAGCTTACAGACTGGGTTTCCTGCTTTCCTGTTAGTGCCTCCACCTACCCAGACAGCTCTGACACTTCAGACTTACCGATCAGCTATTTTCTACCACAGCTCTTTTAGCAAAGGTTTTACACGTTGTTGTAACAGCTGACTAAGCAGTGAGCCTGCAAGCGAAAGAAATGAATGTAGGGCTTTTTTGCTCGGCTAACTGACGAGGCTCTGTCTCAGAACCGTGAGGCACTTACCGGTGCCAGCAGCCGGCTGGGTGGATGGGCTGGCGTTCGGCGCTGCGCTGGGGCTGGGAGGCACGCTGTGCCACGGCTCCCAGGTGGAGGAAAATGGCACCAGGATGTTTCGGATGCCTAAGGGGACTGGTAGCTAAGGGTACGTTGAAGTGCCTAAGAGAGACGTGCAGGGGACATGTGCATCGTGAAGCAACGGTGGGAATAAATGCTGAACGTGCGCCAGCTTTAAAAATAGCATCACATGCAAAAGCAATTAATGCATAGGAGAAATTTTACAGAGAGGGACTCTGTGGACCACAAATATGAAAGTAAAAAGTGATTTTCATATCAGAAAGTCTGTCATCTCAGGATGTCCCAGAATGGCACATTCTGGGGCACCGCGGTTGAGCTGAAAACAGCCAGTCAGCTCTGAGCTGACTTTATATGTATTTATGTCTCCTGTGCTGAGCTCCCTCCATAGCCACGGTAGTGCAGCCATTCAGAGCACATTTCCACAGTGCTTTCAGTTTTCATGCTCGCTTTTGCAAATTACTTCCAATATATCACAAAAAATGAACCCAGCCTGTCTTCAGTTAGTGATGGATGTACCTTAAAATATTCCGAGTACTCTAAAAGTTCTGATATCTTTGGTCTGATCCTTAGCCAAACTATGTCTAGCCTTGTTTCAGCCTTTGTTTTATTCAGACACTAGTGGCAGAAACATCTGTAGACTTTCACTTCAACATTTGTTTAGCTACCCTCATCTGCCATAAACAGGTCTTCAATCTTACCAAGGTCAGCAGGTGGGGAAAAAGACTGGAGCACAGTCTTTTACGGGATTTAGAAACGGTGGACATTTGTGTCACTGAACAGTGGTGGCACATTTCTCGGTGTGTCTGCACCTGTCTCCGTGCTGACGTGGGCCCCAGCGGTGCTGAGCAGCTAATGGCCGCGGTGTCCCTCCGGACTGGGCAGCGGTGGAGTTGCTTTCCCTAGGGAGGAACCTCAGGGGTGAATTGTTATGCTGATGGAAAGGGCTGGGAAGGCAACTCCACCGAACAGAGGGGAGTCACAAGCCTTTATTCTTTATACTGGGTGTCAGGCATGTGGCCAGGTGGACACTTTGCCTCTGGAGTGTGGGGAGCTGAGAAGGATGCTCACTAGCAGAGTTTCTACTGCAGGGGTCAATAAGCCCACTGCTGTGAGGGTGCCTTTCAGGGCATGCCTGGAAAGCACTGCTGAATGTAACGCAGTATCGACACGCCAGCGAATCCATTTCTCTGAATGCCACGCCACGCAGATGCGAAGCCTGTGTCAGCCAGTTTGGGTCAAGTCCGTCATCGGACCCATAGTTTGTGGAGATGAATGAAGTCAGCAGGGAAGTCCAAAGGTCTCGATTCCTTGGGGGGAGAGGTGGATGCGCAAGAGGAACAATGTATTCAGAATAAATCAATAAATCAAGGATGCCAGCCCTGGGCAGATGTGTCTCTGTGCTGATCCTGGTGCTGTGCAGGAGCACAGCAGAGCGAGGTTTGGCGGGGTGCCTGCGGGAGCTCTCATGCCGTAGGTTTGAAATGCACAGTCACCGCTGGGGCAGTGGAGAAGAATTAGCAGGCAGTGCTGCATGCCTTTGCTCCCCTTACCTGGAGGACAAAAGCCTGCAGCTGGAAGGATTTTTCAAAGTAGTGTGACAGGCAGGCAGGAAAAAAGAAGGGGATTGCTGTGCTGCAGCTATTTGTTGCATGTGAGCTTATCTCTTTTTGCTGTGTTCGGATTCCATTTTCCTCTGATTTCTTCACATCAGCAGATGTGGAACGGGCTCGTTAGTGTGTTCAAGAGGGAGATTTTGACTACTGCATCTGAGTAACATGCCTCCAGTCAAGTGTGACGGCCTGCTCACTCCGGTGAGGGGCATCGCTGCTTCTGCAGGCGTGAGGAGGTCCCCAGTCCTCCCGCCAGCACTGCCAGGCAGCATTGTGGCTTTCCCCTTTCCCTTTCTGTATCCCCATTTCAGTTCCAGGCTTTGTGAGATGTTGGACAGGCTGGAGGTTCTTGTCTCTGCGGTTTGGACAAGAGAAGGAACAGGACTCATCTGGCTCAGAAACCCAGGATATTAATTACAGGTTGGTAGGCTCCCCAGTGGGGCATGCAGACCACTGCGCGTACCAAAACAACTTTGGTTGCTTTTTCTGGCATAGCATTTCAGCTCTGTGCCTTAACATGTTTGCATGGTAAGCGAGAATGCAGAGATATGAAGAGATCATTACTGCGAGAGTTCGCTTGAAGAGCCAGAAAATTAAATGAGGAGACTATAATGAGAGTATGAAGGGTGATTTAGGAGTGTAGAGGCAGCAAGATGCTAAGGCTATGGATAGATAAATAGAGCACCAATATGGATTAAATTGCAGTGTAACAGCTCTGTGCACACGTATTACAGGATTTTATAAGCCAGGCAAGTTCAGCCCTTATGCTCAGGGCTAAACGGGGGACCCTCGCAGGGTCCTCCTCTGTACCAGGGGAGCTGCTGGTCGGGGACACGTTGTCCCCATGGCCTTCAGCAGCATGGGTCCATTACCTCCCCATGGCATATGGCCTGGCTTCCCTCTGGAGGGAGGCTGCCTAAGGCTGAGGAGGGATCTCCACTTAATTTGAAGTCTGAGTGTCATTCAGAGCACTATGTGAACAAGGGATTTGTAGCGGGATGAGCGGTGCTGTTTCTTGCTATTAATACCAGTGACATTGTAATTTTTGTTGCTGTAAAGGTGCCCAGAGCACAGGGTGGGCCCCCTTAGGATTAGAGACAATATATATATATATATATATATATTTAATACTGAACAAATGGGTTTTCCAGTGAGCAATCTTTGCTTCTGTTGCCATGGTCTGTCCTCCTCACAGGAAAGCATTCGCTTTGGAAAGACTCGGCAGCCCTGCAGAGTGGGCAGGGCTGCACACACAAAAAAAAAGACAAAAAAAAAAAAATGTAAAAAGCAGCTGCTAGAAGTAAGAGCTAGACTAATGTGGAGATGAAAGCATTTATGCAGAGCAGAGGTGGAGAATATTGGATCTGTGGAGTGGGCGGAAGTGTCCTAATGAATGAACAGAATGATGCTGGGCTGTCTTGAATAACAAAAAGGGAAGGAGGGTGTTAGGATTTGATAGTACAGACTTGGAAAAAATGAGAAGCTGAGAAGAGAAGGAAATCATGGCTAATTTAAAACTGCCTTGGAGAAGCAGGTGGGAGGAAGACCTTGAACATTTGCTATACTATGATTTGAAAGTAAGGAAATGGAAAAACAAGGCTTGGAAGGCAGAACAAGGGAGGGCTCTTCTCCCTCTCTCTCTCTAAAATGAACAATGCCAATTTTTATGAAGAACGTTTGTGATATTATGAAAAAATACAGAGCTCCTGGAGTGAACTGTCCTAAGGGATGGGCTAAGGAAAGTGGATGAAGCCAGTGGCTCCCAGAAATACGACGATGGTATGATGAGTCAGAGACACTTTCAGTTGCACCGAAATATTTATTCTTTGCCTGGATTCTCAAGCCCGTGTCAAAAAATGAGGGTAGCCCTTCTTTGACAGGTTACAGTTACACTATCAGGTGGTGCATTAAAGGGGATAAACAGCAGCCAAAGGAGCTTTATCAGCTCTTCCTGCTGTTACTTGTTTTGGACCAAACTCTTATTGACTTGGTTGGGTGTGCTCTGGGGTGACTGAGCAGGGAGCCTGGATGCCTTTCCCCAGTGTGCCTGTACTTCCTTTTACTCCATGTTTAACATGGCAGAGGTGACAACAACTTCATTATGCAGGTCGCATGCGAGTGTGGCGTCATGCCCTTCTCGAAAAGTTGCTCAGGTTCATTTCTCACATTTCATACAAAGAGAGAGAGAGACATCCAGAAAATATAGTTGCACGCAGCCAATACAATCAGTTTCAATATATTCTCCTCTTCTCAAAAAAAAAAGAAAAAAAAAGAATGTCTCTCCAAAATAATCAAAGCTGTTAAATAACACTTACTCTGTGCAGAGGAAGTATGGCGTGATGGGACTGTAGGCCAGTTCCAAGGAAAACACTCGGACTGGTTTGGACTGCAACAATGAACTAACCTGAAGGAAATTGGATGGTGCAGCACATATAGGCTGTGCTAGCAGGGAGCAGGGGAAGCAGGACCCCTTGGAGGTGCCTGGCTGGCCATGGGGTGCTGTGGTGGCTCGGGGGACGACGGGCACATGGGGCCTGCCCTGGGCTCGCTGACTCACCCTCTCCCAGCAGCCAAGTCCAGCCTAGGGCGTGCAGGCAGAGTGCTGTGACCAGGGAGCCAGTTCATGTTGATCAATCAAATCAAAGCCATTGCAAAGAGGGAAGCATTTTGATTTCATTTGCAAGGATAAATACATCTTGTATTTTTTTCTTTGCCCTTTGCCTTACCAAACATTGCCTGCTGATATTAGACAAATAATCAGTATGTTCACGATCCCAATACCAGCACTGAATAAAGATGTAGCACTATGTATGTAAAGGCTTTCAAGCATGGCATACAAAAGTGAACTGAAGAAATCCTGTAGCTGATGAGTCCCATGCTCTGCTTCCACCTTTCCTGAGCAGCATCGATATCCCTGTTCCTAACAGGGCTGGCCCACTCTCAGGGTATATAGACCTTCAGATGTTTTCAGACGTCTGCTCAACAGCATTAGCATTTCACAGCCTGGATTGGAGTCCAGCATGGCCCAAGGTGGGGTGGGGGGAAGGTAAGCAGTCTGCTTGCCGCAGACAGCTGGAGGGAGAGTGCTGATCCAGTTGGGCCAAGTTACAACCCCTCTTGCAGCTCTGCAGCTCTGCACCAGTCACGTAGAGAGATGTTACACGTACCTAGCCTGTGGGATGATGCTTGCCACTTCTGTGAAGAGGTACCAGTTGAAAAGAGGGTGGTATTTGGCCTATATGCTTTTTATCAGCTGTGCATGCTGGATGGCAGGAGCGGAGGGCTTCCACTGTGGCAGACATTTTGTATGTGAAAAGAGATGTAATGAAGCTCCCTAAGCTCACAGTCATTTTCTCATAGTTTACATGGAACAGGTGGTGAAAAATGTAGAGTTGTTTAATGTTGCTGGATCTGTTCTGAAAAAGATGTCTTCGCTATGTCTTCTTGTCCTAATGTGAGGAGACATTTTAGTTCCTGTGTTTCTTTTCTCTACCTCTGCACATGAAACACATCTTTCCCTCCTGTAGCAGTCTGTCTGCAAAGGCGTTTGCAGATGATCTCCATGTGCCCTCAGTCATCCTCAGCCTCTAGCACTGCTGCTCCTGCCCATGGCCGTGCACGGGGCAGCCCCGCTCCCCAGCCAGCCCCCGTGCAGTGCTCAGCGCTGCCTCAGGACGTGTGGTGGGGAAGGGGGCATGTAGGGGCACTGATATAGGGACAAGGCAGTCTCCCCCCAGGTTTGTCACCGCTTGCAGGGAGCAGGGCGAGGACAGGGTGCTGGGAGAGATGGCATCGTGCCCTGGTGGGTGTCCCAGACCGGACGCAGGGGGTGAAATCCTGATGAAGACGGGAGCAGGATGGGAGGAACAGCCGAAACGCCAAATGCTGATGGCCTTATTTTGGTCGATATCCCGCTGAAGTCAATGGGATATCGCTCCAGGAAAAACTGGATAAGGATCTCGGGATTTGGCAGTGGGAGAGGCTCTATCTTCTGCTGTTTACTCCCCAGCCCTCGCCTGCTGTCGGTGACTTCATGATCATTTCCAGAGCCTGCAGCAATGATGTCAGACCCGGGGGACTCGGGCTTCAGGTGGGAAATTAGCAGCAGGAGCAGATGAACGCTTTAATAAACAAAGTTCCTGTTTTCATGCAAATGCCTCTGGAAATAAGGAATGAGGGGAGTGAAAAATACAGAAATAGATGGTATAGAAGCAATGCTGTTTGGAAACAGGCTTTTTATGTGTTTTCCAAGAGGTGCCAGCTGCTCTTTAATGTTTTCGTTTAAGAGTTTTATGTATGAAAGCTCTAGCTTGTGTAAACAGAGAGGCTGAGAAAGTTGTGAGGATTATTGTTAATGGTGAACCTAGCAGGCTGGGGATTTGGTTCAGATAGGACTGTGAGTATTGGTATTTGTGCAGAGCAGAGGTTTTCAGCACAGCCGGATGCGATGTCCCTGCTCTTCCCTGAGCACTTCGCCCGTCCCCCTCGCTCTCATGACCACCACTAAGGGCTCCCATGTCCCTCCATTCTCCAGAGGCCTTGGAGAAGGTGGTCCTTCACCTTCTGGGCTGAAGGGACAGCCTGCAGCTGGGGCAGCTCGATCCCAGCACCTCCCAGGGAGGCTCCCTCCCAGGAGCAGGCCCAGGCGAAGGGGCGGCCATGTTACCCATCCCTCCGGCCTGCTGCTGTCCCCCTCAGCACCGTGCGCAGCAGGGCTCCCTGCCTTCACCAACATCCATCACCCAGCCCTGTTTATTAATCTGCTATTTTAGGGAGCGCCTATTGTGCGCTCCAGTTCATGTAATTGCATTATTTGGCTGGAGAGAGTGCTGGGGCCCGTGCCACAAATAGCTTCATGCGCGTTCGGCTGGTGGGCTCCCTTTGTTTGGCAATTAGCTCTCTATGGGTGAAATGCATGGCACCATATTAAAAAAAAAAAAAAAAAAAAAAGAAAAAGAAAAGTCACTTAAGTGAGGCCAGCACGCGTAAAGCAGGCAGCTACGCACAGAACATTTCTCAACGAGGACCCGAGCAATGATCCTGCGCTGCTCTCCATTTTGCTTTCATGTTTTTATGCAGCAGCTTTCTGTTTGCTCATCTACAGGAATACTCTGCATCTAGCCTGTCTGTTTTTGAAAAGGTGACTGCTGATGACAGCTAAGATAACAAGAGTGATTTTTTTTTATTTTTTTTATTTTTTTTTTTCCTTCATGAGAACGCCTCCGGTTCTATTAATAAAATCCTGAATCTGACTAGTCCTTCTGAGAACTCCCGGCCTCTCCTCACCCATTCAAAACTGTATTTTTAAGCTGTTGTAGGTGGATTGTCGACAATGGTTGTTATGCAAACTCTGAGCACTGGCTTCAGGAGCTTCTTGGAAACCTGCAATGAGTAATCTTTATGTTTCTGCCAGGTCTACAAGGAGGGAGGAACTGCAGTTTTGCTGCAGATAGGTTGACAAAATAAGTGTCAATTCATGACAAACTAACTGCCAAAAATACTCACATCAAACCTTGGAAACAATTAGAGAACATGATGAGAGAACATCCCTGAGACTGAAGATCACACTGAGTACAGAGACCCTCGCCAGTAAACTGAAACTTTTTTTTTCCACTTTGGGTCAGTAAAACTGATCAGATTCTTTGTTCTCTGGTGTTGCTTGTAGTTTTTGTTTTGTTTTGTATGCTCATAGCCAGTGGCTATGCTTGAAAGTGTATGTTTGTTTCTCCAGTTTTTGTGTGAAGTCAACCTTGGTCACATGCGAGGTTGATGAACATCATGAGGTTGTAGAGGTGCAAGATGGCCATCAACATATGAGGAGCTTTGGTCAGTGCTAACTTGGATTGCCAGCTCTCCTGAACAAGGAGTTAAAGAAACAATTTCCTGATACCACTGCTGTTACTCCTTGCTACAAATGGGGTGGGAGGCTCCTGCACACGCACCAGTTTCCCTTCCAATGCAGGCAAGGCATGCAGATGTGTCTCCCAAGCCTGGCAGCTGTCAGTGCTCATGAAGTAAATGGAGAGATGCCAAAAAGGCTCAGGGAAGCATGTGTTGAGCTGGTAGAAAACCTTCATGTGCAGTGAGTAATTGTAGCTTCCTCCCTTACCTCAGCTCTGTTGCCATCCTTGTCCCTGTGGGCTTCAGATATTGAGCTGAGTGAAACAGGGAGACGAGGGCTTCTTGGGGAAGGGGACCCACACCAACATGAATATGCCCCTCCCGAGCTGCTGTGCATTTGGGTGGATCACCATATGGCAGCATTTGCTATTTGACCCGGAGCTGTAACATTCTATGCTGGCTGTATCAGGGGCTTGGCTTAGCGATACCTGTTTCCTGACTGCGATGAGCAGCTCCTGCAACTGCAGAGCATGCCTGCAGCAGATGGGGTGGAGGAGGCAGCACAGCCCGGTGCGCTCCCGTGGGCCATGCTGCTGCTCCTGCTCTGAGATGTGGGGCAAGACTGAGCTAGGTCACCAAGGAGCTTGTAACAGCATCAACCAAAGTGACGCGGTCTTCTCAGCTGACTTCCAAGGTATGGAGCTCCTCATATTGCTCCTCCTGCACAGGCCAGGAGACAATTTTGTCCTAAGCCATTAGTTTTGCAGGAGGAGGTCAGCAACACTTCCCCCCTCTTTCTGAGCAGAGAAGTAAGACCATTTTGGTCTCTGAGATTGCTTGTAAGAGCAGTACAGCAAGCCTCACAGGCAGCTGAGGACTTGTGAGGCACTGCCAAGAGCCACGTGGGATGTGACGGGGCGATGCTGCACGCCTTCTGTTGCTGTTCTCTGTAAAGCACCCTGCGCTGTTGTTGGGTGTCACACCCAAGTACCCATAACAAGCCACATCTTTGCATCATGCTGGTAGTCACAGGCTGGTAATACCCAGAAGTCCACCAGCTGGAAAGCCCCATCTCTGTGCAGCGTTGCTTTTTACTACACTGTAGATCATAGATTCTCAGATGGCAATCTACCCTGTGAATCTGTGTTTTCTAATGCCACGAGTCTCTGCTCTTGCCAGTCTGCTCGTACCATCGCTCCTGCCTCCAGTGAGTCAACAGCCATCTGTGCACACTGAAAATCAAATAACTTCTGGGTTAAGAGGGCTCTTTGTCATTTATAATGAATCCCTCTGCGTCACCCTATGTGGTACCTAGTGACGTCCAAGATTAAATCAAGAGAAAAGAGTGCGATCTGAAGCCACCCACAGCAGGCTGGCATCACCTTTCCGTCTCAGCTGCACTTCGGCAGGCTGGCTGAAACAAGATAGTTTTCTCTGTGCTTGGTGCTAAACACTATTCTTACTGAAGCAGAGGGAAGTTTTGTTTTTCCCTAAATAGGAATGATTTGGCCTTCGGTGGTGCTCAACTGGAAAGAATCCAATGCTTTTCTGATCTTGTCAGAATGGCTGAGTTGATCATAAATCAGAAGGGCTGCTCCAGAAATATTTTCCCTGGGCTTGATTCTCCGTCCCACCATGCTGGTATAATGAAAAGAAAAACTGAGCCCACCAATGGTTTAATTTTACAGATAACCACTCTCTTTCCAGGCAATCTTTGTGATTATTTTTTCTCACAGTCTGTCTTTTTTCAGTTTGTCTCATAGGGCCATTCGGGGTTGTTGTTTTTTTTTTCCCCTCCTCTCCCCTTCCATATGGGGAAGAATCAACATTTTCAGAGAAGAAAGACTTGGAAAGAGTTGTTGTTTTCTGGGAGTCTGCTACAGCTGTTACTTTGTGGAAAACCTCAGTGGAAAGTAAGCAATATGGCAGCATCACTTTACACGAGAATTTGGCAATGGCCTCGCTCCAGACTGTGGCTGATTTAGGTTCTTGGCTTGCACAGCCAAAGCTTCATGTAGTGTCATGCTTTTTCATAGATAATGTTGATGCAGCTGCGGAAGGCTATGATGTTCATTTTTTTTTTAACGTGGAATTGTCGTCATTCAATCAAGCTTAAGTATTGTGGAGCTGTGATGTTGTTTGTCTTTGCTTGTTAGATGTTGGCGGGTGGGTGCAGGACGGGCTGATGTGTTGTTTGGGAAAGAAGAAAAGGCTCCCTCCCTTCCTCCCTGCCTTCTCCGCAGAAATACACACAGACCAAAACTTCCATCCAAAAAGGCAGGAACGCTGAGAAAAATTGGAGCTGGACTCGAACGCTGTGGGCTGGGTCCCCTCTGCCTCTCCAAAGCACGCACGCTCTCCTCTTCCTGTAGGCTTTGTTCCTCTCAGCATTTGTCATGCATAGTTGGTGGCATACCAAGATTTTGAATACTGTACTGAGTGCAATAACCTCTTTTTTCTTGGATGGACATTTTGTTTGCGGAGAATACAGCGTGGTGCTCAGCTGTCTGGGCAGAAATGAACACTGAATGAAATGAAATTTTCAGCTATGTGACATCTATTAGATCCGAGATAAGTTTTCCAGTAGAAATGTCCAATTATTTAAACCTCTCTAGTAGATGAAAGAGCTTTTGACAATCTGTTTTGCTGAAAAACCCTGCAATTCATTTGGCAGAGATTAGATGACCTATTAGAAATTAGAAAAGGGGAAAGGGTTTCTAATTAATGTCAGACCAGCTGCTAACTTGGGGAGAATCGCTAAGTGGCAGCAGCACAAGACAACTCCTTCAGCTATTTATGTGGTGACGACGCATGTGTATGTTGTAACGTGTGCCTGCAGCCTTCTGCGCGGCGTGTTGCACAAACACGTGGCCGTGCCTGGTTGAGGGGACTGGAGCTCCCCGCAGCAGGTAATGTGTTAGCACGCCCCGAGCACGCTGCTTCTCAGAAGCTCTGCCTCCTTTTATGAATGGGTAAGCCCCATGTTTTTCCAGCGCTATCTTGTCACGTAGTGACTGACTCACTCACCTCCTTATCTCTGGGCCATATGACTTGCTTTGATTGTATCTTCCTTGCCAACTTGGCTAGATACCGTGTTTCTTTCCCTGAGGGTGACTTAGGGCAGAATCCTTGAATCCTTGGAGTTTCCCGGAGCATCTGGAAAGAAGAGGAAAACCAGAGATGGGCCAGAAAGAGGCAGGCAGAGAAAGATTAAAGAATTTGGGGGCGGGAAGCGCTCACTTTCGGAACGAAGCTTCCTTCTAGCTGGCCTAAGGCAGAGCAATTTACACTTTTCGGGGATGGCCCAGCCCCTGCTCTTAGGAGTGAGCATTTCAAAGGTGCCTGCAGGGCCCCCTATTTATGCTTGTATAAGCTACTTAGCGTCCTTTGAGTCTCAGGCTACATCCCCGCTGCCTGCAGCAGGGTTAGCTTTCAGCGTGGCCGTGTCTGGTGGAGATACCTGAGCCCGGCTGAGGAAGTTCAGCTGCCAGAAGCAGTTTAACACAGCAGTGCGCATGTCGTGGCACTGCACCTGCCTGCTGCGATACCTTGCCCCGTGCCAACTCCTCCGTGAAGCATCTGTGCATCGAAGGCTTTCACTGCAACCCTGCCTTCTCCGCAGCCTCCCGCGGAGGCTCAAGGACATAAGCGCCAGTCACGGCAGAGCGTGGGCTTCGGGAGCCGGAGCCGCCTCGGTGCTTTTGGAAGCTTTGTGTATGGCTGAACCCGCATTCCCTGTGAGCGCTGCTAAATACCTTCCTGTTTTCCTCTCTCCCCTTGAACTCACACTGCAGTTTGAACCAAGTATCGTGTTTTGCTTTTAATGACAGAGCAAAGGTGCCAAAATATTTCAGTAGCTCCCCTAGGAACATCTGCAACTTCTTTTTTAGTATTTTCACAGCTGGCCAGAACTTTGTTATTTTTGAATGCTAATGGTACCCGATCTGGGATCCTGAAGGAGAACAATGGCTAATTTCCTTGCATCGGAATTTGGAAGTACTAAATAGTACTACACTAGCAACTTTGAATAAATGCCCAGGTCAGAGCAAAGGGGGAGTTTGTCCTCTGAAAGACCAACTTGCTGAACTCCAGGCAGCGCATAGAGTGGCCCTCAGGCTTAGGACAAAGTTGGTGTTTGCAGCCACCGGGATCAAACCTTACAGAGAGTTCAGCTGACAGAGCTACTGCTGCTGAGATTCATGCCGCCCGCGTGACAGGATCTCCATCTGATCACTGCCTCCAGTGTGGCTTCTGTCAGCTCCGATGGAAATGGGAAGAGTAAAATCTTGCAGCTCTAACACGGGAATGCGTTCCTGGAACAGGAATCAGGTCCGGGATTTTGAACTTCCACCCAGCAAAATTTCCATGGACCTTTAATTGCAGCTGTGATTTATTACCTGCTGGTTGTGCTTCGCTGGTCTAAAAGTGAAAATAAGCTGAACGTGTTTAATCAGTGTATCGATCTATCACTTGTAATCTCTGTGCTGCACCTCTTCACTCCCTGTACTGATCTAGCAAAGTGTGATAATATATATATATGCTGGAAAGGTTCCAGTTTTATTTAACCACTGGTAAATCTATTAACACCAAAGCAGCTCTAGACCCGGCTCTTTACCCGACTGCTTTTTTCCTACAGAGGCACTACCTTGGAGTCCTGCTGGTGTGGAGCCCTTCCTCCTCCCGCTCTCAGCACCGCACCGCAGGGCACGGCTTGTGCGTGTGGCCCCCACGCACCGCTGCCCCCTGACCCCCAGCGAGCAATAGCCTGTGCCCTGCTTCCCGAGGTCGAAATGCCGCGGGGAGGCAGGCCTGCAGCCGTGATCCGAACAAGTATAAGGGTGGCGCGTGCAGGCTGAGAAGCGGAGAAGCACGTCAGACTGCACGTTTCCTCAGGACGTCTCATCTCAGCGGCCGTGTCTCCTGCTGACGACACGGGCAGGCTGCAAAGTGCCACCGCCTGTATCTGCATTTGGAGAAGTCCATGGCGGTCCACCTTCTGGGGCAGACCGAGCTGCCACGTGAAGGGTACGGGTAGCGCAGGATGGTGTTACGTGCTGCTTCCTGCAGGCGGAAGATACTGCTTCCCGACGACATCGCTTCCCAAATGCCGTATCTGCAGATGGCCGCGTGCCAGGGCTTTGGAGCACTGATTAGATCTGAATGTGAGATTTCCCACAACTCAGGGGAAGCTGCGAGGTGGAGCAGGGCCTGGGGTTCCTGCTCAGGCTGGTTCCTGACATGCGCAGGCATCCCTAGCAGGCTGCATTGTTGGCAGAGGGCCCCCTATCCCCCTCGCCTGCACTGGGCCCACAAAGTCGTAATTCCCTCGGATGCAGTAGGATTTCTTTCCATGTACCTGTGAGTGGGAGGAGGATATGGCTCGTCACTTTTTTTTCCCCCATTCTCACGCCAATTTTGGTGCAATATAATGGGCCTGCCCTGTCAAACTCAGAGGGAGTTTTGCCATTAATTGCAGCTCAGGCAGGCATATTGCTGAACGTGATAAAATCCAACAGGAATCTTTAAAACTCCCCAGCTCACCTCCTTTGCTGCAGTTAATTTTCTGTCCATGACTTTTCTACAAAATCCCATACAGCTCAAACATGCAATTCAAGGAGCCTTACTGCCTCGACCTAAGCGCTAAGGCATTGCACAAGCTGCCTGCCAGATACCACAGCCCCCGCCGTTACAGACAGGTAATTAGGTCACCACTTGTGAACTTTTGACACGCGCAGACTTACGGCCTGATAACAGGGATGCCCTCAAGCAAGTCAGGGCAATCGGCTTATTGCCATGCATCTAAGGAGCATTGAACTCTAACCAGTCATTTAGAGCAAGATGGCTTCAGTCCCCGGTGTTTTAATCCCACCCGAAGGCACACAGCTTGTCTAGGGGATGTCTTGCTGGAGGTGCCTGAGGGAACAGGGGGAGCAGCTGTGCTGTTGCAGCATCATGCATGGGCGCTCGCGTGGGTCTGCATGGACACGTCTGCGGAGCCTGTTTTGCACGGGCTGTAGCACATTAGGAGCCGTCAGTATCTCTGTGGCACAAGAAGCCCTCAGAGGCAATGCAGGACCGTGACAGAAGACGGTGGCTAAGGACCAAGCCTGGTGGAGCTGCGGTTCCAGGTGTGCACAAGAGCCTCTGCAGGAGGTGGGGAGGTGTCCAAAAAATGTCCACTGTCGTCTTTCGTAAGTGGAAAATGCCGGAGATGATCAGCTCACCTCCCTCTCACCTTGCTTTATTTGCGTATTCTGCTTATGTTTTTCCTCGACCTGCATCTCGAGGCACTTTCCCATCGCCTCACGCTGTTATGTCACTCTCCAGTGGGTGAACTCAGAACGACCAGGAAACGCTGAAGGAAAATGAGATGCAGATGTGCTAACTGCATTCATTCTCCCCTTCGCTGCAGTTGCTGCTGGAGAGCTTGGACTGATGCTTTGACTTTGTTCCTCCGCGGAGCGCGCTCACATTAAAACGTCAATCTTATCTGCGTTTCAGTTCAGCGTGCCTGCCCCTGCGGAACAGATTGTTCAAGGCACTTACATCCTCCCCAGTCGCCCTCCAAGGGGATGACTCAGTCTGTAACACGGCACATCTGGTTGGGACTACAGAGGACACACTGGAACCTAGCAGGGGCTTGGATCTGCCGTTCAGTTATGTCATGTCTGAGCATCGCCTGTTTGTGTGTTTATCAGAAAACCCAGATAAAAGAATATGAAAGGAGAGGAGAGAGAGAGAAAAAAAAAAAAAGGTTTTCTCCATAAATTAATAGTGACCTCAAAGCTCCCATGCTGGAAAAATCGCTATGTGATGCAATGCCAGTAAAATAGAAGCAAATGTCACTTCACAGAAAAAGCAGTTATATTTCTGATTAATTGCTGTGTTTTTTGAGGTTTCAGTAAAAATGGCTGCTGATTATTTCTGAAACTTATGATGACTGTCTTAGTGCATAACCCCTTCTTAACATCAATTTGGCAAACAGAAAGGGAAATATATCATATGATATTCCGCTCGTAGGGCCAAGTTCTGTCATCTATCTGCTTGCAAAGCCTCTGTTGACTGCCTTGGGATTTCTCCTTGCAGAATGATGGCAGGACATGATCCAGACCCAATATAAATGTAACATATGAACCAGTATATCTTCAGATGGAGAAAACGTGTGTGGAATTTCCCTGTGCTATCTTGTGCATGCTTTATAGGGCAACTACATCCACAGTTATTGAAAAGAAGCACAGACGTCTGTGGTTAGACATCAATGACTTGTGGGAGGGAAAAGAGGGAAACTGGAAGACTTAGAATTTGTGCTTGATTGGTTTACTGAGAAATACAAGGCGAGAGAAATGAAAACAGTTCAGAATAGCACTGTAAAGAGGGGAAATTGGCATTGCTGGCAACACTGATGAAATGTAATGTCCTTGCCAGGAGAGTATAAATTATGGGTTTCCTGATAGAAAATGTTGATGAGGCCAGCAGGGGGGAGAGTCTGAGGAAAATGTATGCCTGTGGAAACTGATTTTTATTTTGGTGATGACTGAAAATAACCGTGAAGCCTGGAACTTGTAAACCTGGGAATCCTGAAATTAATAACTTTTAAGAGTTAACTGTTGGAGAGTGCCATCCCCATGAGGACTGTTTTTTGCTTTTCAGGTTTTGCGTATCCTCGCCTGTTTTAAGTGCTCAGATGCACTGCTGTCCATATAGCATCTCGTGAAGCCGTGGTTATCCGGGATAGCAGCCTTCATTTAAACAGCAATCGAGGTGGCTGCAGGAAGTGCTGGTGGCAGCGGGGTGTTTGCTTCGTGGCTCTGCTTTGGGTAGGTTTTATATTGCACACATCGCTGCACCACCTGATTTATGTCTGCCTTAGGTGTGCTGTGTGCCACCTCCATCTGTGCTATTTTTTTCTTGTTCTCTCTTTGCAGGAAGAAATGCATACAGGATAGTGCTGTGCTTCTGTAGGGTTTCTGGCTTAAATCTATACCGTGGGACACACTGGAGCTCTGGAGGCCTCTTGTCCAAACCCCTGCTCAAAGCAAGTCTAGCTTTACCGTGAGACCACGCTTTCCAGGGCCTTGCTCAGGCACACTCTGAATATCTCCAAAGATGGAGATTTCAAAGTTTCCCTGGGCTGTAGGCTTGCTTCATCAAGTAGGATGATCCTTCTTTATAACATTCAATGCTTGGTGCTGATCCAGATTTTAGGCCTTTACAACAGAGGATGCTATTTATCGCCTTTGGGGCAGGCTTTGGCTGCTTGAGTAGAAGCAGATGAAGGAAGGTTTTCTTGGCCTGACAGCAAACCTCAGTGTCAGCCCCAAGAAACTTGATCTAAAGAGTTTTCCACAAAGGCGAGCCTCGGGCTACCTGGCAGAAAGAAAGAGGCTCCTGCGGGGAATGGTTCAGAGCACCTCTGTGCAGCTCCTCCTTTGAAAGGCCCTCCAGAAGCACTTGTCTATCCTCAGCGATAACAGAAGAGGCATAGGAAGATTAGCTTCCTCTCTGCTTCCTCTGTGCACGGACCAGTGAGCCACCCACCATTAAGACTGATTTTTTTTTTTTTCCATCTGGACAGAAAGCTATGGAGATCCGGAAGGACAAGGGGGAGAAAGGTGCTGTTTAAGAGCAACGTTTCAACAGCTTGGATTTGTATGCAGTGATGGCAATGCTGCTGAGCCCCCGGCCCTTCAGCTCCTCATCCTGTGCATGGGTTGTGACCGTCCTTTAGCAGACTCTGGAATTTGTTGAGAAACAGCAGTATTTGCAAACAGCCACTGTTTTTCATTGCCTGGGAGCTGAAAAGTCTCTGTCTTAAAAGATATCTCCCCTTCCAAATTGCAAACCAAACCCGCTGCTTTTGCACTTGGCGGCTCCTCTCTACAAACGCAGTTCTGTTGATGACAAGATCTACGCTTAGTGCTCCTGGCAGATAGGGCAGGGCCTCCTGTCTCTTCATTTAGGAGGGAAAAACTATTTGTTTGTGATGGCAAGACATTGCCACGGGATGTTTCATTCTACGTGCAACCCTTGCACTGGTCGTTTGCTCTATGTTGGGGTGAAATGCCATGAGGTGCTGTCCTGGTGAGTCCCTTTCCGACCGCCAGTGCAGCCGTGTCCCATTTCATTGCATTTCTAGCCTGGCTTCCCGGGAGAACGAGGCTTGTGGGGTCTTGTTTTGCACAAGTGTTGAAGAAAGTCCCTGACAAAGATCTTTCAGCTGTTGGCAGATTTCAATCCAATTTGTTAGTAGGGTGGAGAGCTCGGCAACTTGACGTTCTTACAAGTTTTGTGAAAATAAACAGCCAGGTAAAGAGGAGACAAGTCCTCGCTGATATTCCTGCTGTGGGAAAGGCTGAAGCAGGAGCTGCTATCTCACTGCGCATCTGGATGGGAGACACAAAGCTCCAGGGTTTTCCCTGGCTGTGGAGCTATTTGTTTATTCCCCCAGTCCAAGCCAAGGCAAAGCACGGTGCAGTGAGACGAGGAGCCCAGGGGGCTGGTTTCACATCTGCCTTAAAGATGGCTGTGCTGTAAATGCTGTACGCAGGCTGCCCGCGCACTAGGCCCCTTTGGATTTCCTCACTGTCCTCTGTGGAAAGGGCCTGTTCTTGAAGTGTGTGCGTATCTCCCTTCTGGCAAAAAAGTTTTCTTCTTCTTCTTCTTCTTTTCTTTTTTTTTTTTTTTTTAAACAGAGCACAAATGATTACCCAGAGTCAACTGTCTCTGGCCTCCTGTCTGCAGAATCTCTTTTATGAAGTAAATGTTTATGCTTTCAGACTCCCTCTAGGCCTGTATAATCATTCAGCACATGGCTGCAGGATAAATCTGTTCTTGCAGTTAGCAAAGGAGTAAATGCATTCTCCAAAATCCTCAACGAAACCACGAGAATTGGAGGGACACCAAACCAAAACATTCTTTTCATTTAGGCTGTTAGAGCTGCTGGGAAACTGGATACTTTGCAGAGGAATTGGCTTTTTTTTTTCTTTCTTTCTTTTTTTTTTTTTTTTTTTTTTTTTTTTCCCTTTGCTGCTTTTTTTCCTTGAAGTCTGCAGCAATGGAATGAGTGAATTATTTCCCGGGGCAGCTGCTGTGTAACATCCAATGCTTTATTCTTTGAGATCGCAAAAGTGAATGCGTCAAGAAGAAGAAAGTGGCAAGTTGCGTGGGGTTCCGGGGGAGCAGGCAGCTCTGGAGATTTCACCTTTGTTTTTGTGGCATGTGCTAGGTACGTCTGCAGGTGCCACCTGCCCCTTGTTCTTCTTCAAGAAGTGAATCTGAGACGCGGGGCCTCGAGGGAGTGCCTGGGGAAGGAGCCAAACAGAAGGCAGTAGGAAGACAGCGACCCTCGTATCTCTTCAAGGGGCGGAGATGGAAGATTTAAGAAAGCCTTACATGCCTGAGCAGTTGGTGAAAGGCGCCAGCCATTGTGCCTTACCGCTGCCACACGCCTCCATAGGCAGACACCCACGCACGAGTTTAAGGCACGAGTGTGCTACAAGTGCCTGACCCCAGTGCCTCCTGCAGCCCCATGCTGGCTGTGGGGCCGGCTGGCAGCCTTCTCCCTCAAACTGTGCAAGGCACAGGGCCTGGAGCAACGGCGAGGCTAAAGCAACCAGCTGGCTTTGGAAAGTAACACAGCCTGGCCCATCTCACAGGGTCCCAGATGCAAGCAGCTGGAAGGGGAAACTTTGTGGTTCCTTCCCACTGAAAATGGGCCGAGCAGGCAGCAGCTGCAGGTCTTCGCGTGGTGTCTGAAGGGGAAGGCTCACCGTGATGGGGGGGGTCACTGCTGCTTTTACAAGCTGCACAGGCTGGGGCAAAAGGGAAGGTGGAGTCAGGGGGTGGGGGAGATCAGGGTTAAGATGTGGAGGAAAGGAAGCTGAAGTCTGTGTGACCTGTGCCTCCTGGCTCCGCAGCACACCGAAGTCAGCATGGCGTAGGCAAGGGCTTCATTTTGTCCCAGGCACACTTCACCACAGTTTTCCCCTCAGAAGCGGTATTGCAACATGCCTGTCCTACCAGCAGCAGAGGAGAGAGCAAAGCAGTGCTGTGGGCCCGAGGGTCATCTCTAAGAGGCTTACACTGAAGAGGCACCCGGCTATTTTCTGTAGGGTTAAATATGCTGTTTGTCTCCCCTGGAGAGCTTCCTCTGCAGATGGAGGAAGGCTTTGATCTCTGCTTCCCAGGACCCCCTTCCTGCCTGCTTTCCGTCATCGTTAGTTTTACTGCGCTGCTTCACTGCTCTGGGGGGCTGCCTGCGACCAGCAGCGTCCCGCACCACGGTGCAGCCTCTCTCCTGCCTCATCCTAGATAGGTGTGGCAGAACGCGTGCCTGGGGCCATCTTTTGGGGGTTGAGGAGGGAGCCATATATCAGCGGATGTCTTTCATCCTGTCCTGTGCTTGTATAAAGGCCCCGATACACCCTGATACCACTGGGTATAAAGACGAGTGCTGCCAACACGTTGCCAGGTAAACCCCATCCAGAGGCCCCAGCAGTGTGTGGGGCAGCAGCAGGGTATGCGCTGCACACTGATTTCCACTGTGTGTGACTTAAGAACCACCCCCCCCCCTTAATTTTTCAGCTCCTCTTCTTCCCACCTGTGAAACTTCCTGGCCAGTATATTTGCTTCCTTATATCAATATATTAAGTGAAGTGCTTTGGAGAAGGAAAATACAGAAATGAAAAGAAAAAAAAAAAGGTGAAATCAATAAATTAGTATCATATTAATAAGTAATCACTTCATCCACAGAATGAAGGCTTAGACAAACATTCAACAGGAAAGAAGGGTGCCTGGGAAGGAGAGCAGCGCTGGAATTAAGTGTAACCAGATGAAAAGCACCATTATCTTTCTGAACAACGTGCACATATCTCCAGTGATAGTCTGGAGTGTTGTCACTTACCGTAACACTAGCGCAGTTGTTGGGGACACTGCTTTGGCAAGCTGTAGGCTTCTTTATTTATGAAAGGGCAATTTATTATGTTATGGGAAGGGTATGCAATGAGACGTGCACATTTCTTAAATTAAGAAAGTCCTTTTTTAATCCTGAAGTGGGTGGAACTCAAAAAGACAGACGTGGGGAGTCTCTGCTTATGTGCAAAACCCTGACAAGCCATGTAGAGGACACAAAGTGTCAGGGTGCCTCACCCCAGACCCGGCACTGTTTCGCTGGGTGACCTTGGGTAAGTCTCTTGCTGTCACTGTCCTTTTGTCTCCCCCGTAAGTGGGATCAACTATGCTGGAGCAGATGCTGGTGTGCTAAACGCAGGATCCAGAATTCACTGTCACAAGGAAAATACCATGGTACTACCAGGAGGTGACCTTCTCCAGCACAGAAGCAGTTCAGCGATGGTCCTTGAAGTGACAAGGAGGAGAAATAATGAAAAGGGCAAGGTCAGGAGAGGAAGACCGAAGCCCTACCAAGATCACCGTCATCATATTGGTAATGGGGCTGGTTTGGGGGTTAAGTCCTCTGGTTCAGCACCCCGGACTGGTGGGCTTCCTAACTGTGGTCTGCGTCCCTCCGTGCTATCCAGCTGTCCTCAGACACTGCTGCTGCTCCTGAGCACAGCACTGCCCCAGATGCGCCGCTGGTGAGAGTCTTATCCTAAATCAATCTTCAAAACAAAGCTACATGCCAGGGACCCCAGCGCATTCGCTGAAAGTAATAGTTTTCAAATGCTTCCATAAAATGTCACAGCTGGAGCTTGAAAAGGCATTTTATGGCTTGGTGTGTCGCTTTACAAGTGAAGAGCAGGGATGAATGTACGCTGTGCACGGATGTGCTTGTAGGAGCGGGGAAATCTGGGTGTGCGGATTGTGATCCTGTGTGGAAGTGCGTGAAGCAAACCGAGCATGTCCTTGGGAATTAGAGTAAAAATAACCCGTGACCTTTCTCTAATGAGCTGTGTGAAAGGTTGGTAGTGATGGCCAATACACTGCGCTTGTCATAACAGCATCTCGCAGCCTGTTTCACAGCGGGATTCACAGCAGGAGCTCCCTAGTCCTGATTTCTCCATCCATTTCCAGAATAGCATTCGTTCTGTGCCGAGTCCTTTAACCGCCCCCATCATCACGGCTACAAATTGCTTTCTGTGATATCTGAGCACTGATGGCATCCCCAGGCTCATCTTCTCCCCGTGTATAACGTGTCCCATCTGATTTCCTTGTCTTCTCTTGCCTTTCAGACGACTAACCCGGGACTTGGAGTCCCAGGGCCTCGCATAAAGATGCGTGTGCCACCACGAGCCTTCTGTGTCTGCTGAGCATCGCCAGCGGGTCTGGAGGCCGGAGGGTTACAAAATGCTGTGTGACCGTCCAGTAGGTCCCAACAGCGAGCAGTGCTGCATAGCCGCTTTCTCAGAGACAGCCGCATTCTCCTGGTGCGTCTAATATAGGTTAGTGATGAGCATCTGACCCACTTCTACATGTCAGGCAAATCACCTCCAATATTTCAGGCCAGTGTGAGTGAATAAAATCTGCGCAGCACTTATGAGGCCAATGTGCTGGCACACCGTCACTGATATCAGACTTTTTACCTAAAATGCCAGTGCGTGCTCGGTTTTCAATCTTGGTAATCGTGTTTTTCTCTCCTCCACTCTCCTCAGAGGTAGTATTTCATAACTGTGAGAGCTGCAATAACTACGAGGCCTCTGGCTTTAAAGGAAATGTTTTGCACAGTGGGGAAATGCCCTCCAGTTCCACAAAGAGCATGTATACCCGTGTGAAAAGCAAAACAAGCACTTATTAAAGCGTTCTGCAGAAATCTGGGAAGTGGCCTTCTCTTCTCGTGTGCGTTTCTTTTCAGAGACCGATGAGGCTTAGCACAGAGAGGAATGGCCCGAGCGAGGGGCTTTTGTAGTTTGCTCAATGTGCATGAGGGAGAGCGTGTGAGAAGAGGAAGGAAGAGCTATCCTTTGCTGGTGCAGAGCATGAACTCCACTCAAGCCCTGGGAGGTGGCCCTTATGCTTGTGGCTGGAGGAGAGAGGGATGGCCACTTCAGCATCTCCAGCGACGGCAGTTCTGCTGACAGTATTGCTAATCAGCTGTTTTTCAGCAACTTTAGCAAGTCAGCCTGTCAGAGGAAAGACACTTCTTCTGCTACGTAAGGGGCTGTGGTCTGCTCTCGCGCCGCTTTGTTATGCTTCTGAATGCTTATTAGGTATATTTGCACTGACAGTGCTAAAACTCTCCCATCTGGGGGCAGCTTCATCTCCTGTCAGGCTTTATCGGGTGATTCAGAGGATCTGTGCTGCCCCATGCAAGCTGTATGTTGACCCTGGGCTGTGTTGCTTCCCCAGCCTCCCCTGCCACCCCAAACCCAAATCTTGTCCCTCCTGGGGCCCTGGGGCTGGCGAGGAGCAAGCCTCTGCCCAGAGAGCCCCGTGGGCTGGCTCCTGCTGGCCTCCTGGGATGCCCGTGGCCACCTGCCTCCCTGCTGGTCGGGCCACAGCACGCGGCGTCAAGCACCAGGATGTGTCTGATAAAGCACAGCTTATTAGGAAATCAAAGCAAAGCCATGCAGCAAATGCAGCCTGCCCCAAGTTTTCTGAAACCAAGCCCTGTCTGTGGTGTGGGAGCCTGCCTGGTGCCTTCAGAAGGGTTTCAGACATCAGGTTCTCTGGCTGGTGCCCGGTTTGGTCCCTGGTGCCAGCGAGACCCACCTCCTTCATGGGCACGCATCGCCAGCTTTGAGCTCCCCCCACGAGCTGGCTGTGTTCAGCCAACACGGCCAAGTTGTTCCTGCCCAGCTGAATCACAGCGTTTCGGCCCCGGAGCCGGGGCCATGTCTAGACAGTCAATTACTCTCTGCTCTCCTGTCGCTTGAGAAACTTTCAGTGCAAATGCCTTCTTTGACCTTGCATGTATAATTATTTATCTTCCCTATAAATAATGGATTTCTCAGTTGCTGCTCGGTGCTGATTCATTAATATTTTGTTACTTCCTTGAGTTCAAACACACTTACAGTCTTTCCAATCTCCTCTTGTACTAGAGCCTGATTCCTTTGCGTTCTTAATAGCTCTTTTCCCTCAGCTGATAGTCACAAATTTGCTGTAATCCCACTCCCTTTACCTGTAGGTGCTCTGCTGACAGTACCCGGGCTATTGTGTCACCCCAGTTCAGTTCATGAAGAGCGGGACGATTTGCAGTTTCCCCGCTCCCCTCTGCAGACTCAGACGATCTCCTTTTCGCATTTGCCACCGTCATGGCCGGGCCGTGAATCGCAGTGCTGCCGTTTTATGCGAGGGAGAAGGGAGAGCACCGCGCAGAGCTGCAGGGCGAGAGCAGACCCCGGGGATGAGCACACGTGTGCGTCTGGGGGCAGGAGCAGCGTCCCACGGAGCTCAGCGCAGCTCGGTGAAGGCCCCCCCAGGCGCTCCTCTAATTGAGATGCTTAGCGTGGGTAATTAGTAAGGGCGCTAATCGTCCGTTCTTAAGATCTCATCTTTCTCACGTTGCAAATTGGTTGGTGCAGAGAGGAAAACGCAGAGGAACCGTCGGTCTGCCTCTGCAGACAGCTCGCCGAGGAAGCGGTGTTTGAGAAGTGCAGTACATTTACCATACCCTGCCCAACGCTTGGCCGTGGGCCGTCCATCCCCGCCTGGCCAGCACCTCAGCTCTGCTTGAGGAAGCCAATATTAGGATGAAGAGGCAGAGGCAGGGATCTCGCCGGCCTTGCACACCGCAGAGCTTCGCGGTGCCCCGTGAGCGATGCACCCCGGTGCCCGCAGCTGTTCACACCTGCTCACGCCCTCCTTGCACCGCAGAACGCAGGAAATTGGCTCTTGGTGGCTGCTCACGCTGGTGCCAGGGTGTTTTCCCGCTGATGGGAGTGTTGCACAAATGCACAGCACCACGCTGCTCCCCTGGGATTTAAAAGGAGCTGCGTGCTTTTTCTTGGCTCCCCTAGGATCGGCTGCAGAGCAGTCAGCAGAGCATCAGGGATGGCTGCCCTGCGATGCCAATGAGTTGAGGGAAATCTTGAGCTGCTCCTCCTGGCAGGTTTTCCAGCAGCAGGCAGCCCTCCCTGCCCTGCCCCGCAGCCTTGCCCCACGCGCAGCCTGCCTCTGCTGTTGGCAGCCGCCCGGCCCCGCAGCTCTTCCCGTGGTGGGGGACAGGGAGCAACGAATGAGCTGCTCATGTGCACTGAGCCCTTATCCGTAACTGCCAAGACAACGATTCTTCAGGCTTTAAATTCATATACCTGCTACGTTTTTGTCATTGTCCTTGACCACCCACCATACACACATTAAACCCGTGCTAATCCTTTTCTGTGCAGCGAGGGAAAGGCAGGACAGGGGTGCAGGGGGGTGCGGAGCCTGCAGCACCCTGCCGGTGCACAGCCCGCGGGTTCGATGTGGGACGTGAGAGCGTGCACCCCCTGCCATCCGGGCGGCCTGCTGCCTTGGGAAATCATCTTCATCTGCTGTCTGCAGCCGGCTGGCTGAAATGCTGATGTTTGCGTTGTTTACAGGAGGCCCCAGTCGCAGATATCAATTTCCTCAGATTTAGGGTATTTTGGATCTGTGGTTTGGCCTCTTGTTCAGAGGGACTGGTTGTTTTAAGTGGAGAGACGAGTTTACACGATAAATCCCAATTACAGAGTGGTGGGAAGTAGCTGGATTCATCCAGTGCGTTTGCATAGTTTAGAACACAACGCGCCTGGATTTCAAGAGCAGTTCATTCCACGAATTATGGAATTTAAAGAGCACGATTTCCTACAGATGTGTCCTTTATCTTCTACAACCCCCCTGAATCAACCCCAGATCCTCCACGATATTCCCTAAGGCTTCCTCTACCACTTGGTACTTCAGCTCCTTTCCCAGTCCACCTCCACCTGACTTCCAGTCAGATGCACAGCTAAGCCTTCTAGGTCAATCAAAACTGTATTTTTACATTTTTTTTGCAAATGTGGCAGGGTGGGTTTGACCGAAAATTGAGCATACTTTAGAAATCTTTGCAAGGCTGAGCACTGCCCAGATCCATGGTGAAACCTCTGTGTTGGGGGCAGAGCATTCTCTGCCTTGATAGAGTGACAAGCAGTAGGCTAACATGAGCTCCACATCAGGGAGAGGAGGAGGAAGGAGGGGGGAGTCCAGCCCTACTGGGACCAGTGCAGGGGTGATGTGCAAGCAGCAAAAATTTCCTCCCCAGAGCATCTGGGGAGGCCACTGCCCTGTAAATAAGCTCTGCATCCCGTGAGCGTCTTGGGCCCTGACAGTGCCAGGAGACATCAGCCCTACTCTGTTAACGCCTCAGTTTGCTCCAGAGCAGATTTCATCAGTGCCACTGGATACGTCTTTCCTCTTTCAACAGGAGACACCCAAGTTAACCTAAACCTCCACAGCTTCCATTAGGCAATGGTATCATATTAAAAGAAAACAAACTAATGGAAAAACAGCCAAGTTCTGGCAGTTTGCATCACGATATGAAGACAGATTTCCAGGCAGTTATGTGCACAGGGTCTACAGATCATTCTGGTGTGCAAGCCAATGCTGTCAAATTGGGAGGTAACAGTGTCAAAGCTATTGATGATGGGAGCTGTGCTCACACAAAGGAGCAAATCCTTCCTGGTGCAAGTCCAGGTGCCGCAGAAACGTTCTCCGCCTGTATCTCCTTCCCTCTACTTTGGGCCAACTTGTTTTTTCCTTTCTGCTCCTACAAACCACAGCGGGCTCATCCAAAAACCTGTCATCCGCTTTAACAAACGGGTGAAATAAACTTCCCAGCATCATCCTCGGCAACCTGCCACCAAGAAACTGCTGCGAGATACGACAAGTACCGCCTTTAAATGCTACATGAAGAGGAAATGAATGGCACCCGCTTGTTCTGATCTGCAGGTGCCCCCTGACCACGGCTGGACGGGGTGCCACCATGACAGAAGGGTGCACCCCCTTGCGACCCTAAGGGCTTGCTGGTCACACCAAGAGCCCCGTCTTGGCTGGCCATATCAAGCCAGGATGAGTTTTGTTGGCCTGGGCAGAGAGCACCGGTGGGGCTCTCCCTGATGACGTGGAGGCATCGTCAGGGCAGCTGCAACTTGTTTGGTTGAATTGCCTATAAAAAGGCCAATGCCAAGGCAAGCTTTTTTTTGTGCTGCTGTTGGGTGTGGGTGTTTTTCTCTCTTTGCAGGTATGGATGGTAATTATCTTACTTGCTTTTCTGCTCTTTGAGTAACCAAATTTGGGGTACAAGACCCTCAAAGTAGGGTGTTTGAGGTAACTCTACAGGTTATGTGACTGAGTTTTTTGTTTTTTGTTTGTTTTGTTTTTCTTGAGGTAAGGTAGATGCAGGAGCTAGGGCATGTTGTGCATCACCTTCCCAAAGCCAGGAGTTATCTACAACGGCTCCCATTGGGAGCTGCCTGAAAGGAGGGAGCTATGGAGGGGGATCTGCTCCCAAGCAGAGCAGTGACTGGGGCAGTACCAGCGGTGCCCAGTGTCTTCAGCCAGCAAGATCTCTGCTTGGGGTCTTTTCAAGTGTGTTTCAAGGCCCCTCTGGACCAGCCTGTAAGAGGAGAAAGGGAAAGAGATGGGTGGATAGAAAGGAGTTGAAGAGAGTGTTGGAGGAGGTGTTGGATCTCCTCCTAGTCTTGGATGGAAAGGGCATCTGGGGCAGGGCTGAGGTTTGGATGGGGTGGGGAGGTGAAAGGATATGTACAGACTGTCCTTTACAACAGTCACAGTGAGTATCAAAAGGTGACTGCAATAAATTATCATAATGGAATGAGGAAAAGTTAGTGTCAGTGGGTTTAGAACAGGCAAGAGGAAAAGGTTAACCTTTAACTTATAAAATAAAGCTGGCAAGGGGAAGAGGACCTACTGGGAAGTAAGTACACCAGAGGGGGTGAGACAAAAGCATGGTGTGCTAGGCTGTCTGTTTGGAGACCTTTGAGCTTCCTGAAGGTTGCACAACTGCCACGTGCCCAGCTGCTTGGCCAGCAGGAGCTGGCTGCGGGGCTGTGTTTGGGCATCAGCAGCGGGCGGCGGTGGCCCCTGGGGAAGCGGTCTGATGGCTGAGCTCTCCACCATGTCAGCCTGCTTGGGTCCGTGCTGTGCTGCTGCCCTTGCGGTGAGTGGTTCCTTCTAGGGGCATGGCACGGCATACAAAATGCACTGAAATGTTGCCGTTTAAAGGTGATGAATGATTCATTCTTCTAGTTCTTTGCTTTTAAAGCTTCTCACTGCCTAGGACTCAACATAAAACACAAAAATGCAGTGTGCTCTTCTTGGAGAGACTTGAGTTATTTCTACTCGGTGTCTGTAATCTCAAAAGCACATCAGAGAAATGTATAAAGGATGTAGTTCTTGCCCCAGAGATACAATCTAAGCCTAGATGAAGTATAACAAAAAGATGACATAACACCTTAGTACCTTTTCCTCCCGTTATAGTGATGGGTGTTGTGGCCTTTGCTAAGTTTGTGAAGGGCATTGGTGGTGACTGTATGCCTATGCATGTGTACGTATATATATATGTAACCATTTTCTAACCTCTAGTTGCTAAAAATTCATCCCATAAACAACTTGAAATGAAGGAGACCTTAGTGATGCTTGATGGCCATGGGGAACAAAGAAGAAAAGGCAGGGAAGTGAGAGCTTCCCATGGCCTGCTCAGCTGTGTGTACTGACATGGCAGGTCACACCTACCTACTCTTACGTGTCTTCAGGAACCTGAGACACCATCTCTACCAGCTCATTGTTCATTAGGGGATTCATTAACTGTGCTGGTGGTGAATGTGCTGCCTGGAACAACTCTTTGACTTCCAGTGTCTGTGCTTAGGTTTGCTAGCTCACAGTGAACTTTGGGTAGCTCTTATTACCATGTATTGTTACAAAAATATTCTTCTTGTCTGGAGAGCAGGGATAATCCTTGGTTATCTTTCTGCCAGGGGTTCTGATAATTAATTATTTAATACTTACAGAGCACTTAGCTATTTGGTTACCTCTTGATAGAATCATATATCACCTTGGCTGTCAAACCACAATAGCACCTTTTCAGCTGTGCTGGAGATGCAGCAAGAGATAGTAAAACATCCCTGCTGCCTGAAAACACTGAGTGGCTGACTCTACCTTTATCAAAGTAAACCACAACAGGTTTCACTACTTGAATGAAATAAAGCCTGAAAGGAGATATGAAAAAGAGACAGTGAGGAGATTAATGCTAGGCTTGATGGAAGGCTTCCTGGCTGGCTGCTCTTGCACAGAAAGTCCCCTAGAGAAGACAATTAGCGGGTTTTAAGTTCATGCTGGCAGCACTGCTTGCAGCACTGCTTCACCCAGTGCTGTCCATGTTGCGCACACTCTCCTCCCCTCTCGTGGGTTTGAATGCTTTGTTTGTGGCCGTGTGGCTGGGCTGCCCTTTGTTTTGTGGCTGTGGGGACGGGCTTGTCCACAGTGCACTGCGGAGGCAGAGCGAGGTGGGGGAAGCAGGGTGTCAGTGCTGAAATGTCACCTCCTGCCTTGGTGGGTGTATGGCAGTGGGAAGGCTGATGGCCTCCTGCAATGCTGGGAAATCTGGTTCCTAGGCACCAAGGGGTGTCCCCGCGGGCTCTGCTGCCACGTGTGCTGGGGCAGCCTGTGTCAGGCAGGAGGTCAGGCTGGGTGCTGGAGCAGCCAACCTGAGTCACTTGCTCAGTAACCTCTGGTCCCCGTAGGCAAAGGGTGATGAGGCAATGCTCGGTGCCGCTGGCTGTGAGCCATGGCAGTGCTGTGCCACAGCAGAAGGCCTGCGCTCTGTGCTGCTGTGTGGTGTGGAGAACAAGGCAGGCTGCTTCTCTTAGATCAGGCATGAAACTGATAGCGTGAAGCCAAGCTTCAGAGCAAGTCAGACATTGTGGACCTCAGCAGGACCTGAGTTTGATTTAGTATCTTAAATTCAGGCATGGATCTGTTCTGGCCCTTGTTGTAGTTCGTGCCCTGTTCACTCTTTGGATAGAGTGGGTAGACTGAGATCATCCCAATTTTACCACTACAAAGAGGCACAAATATGAAGCTTTTCATCCTCATCATCCAGAACAGACTTTCGTTTATTCAGATGTCTTGAAACCCAGCTACAATCTGTTGTTGGCTTTGCAGAATGACAGGCTTACTGAGCTTTCATAAACCCAATACCCAAGCTCTCCATTTTATCTTGTTTTTTATTACCTATCTTAAAAGTGGGATTTTAAGTCATGTTGAAGTAAAACTTCAATTACATCCTGTTAATAAGTAATCACTTAATTATGACCTAGTGCAAGATCCCACCCCACCAAAGACTGGCATTTAGAGGATTATGCCTGCAGGGATGAGGACAGTTTAGTTTCAGAGCTGTATCTCCTTGGTGTGACTGTTCCTGATGGATTGTGAACAAAATTGTATTGTGAAATATATGTCCTTATTGGAGTTGCTGTTAACTTCATAATTGCTCTGTAATTACTAAAGAGAGAGTATCTTGCACTTCTGACAGCCAGGTGCACGTATTGCTTAATCTGTCTCCATTATTGACTTGGCTCAGTTCCTGCGGGTGCTTTCCTATTTTCTTTCAGTTGTGCAATACCAAAACTGACTAAACGGCGCTTCTGCTGTTTTGTTCCTGCTTAGGAGCTAACAACAAGAGCAAGTATAGGTGAAGTTCAGAGAAACTGGGGAGGTTGCCTGCTGCTGCAGCGAGCCCACCCAGGCCGCAGGGAGCAGGGCCTGGTCAGCCATGGGTTGCTGCGGCTTGATGCATGGTGACAAGATGGCTGCTGGAGGAGAGGTCGAGGGTCTGCCTTCTGGACAGCTTCTGACTGGAGTCTGGGTTTAAAATAAGGTTTATCTCAATCTGTGACCAAGAGTGGGACGGCAATGAGAGAAACAGTGGGTTGTCAGCAGCTTCAGGAGTGGTCCCTGCCCTGGGAAGTGCCATCCCTGTTCCGTAGTGTACTACTGGGTGCAAAAACATCGTGGGTTGCCAGGTTTTCCTGAGGCTGGGGAAAATGAGGCTTCAGTGGCCCTGGCTGCATGCACTGGCATCCTAATAGAGCTTTAATAAAGGGCTTCTTCGTGTAATCAAGCAGCAGATAAGGCTGGGGAGAGAGAATGAGAACCTAGCTCCCCTCCCAGAGGCAGTGATGGAGACACGTGTTAACCATCCTCTGTCTCTGCTGTGCCCAGGGTGGGCAGCAGGGCCTTCAGTGAACTTTTTGAGCACAAAGATAGTGACAAAAGCTTTGTCAAACATCAGCTTTGACAACAACAAAAACTGTTCTCACTTGCATGTAAAAAATAAGTTTTTATTCTCTCCCCATATTTTTTTTTTCCCCAGAGGAATAAATGTTTCTGGACTACACGACCAAGGAACAGCAATCTCACAGGAGTACTGTCAAGTTTTGACTCCCCAGTAGAGCAGAAGTCAGTGGAACAGCTTACTTCAAGTGCAGTTTGCTTGTCAGGTGTGTACCAGCCATGCAAGGCTTATGGAGCCTGGGGGCTTTTGTTAGCCCCCAGCTGTGGGGGAACACTTGTCCAGCTCTGTGGTGCCTGTGTGTGGGCTGCCATGGCCTCTTTGCTCTGCTCTTACACCTGAGGCTGGGATGCTGCCCTTGTGTTCTGCTCTAATGGGGAGCTGGGTCCCACTTGGGATGCAGAGACAAACTTTGAGGATGTTTGTGTCACCTTTCCCTTTGGTGATGGCTCTGAGGTCACGTGGTGCCAGAATATTCTCCTGCTCCTTGTCCTAATGGGCTAAATGTATACAAATGTCTGCCCTGCCTGTTCTCAGTTGTCTGCTTGTCCGTGCAGGGTCGTCAAGACAGGAGGCTTTCTGCCTCCCTGAGTTAGTAAGAGTGCAGTTTGTGTTATAATAGGTGAGCTTTTGGTTGCTGCGGCTCCCCTTTTCCCATTTCCTCTCTCATTACTACCTATTTTCTGCTGAGGAACTTTTTAAACATGAGACAAAGCAAAACAGACTTGTTTTGGGCAGCATTGCACAAGAGCAGAAGGGGGAATTTTAAATTTCAGTAAACAGACAAGCCTTCAAGGCCTTGCAGGCGGTGCAGTTCTAGGAAACACTTCAAACCGGAGAAGGATATGAGACTGTGACTCATGCTTTTTATAGATTACCAGTTTCACAGCCTTGGAGGCTGATAACCCCAGAGAGCAGGTGCAGCAAGCATGGTGTGGAGGCCTCAACATGCAGGCAGGTAGCTGCTGCAGTGCAGACATGGGGACCTGCAGCCTCACATGTGAGGATGTCTTTGTCCTCTCAGCCTCTGCTGCTGCTCTGGGTCCTAGATGCTGTGCTGGCTTTGGGATTTGGAATGGACACATGCCTGTGTCGGGCAGGTGGGACCAGAGGGTGACTGCATGCATCCTGATGTGAAACTGCAGGCTTAGAGGATGTAGGGAAGATAGCCAGTCTGAGGAGGCTGGAGGCTACAGGAGAGGCCTGGGCAGAAGCAGCTGTGTGACACAGGGTGGGAAAAATCAGCTTCATTTACCCACAGACATACATCCTAACAGGGATGAGAGCATCTGGGGTGGGCACTGGGCTCAGCATGCTGGGGCTGGGAGGAAGCTTTGCATGCAGCCTGTTTTGTGCACTGTGTTATTGCTGCTGCACCTTTGCTCCCAGTAGATTTATGGCTTCTCATGCAACGTTTGCCAGCAACTTTTGCCAGTAAATGCAAGTGGCTTGGTTGGTAAGTGGAAGAGATGCAAATGCAGCATGACTGCACTTTATTAGATACAGTTGTAGGATAGTTAAGGGTTTAGCTTGGGGTTAATGCCTGAATCTAAGTGCAGTTCTGCAGTAGTTCACAACATAGTTGTTTTTGGAGCTGCAAAACCTTCTTTTCCTTTGGTTGTGACATGCTCCTACATGTTGTCGCTTCAGATACCATGTCCAGGTGCTTTCTACACACATGCAGAGCAAATGTTAGGCCTGCTCCTCCAGGAAAACAGCCCAAACCTCTGCATCTGCCATCAGCCAGATGGAAATTGGCTCCTTTATGCCTGTTTCTGTTTTAGTCTCCTCCTGAGAATGTTTTCTCCCAGATGCTTAGTTCTCACTGGAAACTTTCATGTGGGAGCATTGTTTTTATAGGGCTCTGATAAATGTGATCCCCCATCTGGGCAGAGTGCTGGCACGAGGACCCCCTGGGCATGATGCCCCATGCTGTGGGGTGCTGCTAGCTCAGCGCACCTGGCAGCGATGCACCTTGTGGTGCTGATGCTGGTGTGCAGCTTGGCCTGTGAATGTGGAGCTTGTGCACTGGCATGTCAGGTTTTATCCTGCAGACCTTTGTGGGTGTCTCTGCTGTGCAGGGCAGGGGATGGCACAGAAGCGGGAGGATGGTGCCCCTTGGCTGCTGCCTCGGTTACCTTGGGGTAAGTTAGCCAGGTTGTAGATTAACTGTGCCCTAAAGCCCAGCAGTTTCAGAGCCATTATAGATATGCCATAATGTATACCTGTTTGACTTCACTCCTTAACTCTTTCTCAAAGGCAAATAAACTAAACACACACTGTCCCTGCAGCCCGGGCTAAGGTAGGCTGCTGTTACCTGCCTTCACCCCAAATGGGGCAGGGCGAGATGTTCCCTGCTGCCCTGCCAGCAGCTCCCCATCCTTCCTGCATCTCGTGAGGACCTCTGGGGTGTCAGGCATGCTGCTGGGCATATGCTGTGGAGATGGCCAGAAGAAATAAGGGAGTAAAGTAACTCAGAATGGTTTTATTTCAGTATTTTGGCCCATTTCTCTTTTAATTAACACATTGTATTGGCACAGCCCTCAAACGAATGCAGAAGGCATTGGGAAACGTGTGTTGACTTACAGACAGCTGGAGCCTTAGTGTGGTTCACAGAAACACCCATTGCTGAGAAAGTATTCATAAAAACAAGCAGCCGCTCACAATAGCTTAACACTTCCACTTCTGGCTGGGACAAGGAAGTGCTGACTCCTTAGGAAAACAAGTGTGCAGACGTGCGCAGGTATAGCTGAACTGTAGGAGGGATTTGGCTTCCAGACGGCTCTGATTCATCCGTAGGAATCCATTCACTTGGCTGTGGCAGCGTGGCTGTGGTCAAAGCTCCAAGTGAGAGCAGGAAGTGGGTTTTGGGTAGCATGGGAAGGAGGGAAAGGGAAAGACAAACCCAGACCTGGATTTTGCAGTCATCTTCTGTTCCTACCATGGCAGAAATCAAAACCCAGATCCAAACATCCATTCCCTGTGGGACAGGGAGCACAAAGTTTGCCTCATGGGCATGTCTCTCATGTTCTCCTCTCTGAAAGTGTGCTACTGAGTTGTGAGCAGAAAATAAAGTCAATGGCATCAACCTCTGCACAACTCTGTGCACACTGCAACAGTCTGGTGTGTGTCAGCACTGCAGTGCTCTGGAGAAGCAGTTCTGGCACAGAGTGTTGGTGGAGGGCACTGGTGAGCCCCGGGCAGGGGAGCTGCATGGCCGCAGGGCCAAGGCAAGAGGAGTTTCACAGAGGAACAGCTCTTTGGGAAGTCCTTCTTCATTCTCCCTGGAGCTATGCATGGTAGTGGTGTGGGCAAGGAGGTGTTTCCCTGAGGGTAGCACTCTTTCACAGTCTCAAATTGCCCACTTTGACCCTTCTTTCTCCATTTTCGCCTTTGCAACTTAAAAAATCCACCCACTCTCTAAAGTTGAGATATCTCAGCTGTGTTGGATTTTAGAACAGGGAGCATCATGTGAGCTTGAAGATGGCAGAAAGCACGGTGCTGTATGCTGAGGGCAGCCTGTCCGCTGGCACATCCCCATCTGCGTCCAGGCTGCCCGCTGCTGGAAGGAAACATTCCCGCCCAAAGCATACACTGACACCCTCTCCCTTTGCAAGCAGCATTAATCATCCTCATGTGCCATATTCCATTTTAATTTTTATTGCGCAGCCCAAGATTAATGGTTAATGTAGTACATCTCCCCATCTCCACTCCCATTAGAGTGGAGCGCTTTTGAATAACTATTAACTTCGCAGTTAACCGAAAGAAAATTGTTAATCATCGACAAGCTTATGTTGCATAAAAATCACTCTCTGTAACCTTCTGACTGTGGGAGAGCCCTTTCCTCAGCACTGACCTTCAACGACACCTGGTACCTGCAAAACAAAATCAGACGGCACAGCCTTATCTGCTAGCCAAGGTCAGGAACGATGTGAACCGGCAGAGCTGCGCTTTGTGTTTCCCAGAGCTGGTGTTGTTGAGCTTTCCTCCTAGTCACGAAGATACTGTTCTCTGGGTCCCAGGAAGCAGCTACTGAGCGGTGTGTTTATTTTTTTAACTTAGCAGGTCGGTGCTGATCTGCAGAGCACCGGGTGCCGGGGGGATGTGTGCTGCGGCGTTGCAGCCGGTCCTTCCCTCGGCAGGAGGGTCTGGGTGCGTGTGCTGTGCTGCGGGCGAGGTCTTGTCCAGGCATGGGATGCTTGCCAGCGAGGCCCCGCACACCCCGCGTGCAGGATGCTCCTGCTGCTTTCTCCCCGCCGATGGACCACGCAGCTGAGCGGGGCCGCAGAGGTGTGGTCTCCCTGTGGAGCACTTACACGCGGGCTGTTTGCACCCAGCCATCCAGGAAATAAATCACAGGCTGTTTGTGAAGTAGGAGGGAAGCACTTGGGGCTGTGAAAGATTAGACCGAGAGCCCTGCGCAACTCCCCTTCTGGCTGTAAAGATGGGCTGCGGATGTTATGTTTTTTAGCTCTTTAAATGATTATTTCTGTGCCAGACTTATTAGGAAAGGTATTGTTGGGATCTTGGCAACGATATAAATACAACTGCGGGCTTCGCAGTCATTCCCCTCTGAGTCTGGTCACTGTCAGGCATGGAGCTAATAGGCCTGGGACTGTGCGCTACAGTAAACAGCCTCTGCAGCTGCTAGTTGCTGAATGTAACTATATATTGCTCCAAATACAAACATTTCCACATTAGGCATTGCGTGTCCTCCCCCGGCACGGAGCTGCGGCCATTGACCTCGGGAGCCTGCGCTGCGTCAGCTTGGCCGTGCTGCTCCTCGGCCAGCAAATCCCTTCGCTTTTTATGACCGTGGCTCTCAAAAGTGAGAGCAACAACCCCAGCTCTCGGGTCAAGTTTAGCGTGGCCAAGCATTGTGCAAGCTCCTGCAAGCGGTTCGGCTGCCAGCGGCCATGGGGTGGTTGAGATGGGGCCTGCTGGGGGCTGGGGTGACGAGGGAAGGAGCAGGGGGTGCCCCTGGGGAGCAGGGAGCAAACCCTCCTTCTGGAAGGGCTCACACAAGCAGAGCTCTGTGCTAATTCAGGTGGTGGAAAGCAGCTGGCCAAGCCGAGCGCAGGCCTGCTGGCTCCTCCTGGTGTGTGTTACTGCGGCAGCAAGGGGCTGGGGGAAGGCGCACGGAGCTCCAGGAGCTCCTAGGACTTTCCAGACACCCCCAGCTGGCCCCACCAAGCCCTGCGGGGGCTTGGAGCCACTCTCGGCTCTTGCACGGCCTTTGGGCAAGTTGCTTCCCATGCAAGCATGAAGACCTGTGAGAGTGTCCCCAGCTCCCCTGAGCAGGGTGCTTCATCCCCTCTTCTTCCTCCCCTGCTGGTTGCTTTTGCACCGTGCTGTCCAGGCCCTGCTTGTGCGCCGTCTGATTAATTACGTGTTGGCCTGCTTACATCAGCCCTCCTGCCTGCTTCTCTTTGGCCAAATAAACTACTACTTGCTGCCGCAGGAAAGAAAGAAAGACACCTTTTGCTGTTTGGCCGAATCCAGGCTGGATCAGCTGGCCAGGTGCACAGCCAATTTCCATTGCTGCTTTGAAGCTCAGAAGTGTTTTCACAATAATAGAGCCTTTAGCCCTGTAAGTAAAAGCCATTTATCTTCGGATGAAAAAAAAAGTGCTGGCATGGAAAAATTCCAATGCTATGAAATTCTCTTTTCCTGAATGTCTCGGATACTTGCTGGATTAGGTCCGCTGCTCAGGAGCTCGGGGTTATGAATGTCTCTTTTACAGAAAAGAGCTGCGGAGGAAAAAGGCGAGCGCCGGCACGCTTGTAAGTGGGACAGCGCGAGATTCCCCATTTGCGATTCCCCACCGGCCATTTGTGAGATTGCTTTTAGAGGCACGGTCAGCGTCGCTGCAGCGAGCCGGGTGGTAGTAAATACCCTATTGTAACCACAGTCGTTACCAGTCCCCCAGGGTATAGTACCAGCAGAATACCTTATATAAACAAAAGTGAAGGACTATTGGCTTTGCTCTGCACGGCTGTTTAATAACGCTCCACACGGAGAGTGTCAGAGTGTTTTACAGCCGCTAATGAAATTAGCTGCTTTCCATCCAGGAGACACCCGGGTAGGAGAGGACATTCTGCAGCCCCTGGCTGACTTTACAGCCACCTCCTGGCTGGTTTCCACCACCTGGCACGTGGGCAGAGGTGGACCTCGTGCCTGCTTGCAGTGGTTGGGCTCCAAGGCTTCTCCTGTATGGCTGCTGAGCGCAAATAGCAGCAGTCTGGGGGCTGGGGACACTGGAGTCAGGCTCTCCTGCTCAGGTTGTGCAATGCCGAAGCTGAGCTCTTCAGCCTAGGCATGCTCTGCACCATTTTGGGACTGTTTCCGCCCCTGCTCAGCAAAGCCAACACGGTCTCCTCACAGGGAGTTTCTCTCTTTCTTGGTAGGCTGCTTCTCCCTCCCGGCTGCCGGGTCTGAACTGCAGAGCTTTTTCTATTTGGATCTGGCCCTTTCAGAAGCATTTGCCTTGCACCCTAATTTTCTGACCGTGACTTTGACCTCTTTGGGTGAAAGGGGGAAATGTTAAAGGCTGATTTAGTGTGGAAGCCCAATAGAGGGAAAGTTGCCTGCAATGTTCTTGCCCTTCTTACGCACAGTAGTTTTGTCACAAACACCAGTGCTGGCCCTGGGGTTGTTATTGGAGCTACCACTGCTGATGTGCTTTAAATAGATCCTAAGCAAACCTCTCTGTTTGTTTTTCTTGACATGGTACTGACTGGTGCTTTCCAAGAAAAAAAGAAAAAAAAATGCTGAATTCACAGTGGTGACTTTGATTCCATCTGGCAAAAGCAAACTGATCTCTGAAATGAGAAAGGCACGGCCATGAAGAGGAAAAGTAAATGGGCTGCTGTGAGAAGCAGCCTGTTCCTTCTGACCCAGCGTCTGCAAGTCACGAGGACTTGCCGGTGCTTGGTTAGGAGACCCCTCTCTGTCACAAGCACACCAAAGAGCTTTCCAGGTACGCGACATCTGCATATGGAGATCTGCAGCTGATTTCATAAAGCTTGCTGCACTTTACCCGCTCTGCTAGGTAAATATTTTGCTTCCAAATCATCATTTGCCTTGCTGGGTCGCTGGCAGGCTGAGACCTTTGGAGCTTTTTGAGTATTCAGATGCCCTTGCGATGAAGCCAGCTCCAGCCGGTGCTCAGGAGCGTGGAAATGGGAGCTTTTCTGTTGGGGGCCGTTGTTATCTGCTCGATCCCTCCGTGCCGTGCTCCTCACAGCGGCACCCGAGCCGTGTGCGTGGGTCAGCTGTCTGGCCTGAGTCATTATCGCCGCTTTGCAGGCCCAGGGCAGCTTGGTAACATCTGCAGCGATGGCAGCACCTCTGGAAAGTTAATGCCTCGGGGGTGGCGTGAGCATTCAGCAAGCTGTCATGCTCCTTCACTGCGCCCGTTCTGCTCGCTCCCTCCTGCCAGCAGCAGGAGCTGAAAGGCTGCCCTGCCTTGGCGGATGCTAACACACGGCTTATTGAAAGAGGTCCCAGTAACTCAAAGTGGAGGAAAAACACTATGCTCGGGCTTGAGCCTCCCTTATGAAACACTGGGATGGAAATAGTATTATTATTATTATTTTTTTTTAAGCATCGTCTCTGTCATCTGACTCCTCCAAGTTCTCCTGAAGGTTTGTTGGCTGGTATCCACCTCCAGCACTGCCTGTGCTCAAGGGTCTGTGGGACCTCCACGTGGGCGCCCAGGGTTGGTAAAGCTGCCAGAGGGAGAGAGACATCCCAGAGAGCAGGGCTTCAGCCCTGGTGAGTCAAAGGCGTTGGCCAGAGGTGAGCTCAGGCTGCGCTGGTTGGATGGAAGCTCCTGGACCTCTGCCTCAGAGATGTGATCTGGGGACGTGTGTCCAAACTGGGCTTTTCTACCAGCAGGAAATGGCATTATCAAGGCTTCATGCTAACCGCTGTGATCTGTTCAGGTTTAGGTCTGAGGCGGGGGAGTCTGGGTGGGCTTTACCACTGCTGCTTGCATCCGAGCCAGGAGAGGCAACAGCAAGTTGAAGAGGTGGTGAGGGCTCCAGGTGATGCTTTGCTCTTCCTCAGCCCGAGGAAGGGTCAGGCTGAATGGTAACTGGCCTCTCCGTCCCGTCATGATGCAGCTGCTCTGACTAGTCGACATGCGCCTTCATTTGCTGAAGGAAGAGGTGGAAATCCAGCCTTGGGTAGAACACTGCATTTTGGAGGGAGTTGGCTTTGTAATGGGAAGAGCCAAGCCCCATATTGCAACACCAGGTGCAACATGGATGTATCTGAAGGCTTCATCAGATCTGGATCTGAATTTTGTGACCGGCTCTGTCTTAATGACTGGCTGGACTGGGCACTCCTGAAACCTGAACTCTCTGCAAGTCAGCTCCACCTCAGGGGGAAGCTGCCAACAACATTACCTGCACACCGAGCATCAGGGGGGCTTCTCCGTGCACGGGGTGGGAAAAATGCAGCTCAGTTTTATTTCGGGGCTATGTTCACGCATCTCTTTGGGAATAGAAGAGTTGCCAGGGTGAGCTGAGGCTGACTTTTGTTGTCTGATGGTGAGCTGTGGAAGGAGCTAGGGCCCTGGATACGTGCTGCCCTGCCGGCCTTCCCTTTCCACAGCTCCTGCTTGCTTGAGGTCATGGCACGTGAGTTTTAGGGCCGCTTCTGCAAACCATCTGTTGTCATGGCACACAGCACTGCCAGCGTTAGGCAGCCTCAGTGTGTACTTAAAAATCCCATCCTTGTCTGAGCTGACCGCTGGCCTTTTGTACCACTGCTTAGACTTTGGGCTTTTTCTCATCTCAGCGATAAGCTCGTGGTGCTTCCTGCTTGGGTTTCTTCCTCCTGCTCAGTGGTGCCCGGAATACGTGTTAGCAGTCTGATGATGGAAATGATAATTAGGGGATTTGTCATGAGAAATGCGCGTGAACTTTTAAAGCTGTCATTCAAAAAAAGATTTTTCACAGTCAACTCTCGATTATCTGTGGGTGCATTATCTGAGTTGCAGATTAAATGTGCTATGTATATAAAAAGAAAACAACAAAAAAAAACAACTCTTTCAGAGGCATTATGAAGTACACTGCACAATGATTTATTTATAACCTCATGCTGTCTTAAACTTGCCTTTTTTTTTTTCCCAAAGGGAAAGGTATTGAAGCACTACATTCCTGTAGCCTCATTTACATGCATTTTGTATCGTTTGTTTTGCTTTTCCTTCTTTGCCCGCAGTGTGCCGGATACTGGGTGAGAACTGCTGGTATCAGATTGTAGCCCGTGTGGAGGAGGGCTTGTGACATGGTGACCTTTCCCCAGCTGTTTTCTTCTGGTGCTGCATGAGAGTTTCTGCAACGTGCTGCCGAGCAGCCAGATGGGCTGGAGAGGAGGAGAGGGAGTGCTCTGCTGGGGGAAATGCCTGTACCTGAGGGAGCGCGAGCCGGGGCCAAACAGCCGAAAGAGAAGGGCTGCCTCAGGAACCGTTTGTCAGCCTGGAGAAGTGGCGGCTTGTTAAAAACATGCCTGTTCAGTTAAAAGGCTGAATTGACAGACGAAAGCTTAGCACAAACTCAGCTGCCATCACTTCAAAAGCCCTCACAGCTGAATCAGCAAATTTCTGTTTCCATACATAATGGATGCAACCCGTGTGCCACTCCGCTGTCCGCAGTGAGACTTGTGTTCGGCTCCTTACATTAGTCCTTTACGGTAGCCACTCTCTAGCTGTAGCCTGTTTGCCTCCTGTGCCTCCGTCCCTTCTCACGCCTTTAGTTTCCGCAGGCATGGGCAGAGCTCCCAGGGAAGGATCTGGGCGGGATGAGGGCGCAGTGCTGCCATGGTACCACCTGTGCTGAGATGCCCACGCTCTTGTTGGCAGGTATGTGCTCTGCAAATCCTGCTGTCCTGTGCTGCTGCTGCCTGTCCCCACCGCTGGCAGGACTCAGTCCCTGTGCTAGTCCCCTGGGACCCAAATCACCCCCCAAGACCTTGGCAGCATTTGAGTTTGTATCCATGATTTGATTAAAAAGCTCTCAAAGACACGGCACCTGTTTGTTTTGGTGTTGCTTGAAGAGTTAAGAGAGGCAAATTTGGCTGACTTTTTTCCAGTGCCATCTGAGCGATGCCAATGAGCTCTGGTATCGCATGGAAGACGTCACACGTACTAACACCGCAGGCGGGTGATGAAAAGCCATGTGCCCATTCCCCTGCCCACAGCCCCAAGTTCCATCTCCCTCCTGCCCTGCCTGCTCCGAGGGGATTTCCCAAGTCCTTCCGCTGCCCGCCGTGGGGTTTCAGTGCCGTGAAGGAACCTGGTGGGCCAGAGCTGCAGGGCAGAAACCCGCGGCCTGCAGGGAAGCGCCGGTCCTGGCGCAGCGGGACGCGCGGCCTGGGGGAAGCGGCCACCCTGCTGGATGTGCTGCGTGGAGGCCGTGGGAGGCAGCACTGCCTCCTGATCAGCTCTTCGCAGTTCTCTAACAGGGTTTTTATTCCTCCCTCACGCGGCACGGGGGAAGCATAAAAGCCGTCTGTGCTGCAGGCTGGATGCCATCGAGGCCCCAGGGAGCTGGAGGAGGAAGGGGGGAGCAGAGGTGGGGCCGTGGGGATGGCAGGGTGCTGATGGGCCCCGGAGGCACCAGCGGCGCTTCTGTTTGCTGTGCTATTTCGGGAAGTTTTCGTAAGGTAAACAAGGGCCCCCTCTTGATTCATGGAGGTCATTAGTAAGCTGGAGGATGATATTTACATTTCTAAGGTATTCGTGCAGGCTCTCTCCCGGAGTGCAAGTTCACGGGGAGGAGGTGACCTTCAGCGTTTCTCGTGTTGCCCTGGATCTGGCATGCCGGGGGCCTGCCTGTTTGACTGGAGCGCCTGGGTACTGTAATCAAAATAAATCATCCTTATCGTCGCGGGCGGCGGTACCGCAATGGAAACAGAAACAGGCGCCGGCCCTGCACTTTGCGAAAATGACATCACGGCGCGGAGCGGGATGGGAGGTCAAGGGATGAGCCCCAGGCGGCCGCCGACGCCTTTCCTGAGCCTGTCCCCGGGGCCGGCCTGGCAGCTGTGCAGTGGGACGGGTGGACAGACGGACGGACAGACAGACGGATGGATGGATGGATGGATGGAGCGCTGCGGCTTGCTGGGGGACGGTTCCGGTGCTGGTGTAGCGTTTGGGGTACCCGGAGCTTCTCGCGGGTATCTTTTTACTGTCTAAATTGAAATAAGTAATAAATACAAAGTATTTACAATGGGAGAAAAGGAGGCAGTGTTGTGGTCTAGCCTACAGCACTTTTTGTAGCAATTCACATTAGATTTGGCAAATTTTACTATGCCCCCAGCTCTGTTTCTACCCTTCCCAGGCAAACTACAAAACATAACTTTTCCTTTTGGTTGTCTGGTCTGTTTCAGAGGTAAAAAGGTGTTCGGTGAGCAGTGGAACAATTTAAGGCTTTTTTTTCCTGTGGATTTATACGGCTGTCACGGTGCTGAGGGCTGACTTTAAGTGCATTCTTGTAATACCGAGGAAAATGAGCACATCTTACTAGACCTCAGAGAATCCGCTCGCACCAGCACTGCTATGGATACCACAATCATAGGAAAAAACTTTACAGTTTGCATGTGTTAAAATCCAGCATCACCATATAAGAGAGAGAGGCTGAAGACTGGCTTCTGTGATGCCCAGCAAGGTACGGTAATTCTTTCCCTTACAAGGAGGATTTGCAGAGACCCTGTTTGGCTGCATATTTTCACAAAGCTCATAGCAGCAACTTGCTACCTCCGAGGCTGAAATGTTTCAAAGGGGGTTTTCTGGTCGCTGCCAGGGAAAATAGGCAGGTGGGAAGATGTGCAGGGAAGAAAGGGCTTGGAGAAGCCGGACCTGCCTCTGACCGCGAGCAAGGCAGCAGGCCGGCCGTGGGGCAGGGATGAGCGCGAGTGATGTTTGCGCTCAAGCTGCTTGCTGAATGCTTTGATCTCCGTGGGTAGGAGATGTTGCTCCCTGGCCATGTGCCCTTCAAAGCCCAGGCTGAGGTGCTGGCTCCTCCACCAGCTTCTGCGGTCCCATCTCCTCCCTCCCTGGGAGAGGGCGGTCGTGGGGTGCTGCCAGCCCCAGCCACGGGGCTGCACGTAAGCAGCAATGCCAGGGCGAGGTGGGCAGCCTGCTGGGGTGGCATCCTGGCTGTTGGGGTGGCTGGGGAGGGGTCCCCCTCTGTAGGGCCACCCCATGCTCTGTGGTGATTCTCCATGCCCAGGACAGGCGAAGGGCTTTGCGATGAGTTGCTTTAATGCTGCCACCTCCTTTTCCTCCTGTCTCAAAGAGACGAACCTTAGCTTTGAAGCCTTTGAAACAACATCAAAGGATGAAGATTTCCAGAGGAGCTTGAGGGAGAGCTGGGTGCACACAGGGCACACGTCCCATCGATGGTCAACAGGAGCGGGGTGCTTAATTCCTGGAGGAGCTTTGAAAATCTTGTCCTACATGTATGTCCTTGCTGGGGTGGAAGTGAGAAGCAGTTGGCAGCTCTTTGTCTTCATAAAAGGCAGATACTGCCTTTTTTTTACTGAAGATGAGATGTGATGGATTTGAAGTCGATATCCAAAACTCAGGTTTCCTGTGAAAACCAGCTACCTGCTTCTTAAAGGAGAGGCACTGAAAACTAGCCTGTGATTTTGCCTCATCTGAAAGATAACTCAAATTGCCACTTGCTCTTCCCCCACCATCACTGTGGGCGTAGGACAACCTTGCTGGAAACCCGAAGGCCTCTTAGTGAGGAGGCTTTTACCCACGGAGACAGTACAACGCCTTTGCCTTTTTCTGTGTTCCCTTTCTCCAGCATGTCAGTACAGCCTGTGTCACTTTTCGGCGGGGCTGTCAGCCCCAGCTGGCTCCTGCTGGTGAATATTAAACCCAGGGTGTTCGACTCGACCGCCCTCGAGGGGGACCGCAGGGGCTGCATGTGCCTGTGGGGATCACCTCACTGCCACCAGTGCCGGTGCCTCCTGCTGCTATCAGCTGTGCCGGCATGCCAAGGTGCAGACGGGGCTTGCTGAGAGCTCTAAGTGCTGCTTGGCCCCGAGGGACGTGCCAGCAGGCAGCATCGCCGTGCGGGGCTGCTGGTGGGGCCTGACCCCGGGACAGCCCTGCTCAGCCCGTGCTGGACGTGGGAGGGGGTGGGAGGAGGTGGGGGCTGCGGCCAGGGCTGGCTTCGACCCTCTCCTGGAAAAAGGTGAAGGAAACTTGGCCTCAGCCTTGCTCGTGTGCTATTTTGGTTCAAGGTAATAACAGGAACTGCGCGGTAAATAAAAATAGACAAGTGAAGAATTTCCCGCCTCTGTCTCCAGTCATTTGTTTCCTCGGGAGGAATTATCCTGCAACAGAAGAAAATCCTTCTTGTCTGCTTCTTGGAAACTGGGACAATAACACTGAAGGGGAAGAAGAGATTACAGAATCGTCACGAGGGGTGACAGTGGCACATCACACAGCTGGTGCCAAAAATGCACCCCCTAAAGCAAATAATAGCCCTGCTCGCTGGGGCTCGTCCTGACAACGTGACTGCCGGCAGCAGCTGCTCATCGCACGGGGTGGGTGCCTGGTATCTCCTGGCTGCTTGGGGGGACGATGCTGCCTTCCCCTTGGTAGGCAAGGCAGGGGTGCACAGGCCTTAGCTTATTATTCTGTCCTTTCAGAAGCAAAGGCTGAATTTATGGGTGTACTTTTTTCTCCTTGTAGGAGCCAGGTATCCAGCTCTGAATTCCCAGGGATGCATGGCTCTGCTGAGCGCTGGAAAAATTGACCCTGACACCTTGTCCTGGTCTGTTTGCCCCTCTGCTGGTGCCAATGGGTGCTCCTTTGCTCCCTTTCCAGTTAATATTCTGGCTATTTGAGGAAATCCCAAGTCACTAGGAAACGCAAAGGCATTTTACGAGGAGCCCCAGCAGATGCTTTGAAGAACCTGCAGGAGTGCTCAGACCCTGGTGAGGATGGCATGTTGCAGAGTCAGCCGGAGGGCCGCCAATCTGACCTGAAAACGTCTCGCCTCCAGCGGGTTTCGTGTCCAGTGCCTGCCCCTGCTCCCCACTATGGCCAGGGGTATGCACAGAGCCAGTGACTCGCTGGGGTGGGATTCCTGGTAAAGCTGTCATACGGAGGTAGCATCAAAACCTCACCCAGTGTCAAAATGCTGATTTTTGTTTTCTTCAGCTATTCACAGCTACAGCCAAGGGACGGCTAACCCCACTGTTACTGTCTGTGCAGAAAATGAAGAACGGGTCAAGTCTGCTCTGAGAAGCGAGTGCAGGACTTCTTTCCCCACAGGCTGTAAGCGGTAAGATTGCATTTTCTAATCCCTTATTTCTGAGAAGTTTAATTATGCTTCAACTAAAACCCAAATGTCAAAACATAGAAGGCAACGTGTCTTCTTTCAAAGTGCATTGCCTGTTTTTTATAAAAGCCAGTAATTGATACCAGGGGACAGAGCCGGTGCGTTGAAGCAAGAGGGGATGGTAGGTTCTTGTTTCTGCCCCCAAATCCCTGCCACCCAACTTCTGGTCAAAGTTTTCAGAGTTTGAAACTACAGAGCAGAGCGAAATGCAAAGCAGCCTGTGACAGAGAGGTGTGAAACTGAGGTGCGAAAGAGCAGATCTGTCGGGTCAGCTTTCTCTGTCTGCTCAGATCAAACCCACAACAGATCAGGAAAATCGGCCATGCAGCATTTGGACTTCAGAAGGTTTTAGAAGGACTTGTGTGAACGTGGTCACTGTCTCTGTGGGAACAGGATACCGTGGGGCAGAGAGATTTGTGTGCCTGGTGGGAAACATTGCCAGCAGAGATGCCCAGCCCCGGGCTTGGGATATCCACGTACTGCCCCTACTGCCACTGCTGATGGTGGTGGTGTCTGAAGGATAACGTGCCCGGTCTCACCCCGTCACCTCTGGCTGTCTGCATCACTGACACTGGGCCTGGTGCTGAAGTCACCTGAGCAAACGTGAAGCTTACCTAGGCTTCTTTCCTAGGCTGCCTTACCGGGGAGCAAAAGACAATCGAGACTGACAGTAAATGCTGCAGGAGAAGTGGGTGGTGGTTCTAATTTAGGGCTGCTCATCTAATTCAGTGCACATTGGCTGGGTGAAGCTTAATGCAGGCAATGCAGAAAGGAGCCGTGCCCATCCATCGCCTCGGTGAGGCCTGGGTTGTCAGGCAGCTGCTGCTACCTCTGCTCGGGAGCAGGGGCTTTACAAAACATATCGCTTTTATGCTTGCCAAACGTTTCCAGGAGAAACTCTTTATATTTAAAGATTTTTCTGAAGATTGTGATTTAAAATGGGCTTAGTTCAACGCTTAGTGCTCTGAATTAGGCATTTTTTATCATAGCATCAGTCTGGCCAAGCACTTAAATGCATACTTAAGTTTTAGTTTGTGCCTAATAGAGTTAAAACAGCTTTAGGAGTGGCCTTTGTTGCCCTATTGAACAGGCACAGGCACGAGCTGAAGTGTAAATGTAGTTGTCTTGCTGAATCAGAGCAAAGTGATAATACGCTCATACTAGCTGAGACCGAGCAGTGAACTGCCGGTGTTAACAAGGTGAGGTTTCAGAGAGCAGGTGACATCAGAGGACACGGAAACCTCTTTTTATTAGTGCTGGCTGCAGCTTGACATAGCTGCAAGGCAAGAGCCTGATCTGAAACAGGAGGATCCTGAAACAGCCTGGAAGGGACCGGGCCTCTCGCATCTCCGCTCGCCCTCTGTGCGGGCGCGTTGTGGGGAGGGTTTCTTCCCTTCTCATGTGTGCCGTCACACACCTTGCCTTCTCATGATAGGACAAAGAGGCCACCAAGAACAGAAAGTAGGGCGTTTGGCCTCTCTCCTCTATGGGAGGTGCAATGCAGATTGGCTTCCTGAGAACTAGGACAGCACCTCCAAAAGTAGAACAGCTGGTCACCCCGTTCGTGTGTGCCTGCCTTACAAACGTATCCTCTAAAACTCAAGCTTCAAGAGACATTTTTGGCCTACTTAGGGAAATGTTTTCTGAAAATAGGGGCGGATACACTGTCACAGAACAAAACCTTTGCTTTCCCCTTGGAGCGCAGTCAGAGCTGGTGAGTGGAGGAGCTGCATGCTGGGCAAAGAAATGCAAGAGGTGCCCTGCAACCCTTCTTGCATATTGGGCGATACCACGGTGACAAGAGGAATTTGCTTTTCACAGGCAAGATGTGGATGGATGACATTGCTCTACCGTGTTAGACGATGCTTTGCTGCGACAGAGAACTGTTCCTAAACCAACCTTTTGTGCGTGTGTTGTGCACACGGGCACTTATAAATGTGTTAGACCAGAAGCAAAAATCGGACTTTCATTTAAGTAACATGCATAGGAGAAGTCCACAGAAGGTTTCATTGCCCCTCACCGAGTTCCTTCTCCAAGTGCAATTAGGTCCCTAATGTGCACAATCCTGCCTGAGCGCCGGGAATGCCGGCATGCCGGCAGCACCTTGTCCCGGTCAGCTGGACATGCCTGGGAACCGTGCAGCAGCCTGTGTGGGTAAACAGGAGCACGGGGTACAAAGCAGGTCAGCTGCACGCCTCTCGGAAAGCCACCACTGTCCTCACTGGGCAACGTAACACCTCCGCAGCTCCGCTCAGCACAGCCCTTCATGTTTTTAGCCGGCTGCAGCCTGGGCTAATCCCGTGTGGGTTTCTCACCTTGAGCCAGAGGTCACTCAGGCTGGCTGTGCTGCTCTGAAGTCTAGATTCATTCTTTTGGGACTCGGCGTTACTGAAGCCAGGTATGAGGCTGAATCTTAATGGTTAGTGAGGGAGGCTAATAGAAAGGGAAGCCTTCCAATTTTTTCCTCCAGTAAGTGTGCTATGATAATGAAGTTGGCGCCTGGTGGCTCCAGTTGTAGTGGAAGCTTGCTGCCTTGAGAACAGGTCTTTAATTCACATGAAGAGGTGTTTCATAAGCCATACGTGATGCCCTGCTTTGAATATTAATACCCAGAATGCTTATTCAGCTCACAGCCATTTCGGAGAAACGCTGTGTCTCTGCCTGTGAAGCCACACTGAGCCCTTGGGTGCTCCAGGGTTTCTTTTTTTTTTTCTTTTTTTCAAAGACAGTGTCAGGTTGTCCTGTATTCTTAATTCAACAGCCTTACTCAGCCTAGAAGTTTCTGACACCATTTTATTAATGTTATGTAATACTAAATGGTTTTAGATTTAATGAAAATGCAAGAGACACTATAGGAGAGTGGGTTTGGTCTACCTAGCCCAGTGACCTGTTAGTTACACGCCTCCTGAAGTTACTTCTTCTATGGGGCAACCCCTTCTTAAATAAAGCAACACAAGGAGGCAGCGACTGTGCTGGTGAATGCTCATGGCTTCAAAGGCCTTCAGCACGAGCTGGGGAAAGACGATTCAGTGTGAACTGAGATGCGTGCTAGCAATGTCAGCCTCGCTTTTTTAAAATTATTATTATTATTTTTTTTCTCTAATGGATATTTGTGGGTAGGTCTAGGGAAATTACTGTGGCGGAGCCTCTGCTGTAGCACTCCCTTCCACCAAGCGCCTGTTCACCTTCATCCAGGGCTGGGGTGTCATATGGAGGGCAGCGGCAGGCTCGCAGTGAGTTGGAGGTCGTGGAAGTGGATGTGGACAACCCTGGTTATTTTTAATAAGCACTCTGGCTCTCTCGTGAGCAGTCGGACACAGCACACACTTGTAACACAACAGCCCTGCTCCAGGGCCAGCAAGAGGCAAGGCACGCTGTGATGTGTGTGTAGCAGGGGCAGCTCATTTGTGTCACGCGCAGGTGCCTAGTGTTTGCAGAGTACGTACCTGCCTCTGCATTTGTTCCTACGGTTTTCGTTTGTGTCAGGGAAGCTGTTTAGAATAGGTAGCAATGCTGGAAATGGCATTCTGGTGGCATATAAATTCCTGGCTGGTACAAAATTTAGGAGATGGCTCAATCCAGTGACACTTTCTTGATACAAACGGCTCTGGCAGGCACAAGCAGTGGAAAGCCAAAGCAAAGAAAGGTACATTAATATCTTTGAGACACATCTCCGAGTCTTGCAGTGTGATAAAGCAGGCGGGCAGTGAATTGAAAGCATAGCCTAGTGTGCAGGGAGGTTTTATTTCATTGTTCTCTTCCGCCACTTTCTGCCTCTTGCCTGCTCGGTTTTATGTTGCACCTTGCCCTGAAACTCAGGCTGTAGCTCCTTTTCAGGGCACATTTTGTCCCGCTTTTACCAGGCCTACCTCAGCCTGGAGGTACACTTCAAACACCTGAAGACATTCTGGCTTTTTATCCCCACTGAAACCAATGAGAATTGGTTTCCATGTCTATGAAACTGTGTAGATGGGGGAGAAACATCCCTGAGAGCAACAGGAATTGTTCCAACCCCCCAGGAGAGGGGCAGGTGGGAAGGGGAAGTGGGTGCTGTGTGTGAGCCTGTTGAAGGCCATCTCCCATACCTCCCACTTCCACAGACATGGGGCTGGAGAACTGGAGAGTGGAGAGGAGAATTTACAGAATCACAGAAATGCAGGCGTTTGAAGGGAGCTCAAGAGATCATCGGGTCCAACCCCCCTGCCAAAGCAGGTTCACTTGAGCAGGTTGCCCAGGTAGGCGTCCAGACGGGCCATGAGTATCTCCGGAGAAGGAGACTCCACAGCCTCCCTGGGCAATTTAGGTCTTCTTTCTCCCTTAGGTGCTCCAGTGGGGTGGGAGCCGCACGTAGGGGCTGTCTGACAGCAGGAACACCGAGGAAAGGGAGAGCACAGCTCTGCCAGCGACGTGCCCCCGTGTCCCTGGGCGTAGCTGCGGGGCTGCCGCACTGCGCTGCCGCTGGGGCCTGGGCTGTGCTTGTGCTGGCTCACGGCGAACCGGGAAGGGGCAGGAGCGCCCGGGAAGCAACAAATCTGAGGAGAGGGATTTGTTTTTCCACCCTGAAGTAAGCTCGGAAAGTTGCATGAGGGCGATTTACATGCTTAAGCAGGGTTTAGGCATTTGTGCCCAGCCTTGCGGTTCATTTCCTCATTCACTCAAACGTATAAAGAGTGAACAAATGTTTGGTAAACAGGAACCTAAGGTTTCAGCGATGAAAAGGCTTTACCCTCACCCACAGAGCTGCTTGCAGCGTTGGCTTGGCGAAGTTTTACAGGCGGCGATGCCTTGCCTCCTGCCCGACAGGGGTGCTGCACACCGTGCTCCAGCCCTCGCCCCCACGGCTTTGCTGCTGTTTTCCCCTCCCGCAGAGCCCCTGAGGTGGGCAGAGCTCCCCACGCTGCCAAGGGCTGGCATGAGGGGGGAAAGCTGACAGCGAGCTGGCCCCTTCGGGTCAGCCTCCGCCAGCACTGGCAAGGGCGAAGCTGGGAAACTTGCACAGCTGCTGCCCGGGCTCGGCCTGTGAATAACTGGAGAGCTTTCCATCAGCGGGACTGCCGGGCCAGGTATTTGCAAGCACTTTATTCAGTGGTTTCTTTTTAGTGTGGTTGCTGGATGGGGAGGACAGGATAAAGAGAGGAACCTTTCATGCCTCAGCATTCTGCAGCATCCGGCGTTTTCATGAAACCACAAAGGACCTTAAAGAAGAAAGAACAAGCGCTCTGTTTATAGGGATTTAGACGGCCAAAACAAAGAGGGGGCTGTGCTGTTCAGTGATCTCTCGGAGTCAAGGAGTCCAAAGGCACAGGTCCACGTTTGAGGCTGGAGCCCGCCCTGCCTGGGCTGCAGCCTGCTACCCCTTGCCCTCACGAGGGCTGGCAGAGCTGGTGGAAGCTGCGTGGCCAGTGTGCAGCCCGGCCTCATCGTGCACACTAAAAAGACCAAAAGATGACTCCAACCCTCTGCAGCTGCCTGGGGATTCATGCCAAGCAGAGCCTTCCCCCCTCGGGGCATGCTGCAGGATATATTTGCAAAGGACAGGCAGGCAGTGCCCAGCAAGAGCTGCACGGAAAGGGGAGCGGGGGGCTGGAGCTGCAGTGCCCAAGAGTTTTAGTTCAGGTTTTTCTGCATGTGTGTAGCGGAAGGTAGCACAGAGACAGGTCTGGTAGTCAGAGCAGGAAGACTGCCGCTCCCACAGGTAGCCCTGGTGCGTTTTGAAGAGCATTGCACCAGAACAGTTTAGGTGGGAGGCTAAGGGTGATGGCAGCGTGTGCTTCTTAATCACTCTCACTCCCCTCCCCTCAGTGCCCAAGCTGACCAAAGTGCACAGTAAAAGCAACTGTGCAGCACAAATGCTGTGATTCAAACCCCGTGTTCCTGACCGCAGCTCCCAGGCTTGGGGCTGGAGGACAGCAGGGCGTCCTCCAGGAGGAAAAGGCCTGGCCACGTGTACTGCTCTCCCTGTCCAACCCAAAGTATGTCCAAATCGTCTCCTGTTAACCTGAAAGGAAAATCTGGGGCTAAGGATATTTTAGAAGCCTTTGGAAGGGTGAAGACTGAATCAAGTCCTAATGTTTTATTATCCAACTTTCCTTAACAAGCTCCCCATTCACTGAGCTCCAGTAAAATTTTGAAGTCATACTTTGGGTGTGGAAGAGACCTCATAAATTCCAGCACTTGTGGGATCTCTGAAAATTATTTTCTCCTTGGGTTTAAATAAAGACATTCTCAGTGAAGAGCATTTGAGGATTTTCCAGGGCAAAGGTGCGGAGATGCAGTCTAAGCAGTCGTAGCAGTTTTCATCACCTTAGCGGAGAAAGAGTTACACATTGCACAGGGGTATTTGTTCCAAAAAAAGGTTTGATTAAGAGTCTCAAAGCAGCTACAACACGTTTCTGCCGTGCCACCGTGCCAGGGCAGAAACCCACGAGCCGTGCCTCAGGACCCTGCTGCAGGAGCGGCAGAGCAGCGGCGGGGCAAGGCACAGCGCTAGGAGCGGGCTCGCAAGCCCCATCCGTGTACAGCTGGGGATTCCCGGTGAGTGATTTTAGCTGAATACATGTGAATTGTCCTCAGCGCTGGCTTCGTGAAAAGTTTAGATTTGCTCCTAGAGGTTTCTGTTGCCTCTTGCAGACAGGCGCGCTTGTCCGTGGCAGTCCTGCAGAATTAATGGGGTGTGTGTGCAAGTGAGTTTTGGATGTGACGCTGCGCAATTGCACCACCCAAGTGCCTGACCTGGAAAGCACACGCACAGATGCAGACTCCTTTAGGTTCCATTTTAGTTGAATTCCTGTAGTGAATGCCAGATGTTCCTGTCCAGCAGTAGCACGAAACAAATTATCAGTCGAAGGAATTCCTCCAAGGCTGTGGGATCGACGGGAGGTGACCAGAAGGTCAGTGCTGTCTCCCAGGTTAGCACGGGAGGGATAACCTCAAGTTCAGCAGCGTTATCCCAGGTTTCAGTGCTTTAGCTGGTGGGGCCTGTCAGCTACTCCCAGCTAATGCCTCCCACCTCCTGTCCAGCATCAGGTGGGGTTTGTGTGGGTTTTGGCACCAGCCACTTTAGAGCTCCTGCTTGTCTGAAAGCCCTGGTCAGAAAGTGGATGAATTTTCCAGACCTCCCAGTCGATATTTTTGATAGCTAATTTTCCGTGGATCGCATCTTTGGCATTACCCTGAAATGTATTATGGTGTCTTGTAAGTGCGTTATCACTCAGAGACAACACAAAGTGCTTCAGACAGGCAGAGAGCCAAACGCTGTCCTTGGATGGATATTTGCAGTTCCTCTTGACTCCCTGGTATCTGAAGGTCAGGTCTGACCCACAGTCTCCTACAAAGCCAAAGAGATAAGAGTGCCAAAGGAGTCTTAGGAGGACAAAGGTAGCTATCAGCAATTTCCAGTTGCTTTGTTCTGGTGATGGGGAGGTAAAAATGTGTGTAAGAAGAGACAAAAGGAACACACTGGGCACATCTTGTAGGACTGCATGATCCCTTGGTTTCTAGCTGCCTGAGTGTCAGGTACTTTGTTATCTTCCTTTCTAAGTGGCTCTCAGCTCCCACGTAGCCCTTTTTGCTAACGGGGCCCAATCATGTCCTTGACAGACTGTCCTTTGTTTGCCTCTTCTACTGACTTTGGCTGTTGGGCCCATCTTGCAAGCTGGTGCTTCTGTGTGAGGCTAGAAGGGCTTGCAGGAGGCACTCAGGTGGGTGCCCCCGCTCTCCCTTGGGTTCAGGAAGACCTCTCTGTCCGCAGCCCTCAACGCAGACGTCCGTGAGTCAGCACTACTCAATGCTCTCTGCTAATCGGTGGTGCTGGGCTTGGCCAGCACCTTGTGAAACTCAGTCCTGTGTGCAGAGAGTGCAAACTCTGGGCACGCTGCTCACAGGAGGCCTGAGTTTACCCAACCCTTGGTGCAGGAGCTCACGTGAAACCTCTCACAAACTGGAGGCGAACATGGTATTTGCTCTCTGTTGCTGTGCCTTTGTAATCTCTAGCTCTCTGTCCTTGCTGCCAGGTCAGCGCAGGGTGCTAGGTGGCAGAGGCACAATATTGCACAACCCACCTCGTGCTGCTGTGCCGGCTCCGTCAGGTTCATGGCCTCTAACAGGAGGCACTCACCCTTTCTGTCTAAGGAAAAAAGAAACCAAAGGATTCATGTTTATGCTTATCTCCAGACCCCACTCTCCGAAGGGTTGCTGTGCCTCGCAGGCAGAGCCCCGTGCAGCCTGCTGCGTCGGGCTGGGAAGGAGCCTGCAGCAGCGAGCACCAGCCCTGCCCAGGGGCAGAGAGGGCCTGGGTTTAAACTGAGGCGTGGAGTGATGCTGTGCTCTGGAAAGGGACAGACTTGCAGCCCCTTCCTGAGGGAAGCCTCCCAGGCAGCTCAAAATCTCAGAAGCAGAAAGCCTACAGCCTTTAATAAAATTGAGATATTTTTTTGTAGGATTTTTGAGCTAGCAATAACTTCCTATAAAATTGGATGGAGCAACATAAAAAACCCTGCAGGAGAGGATATCATTTTCTATTAAGCTCCAGAAGGCTTCTCCAGGCTGAAGCCATCGCAGGGATGTTTCCCCTTGGTGCCAGCTGTCCTGGGGAAGTGCCCCCCTGCTCCGTGCCCGCTGGAGGTGGGGTGGATCCCATGGAAATGCCTCCCCAGGGGGTGCTGGTCTGGGGCCACCAGCTTCCTCCGCACGGGACCCCCAGGCAGCCCCCAAACGGCAATGAGTGCTCAGAAGCCCGTGTTAAAATGGGTTTGCTCTTTGCAAGCAACCCTTCCTCTCTGGGTGCCAGAACATTGCCTCACAGCTGCTAATAACCTGGGCCAGAACTGAGCTGGTGATTTATACGGGAAAGGCTTTGTGCCTGCTGCCTTAAGTGCCTGCCTTGCCGCCTTGCCTTTCTCCCCGACCTCTCTTCTTATCCCCTTGCCACTCACATTCTGGGTATTTCCAGCTACCTCTGAACGGAGCGTTAATGTAGATAAATATTACTGTGAGGAAGTAATGGCCAAGTACTCTCTGCATCATCTATATGCATTGGTTGGGGAGCGATTTTTCATTTCATACATCATTTGCTATTTCAGCATGTGGCAATTCTGCAAAATGAGGAAGGAGAACTGGAGAGCCGAGGAGCCCACCCTTTGTTCCTGCTGTTCCCACACCCCGAGCACTGGCACACGGTGGCTGCTGGCCTCAGATGCGTTCGGACGAGCTCTGGTGAATCTTGTGCTGACCCTGTGTTTGTCACCCTGTGCGTCTTCTTGCTTCCCATCAGACTGCTTCTCTCCTTTGCTCAGCTCCAGCACATCTGTGTAGGGTTAATCTACTTTCCCACCCACCCCTAATCTTCCACCTCACTGTATTCTGTGTTTTTCAGTATAATTGGTCCCAGCATATCAAACAGAACCACCATCCCTCTCCCCTAACTCCAATAAGAGCTCATACACCAGCAAAGTAATCTTTCCCACCTGGGCCACTCCTGTGGTTTCATATCACTTAATCCTCCCTCGTGAGCTGAGGAAGAGTTTAAGGTAACATCTGCTCAGCTTTATATTTGTTGTGTTCATACCGATGGTCCCTTGGTTCCCATTGCCAGGCAAGTAAGGGGAACGTCTCTGTGAGAGTCCCACATTTTCTGGGAGATAACAAATTCTGCCAGGTGAACCCTGCTATTAGAGACCCCATTAAAATCAAGGACGTAGGTTCGGTAAATTTACTCTTCCAGCCTGCTGTGCTTATTCCGCTTGCCTATTTTCCCCTTGAGTTTCTTCCTGGATTAATTTCCTCCCTGCTCCCTCCCTGCCACTGATGGGCTGCAAGCAAGGAGCTGAGCCCCTTCCCCTCATCAAGCCGCAGGCTCACACCTTCCTGCAGCTGGCAGCGTCTGCCAGTCGGCCTTGATTCAAGTCTTCTGGAAAGAGCTCCCTTACTGCTTGGCAATTGCTGCTCCTCCAAAGCAGGGAGCATCCTCACATGGCATCCCACCAACTCCTCCTGGGAAAGCCCTGGGAGCTACCAAGTGTTTGAGGGACCTGCTGATGCCAGGGACTTATCTGAAGGTCACCTCCTCCATCACATTGCTGGTGTGGGGGGAGCTAAGGGGAGCCTTTCTGAATAGCTCTCCTCCGGCCTCTCCGATGCTCATTCACCTCCGCAGTGCGCTGCTGCGCTCCTTGAAGTGAGCCATCATTTCATTTTCGGTGGCTTCCTAATGTGTTTGTTCCTTTCTTTGCGAGCAGCAGCGCAGGCATTGCTGCATTTGGCAGAAGAACAAAGCCTCATTGTTCAAAGCCTGCATGCTCCAGCATCAGCTGGGACAAACACGATCGCGCTCCTAGACCGCAGCCTCCAAAGCCAGCTGGATAAAGGGCGAAAAGGCTCAAAATCCCAAGTTAGAAAAAAACCCTCACCTTTATCTCGCCTCTAAAGGACTCTGTCAAGCCCAGCTTTTTATCTGGTCTTTCTTTTGTTAGCAACACCTCTCCAGAAACCCGAATATAGCATCTCCTCTTCTGTTGACTTGTCCCCCTCGGACTGACCCGGCTCACTGCGCCCATTTGCCTACGCAGCTCTGCCGTCGGCGCGTGCCCACCTGGCCCCGGGCGCTGCGCTTGCTGCTACGTGCTGCTCGGGGACAGCCCCAGGGAGGGCTGGGGGTCAGGGAGGATTGGTTTTGGAGCAGTCACACAAAGCAAACCCGCTGTTATTATTTCTTCTTTCAGCAGTGTGGTGGAAAAAGCCTTCCCCCAGGCTCTTATCCGTCAGGTTGCAAATGCCGAGGCAGGCGCTGGGAGTGATACCTTGGTTTTTGTGTGGCTCCGTCCTGGTGCCTGCCCGGAGATGCACAAGCACGGGAGGCTGTGGTGGGCTGCTCCTTGTCCTGCTGAAGGGATATTTTCCATGGTTTGTTTCTTCCTCTTCTCTCTGTGCCAGTTTCAGCTGCGAGGTGCCTGCTGCCTTCTTGGGAAGCTGTCAGGTGACTTGCTATGAAAAGTGCTCAGGAATCCTGCCCTGAATTTTTGCTGCATTTCTACTTTTTTATTATTATTTTTATTTTACATCCCTAGTTTTAGTTATACATTGTCTCACACTAAAGAACATTCACTTATCTTAACATCACTGGGATGATTTGGACTATAATATTTTCCCATTGCCTGTCACTGACTGCTAAAGCTGATGGATAAACAGGTATATTAGCCTGAAACTGGCTTTCAACCAACTGAAACAAGCAATTCTAATGTAAAATATTTTACACCGACACAGTGCCTGATTTTCCTGTCATAAATATGCCTGGAAAAAAGGGCACCTTTTCTGACATGCCTATCTACACTTCAGAAGCGTGGACCGAGCGTTACCTTGCCACTGTCTACCTACATATTTTTTTCCCCTTCAGCCAGTCTGCTCAGCCTCCCGTTATTCTTGCTGGTTCCCCTCCTCCTCCTGGATCTGGTCTGCCAGTCACTCTGGCCAGGGGGTATCCAAAAGGGAAGATGATTGCACAAGAGTGATGAGACAGTTGCTTATCTCTCTGCCCTAGGATATGTCATGCAGCCCAAAATTGTCCTGAGATTTTTGCTGTTGACGTGACAAATTGCAAACTCACGTCCAATTTCCTGTGTGCTAACCCTGCAAAGTCTTTCACTGCATTTGGGTCTCCTCCTCCCATAGGGTGTCTTAATTTTGGAATATTTCCTCCCTGGACATATTAGTCTGTGTGTCCTTCAATCTAGGGCATTTTCTCCCCATGTCCCACATCTTTCTTTCTTTCTGTCTGTCTCTTTTTTTTTTTTTTTGTCCTTTTGTGTTATATTCCGCTCCTTGCCCGTGATTGCATCCTCCCCAATGTAGTATCAATTGCAGTTTTAATAAACATGCTGTCTAATGCTTTTTCTAGATCATTAATGAAGATGGTAAATAAAAGTTGAGCTAACACCAGTTTCTAGTAATAAACCCACTGGATGCCTCCCCGCAATGTGACAGTTTGTCGTTGATCACTATTCATCACTGAGCCTGAACGTCAGTGTCCCTGTGTGGGGTAATTTATATTCATTTAACATCATTCATCACAGAATCACAGAAAAACACAGCTAGAAAGGACCTCAAGAGGTTGATTTCAGAAATATTCCTGACATTTCCAACCTGCTCTTAAATACCGGCAAGGATAGAGATCTCACATCCTTCCTGGGCATTCAGTGTTCGTGCTCTTTAGTCTTCACAACTTCCAAGTGTCTAACCTTAATCTCTCGTGCTGCACTTCAGGCCTATTGTTTCTTGCCTCCCTCACAACAGATATATTGGGAGAACAGCTTATTCCCTCCTTCCCTGGAGATACGCTTGAAAAGATACGGAGATATGCTTGAACATTGTTGTGTCTCCCCTAATCTCCTCACTGGAGCAAACAACCCCCGTACAGCAAATCTTTCATCAGAAGTCCAGCTCTGCAGCCCTCTGATCCTGCTTTCTTCCATATTCTTCTGAGGTGGACAAAGATCGCGCAGCGCTGGGTAAAGCAGAAGGGTCAGCCTTGTGTTTTACAGACACGGCTTTTCTTGGTATGCCCTGGTATGGTGCTGGCTTTGTGTGTGACAAAATGACCCTTTTTTTGTTCATTTTGGGTTCCTGAGTTGCAGCACTGCTCTACATCTGTTGAACAGGTTGTCTCTTGTTTTGTCCCTATTGCTTTCCTCCTTATATTGAATTACTTCCTATTTTTCAGACCTTTTATTTAGCACGTCAAGATGATTTTTAATTCTAATCCTGTTCTCTCACATCCTTGCAGCTCATCTCAGCTTGGTGTCATCTGCATAGCTAATAAGCCTGCTTGTTATTCCATCACCCAGCGGTTAATAGAAGCTGTGAATGAAACTGGAGCAGGCTGGACCCCTGTTGAACCCTACCCAACGCCTCCTTTCGACGATGCCACTTACTTTCTGGGTGCAGTTTTCCAACCACCTTTGCCCTCCTTCCCTCGGGTGCTCTCTCTAGGTCATGCTTCCTTACCTCCCTTCTGGTGACGCGAGGTGAGGCGGTACCAAAGGCCTTACCAGCGTCAAGACGTAAGACCTCCTGCTTCGCCTCTATCCACAAGCCCTGCTGCAGGATGAAATTAGGTCAATTTGACATGATTTGCTTCTGGCAAATCAGAGCTGGCTGTTCCTCTTCTCTTTGTTGTTTCCTAGGTGCTGATGATTAGTTTGTTTAATTATTTGTTCCAGTGCATTTCCAGGAACCGAAATCAAGCTGACTGGCCATAATAACTGCCTTGTTCCTCATTTCACCTTTCTGCAGCCCGGCAGGGAGCTGCTCTGCCAGGAGCCCTGTGCCGCACCAGGGGTCCCCTCCCGGGCAGCCCCTTCTCAGGGCTCCTTGGCAGCGGTGGCAGACTGATGCTTTCCTCAGCCCTCCTCTGACCACTGCTTTAGAGCTGGAATACTCTTCTGCTCACCTGTCTGTCCTGACCTAGCTAGGCCTCCTTCCTTTGTCTTTCTCAATTTTATCCCTACGTGTATGCACTAAACTTCTCTGCCCACCCTTAGCCGTTTGTGCGTTTCTCTTTGTCCCGGGACTCCTTTCCCTGCGCTCTCGTACCAGCGTGCTGGGCTGTGTGTGAATATCTGTGGTGCTCAGCAAATCCCCTCAATGGGAAAGTGCAGAAAACAAGCCTGTCAATGAAACTGCGGGCTTCACCCACTTCCAACTGGACTTTCCCAACCTGTGTAGACTTCTTGTTTTCTCTTTGTCTCTTAGCAGAATTAGGCACTGCAAGCCAAATCCTGACCTCATTTACACCAGTAAAATCTGGGTCTGTTCCAGGAAACCACTGAAGTTGTTTTGCGCTTACAGTGATGAAAATGAGAGCGGAATTCGCCTCATTAATTCCCCCAATCCACAGAAAGTAAATGAATCCAAGAGGAAATAGCTCTGCAGAAGGGAGCCCTGGAAAGAATTAGAGACTGACTTAATGGGATTAAGGGAGAAAAACGCTCTAACGAATCCAAATCAATCCTCTCCTCAAAACACTCAAAGTGCCAAAATAAATACAAACACAGTTTTGGGAAGGAAAAGGTTAAAACGCTATGAAAACAACATCTCGGCCTGTTCTGATGCAGAATGAGCACAACCAGCGAGGCTGAGTCAGCAGCGCCTTACCTGACACGCGGTGCTTGTCCATGGGGCTCAGAGGATGGAAACTCGTGTTTCCCACTTCATCCACGGGGGTCCTTTTGCAGTTTCAGGTTCGATAAAAGGCACGTGGAAACCAGGAAGGAAAACAAGCAGGGAGGGGTGGCCGGGTCTGGCAGGCAGGAACCTCCCCCAAAGGTGCCTGGCCGGGCTGACATCCAGCCTCTAGAGCCATTCCTTCAGTCTGTGCTTTGGCTTTTTGTTCTCCCTTCACCTTCTCCATACCGTGCATGGCACTAGAGTTGGATGTGCCAAAAATAAAGACATGCAAAAGACCCCGCTCCTGAGGTTTTGCAGGGTGCACCGGGGGCTGCATGCACTCTGACAGCCTGCCTTTGTGCACTCAAGTGGAAGGGGGAAATATTGTGAGCAACCGGCAAGAGCCAGCCCCTTCCAGCCCAGCAGGTGTACCCGCGTGCTGGCAGCGAGCAGAGCAGGAGGGAGCACAAGGCCCACGCCGTGCCTGTAAGAAAGGGCTGGAGGCAAGCAGGAGCTGTCACCCACGCGTACACGCTGCCTCCTTCCAGCTCCCAGCAGCGAGGTGGCTGTCCCCGTTTGTCCAGCCACCCTGAGCGACCCGGCAGAAGAGCTGCAGCCAAGCAATTAGGGAATGGCCACACTGTTGAGCGGCATGGACATCTCTCCTCTGCTTATACAGCAGAGCACACCATTGCCAAGGGCAGTCCAACGCGAAGGACACTGACTTGCTGCCCTGATGAGCTGAAGCCCTCTGAGGAGGATCTGGGCTTTGTGCAGAGACCCCAAGGTAAGCTTGGCTAAATGAAAGCGGCCAGAGGGGAATTTCAAGAGTGTACGAGGCCCATGAAGCACTTCCCACGGTGAGAGAGCAGAGGGGACTGATCTATTCCAGGTAATTTAGGTTATAAGGCAGCTTGGTAACAGCATACAGGTGCAGAAGTAGGAAGGATTTCTGACTGGGTTCAGTTTAGAAAAAAACCCACAGTGTGTGATCCAGTGGCTAGAAGCAGAGGCAAGCTGCATGCAGATGAGAGAAAAAGGTGCCCATGTTGTACGAGGGTAGCTAACCAAAGACATGACTTTCCGAGATCCTGGTGGACTCTCCAGACCTTGCAGCCTTTCAGCCAGGAAGAGGGAGGGGACTTTCTAACAGATGCGTGGCAGCTCAAAGAGAAGTAACGGGCTGCTTCAGAAGTGACGGGGGAAGGTTCCCTGGGTCCCTTATGCGATGGGTTACACTTGGTGATCATAACGATCTCCTCTGACCTCAGACAATGAATTCCTGACATTCAGCTGTGCTCAAGTGTGGCATTTTATTGTATAGTAGTTTTGGATCAAAAAATAGCTGTTACCAGTGAATTAAGCAGGAAAATTAGCAATGCGGTTGCTCCAGCACCCCTTGTGCTCCTTAATTTGATATTCCTTTATGTCGTGTCCTTAATTTTTTCGTGTGCGGCAGAACTGCGTATTGGATATGCAGAACCACATTGTTGGGGTAATTAAGAGGCAGCTGGAGGGTTTTGGCAGCTGGGAAGGGGACAACAAGCACTCTTGGCTCTTTGGGAGGCAGCGCGGATTTGTGGGAGAGGTTCATCGGCTGAATGCTAAGATGGTCAGCAGGGAGAGTCGAAGGGGGTGACAATACCCCTTTGCCTCATCCTGAAGTTAACCACTTCCAGAAGAGAACAACAGAGAACAGCAAAATAGGAGCTATTGTTTGGCCTGCAGACTGGTAATCTCTCAGATCTTGCAGCAAAGGTTTTTTTTTCAGTGCAGCTTGACTGGTTTAAACCCAAAGTATAGCTCCTATTTGCACCGATGGTATTTACGGAGGCTTAAGGCCAAATGCCTGAGGAAAACCCTGCTGTTGTGAGGCATGGCTCTTGGTCTGTGTGCCACAGTGTTTCACACTGGCTTGGAACCAGGAACCACATCCCCAGCAATGCACAGCCGAGATAGACTTTGCTTCATGCTTTGCCACGAGTCTGTCTCGGGATATTTGCTCCCCAGGGCAAACCTTAGGCACTGCCGCTCTGCTCCTTTGTCGCCTATGAAAGACTAAAGCCTAGCAACCAGCCGGAGAAGGTAGGCAATGCAGGAACCAGGTTTTAATGAGGGGCAGGAGTGAGGCTGGGGCTGGGCAGGCAGAGCAGAGGTAGTTGTCAGCTGCTGTGAAGGGGATGGGGCCCGCACAGTTAAGGTGTCTCTCACTAGCTTTTTCATTTGGGTGGAAGAAACAGATGTCCCGGCCATGCCATGTCCTTGCAGCTCGATGATTTCTGCCATGGAGGAGGGTGTGCAAGCTGGGCTCCCCTCAGGTGCTGCTGTGCTGGGAGGAGATGCAGGTGAGCGCCTGAGGTGCTCCAGCCAGCAGTGAGAGCTCGGGCCGTGACGCCAAGCTGGAGCCAGCCAGAAGGAAAACCTGAAAGCACACCGGCGCTGCTCTTGTGCCGCCCTACTTGCTAACACAGACATAGCCTTTACCCCCTGTGACTGTGTCACAGCCAAAGCACTCTAATGTCACTTTTTTTCCCAAGATCATAAGTGATTAAGTCAATTTATATTTCAGAAGGACCCATCAAAGGAACTGTCTTGGTCATGATGTGATTATCAAGAAGGCCAAAGTCTTTACTCTCTGCCCTGTGACTCCTTGAGGATGTCAAGCTGCCTCTCTCCTGAGAACTAACTCATTCCTTTTCTCTCGAGTTTTTTTTATTATTATTTTTTTTATTTTATATCCCTGCTCTGAGCCCAGGATGTGCTAATTTGTCACTAATGGCCAGGGATTAATGTGGGGGAAACATAAAGCCGTGAGGTTACATGACAGTCCTGGGGTTGGTTGTCAGAAGTCGCTGTAACCCTTCAGCCTCCTAAGTGAATATTGCCTCATCTGTGATCTCCGGGAGGTCCGCAGGCTCAGCAGTAACCGTAAAGATCTGCAGTTCCTATGTATTGTGCTACAGATCCTGCAATTACTTTATGTAGATACATTGTGTCGCATTCATCTTTGATGTTCCTTGTCAGCTTAGTTTTAATTCTTTCTTCCACCTTCCCGTGTTTCTTGCTTCTGGAGGCAGCTCGGGGAGGAATACCAGGCAGCAGGGCCAATGTCTCCCTGGCGCCTTCCTGGCCTCCTCTACTGGCATGTTGCTGTTGGGAACGCTGCTGAAGGTGGGTACCGATGCTCTTTTCCACCAGAGGTACTTTCTTTGCAGGTACACTTGCAGCGATGCCCTCGTTACCCGGTATTATTTAAGATCTTGTATCACTTTTCACACTGTTAGCACCATTAGCTCCACTTATTCCAGCAAAATCCTCTTCAAGGCAACCATACATTTAATTCCCTACACTTAGCATAGCCCTTTGATTTTTATGTGGATAAACTGTTGTTTGAGCTGCTGAATGCCATTAGAGGCTCACTCTCCCAGCCTGTGCCAAGGATGGGCAAATTTAATCTTATTTTATGTGTAATTTCTCAATCAGAGAACAAAGTGCTTCGGCAATCTGGATCAAAGGCACTGTGTAAAAGTCATCATTATTGTTGGAATAGTGAAATGAACTCCTAGAAAAATCCTGTTGACTTCTCCTTTGTAGGATGCCTGCACTGTGGAGTCTTTGATGTCTAATGGTCTGGCACCGTAACTTGTGTCAGTGTAGCCTATAAACAGAAATTTGTAATGAATTAGTAGGATATTCTTTATTGTTTTTAACACCTCAGAACACAACTCACAAATCCTGTGTGCATGACACAATCTATATGTGGGGCCACATGATGTTAGCAAGAGAGTGACCGGTGGGGCCTTTCATTTGATCCAGCACGGCTGCTTTTTACCAGCTCTCACTCCTGCTTTTGTGGGCATTCAGTCAGGAAGATGAGGCGTTAGTTCTCACTCTACATCTTCAAAACCGGTGTTGGAAAAACAGAGTGAGGGTTTCTCTGTGTTGTTTTCCTGAGCCTCTGTGCTCCACAAACTCCTCTGGAGGCAATGAATGTATTCCCATGGCAACAGGAACACGGAGGCTCAGTGAGGATGTTCAGCAGGGTTCCTCCTCCGGTGATCCCCAGCCGTGTCTGTTGAGCGTCTCGTGCTGGCTCGGGTAGTGGCTGGGGAAGGCATCGTTTTGGGGTTGAGTTTCAGGAAGCAGGATGTGCAGTCCTAATGAGCCATATCTTATCCTCTCTCTAATTCGTTGTGTTCTCTGTGCTGCAAAAGAGGTGGGAGGGGGAGGAGGAAGGCTTCTGCCCCTTCTCCAGCTACCTGCATGTGGGGAAAACCCAGGGCCAGGGTGGCCTCGGCGCTGCCTGTGGGATGCAGAGCCTGCGGCCAGCCTCGCAGTGCCAGCAGTGCCAGGGTGCTGCCAGAAAGCATTGTTTAAAGGAGGAAGCATTGCTTAGAGGAGGAAGCCAGCACCAGTGCGGGGGGCCTGGGAGGAAGCCCCTGCTTGCACGGTAGGGGCACTTAGCCCGGGGTGACAAAGCAAGTTGGATCTTGCTCTTTCTCTTTGCTCAGGGAGTGGAGGCTGTGAATGGAGAGACCTCCAGCCAGTGACCGGGCTGGGGGGGACTAACTTTGCTTCCCTAAGCTCTGCTCAGCCCATGTTTAGTTCTGGTGGTGCCTCAAGCCCCTCCATCGGCAGGATTTCGCAAGGAAGTTGATGGCTTCCCACAGGACTGAGGTCCTGGTTCAGGTTACAGCCAGAGCATCCCTAACCCGGCCCTGCCACCACTGCTCCTCTGTGGTAGCTCAGACAGGGTGCCTGTGCTCATCAGGAGAGGGGAAGTTGGTGGGGAAAACATCAGGAAACTTCTAAAGGTGATAATTAAGCAACTTTAGGTTATAAACATTTTTAATTGGACTAATTTTTGGTGTCACATACTACCTCTTGATGAGATGAGTCCTAAAATTAAAGCTGTTTTAATCTCTCTCTCCTGCTCCTCCTCTCTCCCCTGTTTGTCTTTCTGGTTGCAAAGTAGAAAAGAAATCACAGAGAGTGCTTGGGCTTTGCTGAACACTGCTATTTTTAAGGTGTTAGATTTCATTTACTTCAAATCTGACCAAAACTCCACCACGGAACCAGACCTGCTTTATCAATGTTGCATTTAATTTCCCTTTTTTGCATGTAGATTTTTAAGGAGGAGAGATTAAAATTGGGATGGTAACAGATGCTAGCTCAGCACCTTAACTTAGATAGCACTATCTTTTATTGTAACCTTTGCCTAGGGATATTGCAGCACATCACTGTCTTCTTGTGATAAATGGTACATCATCATCCTTTCTTCTTCTTCTTCTTCTTCTTCTTCTTCTTCTTTTTTCTTAATAAATGTTTCTTAAATGACAGAATTCGTCTTGTATTGAATTATTAGATCCAAACACCACCCATTTTTCTTCTGTGGTCTTTTGTCACTGTCATGGGTCAGCCAACACTCTCCAGCCTGTACAGGAGCCGGGGCTGTGGTCCACGCTGTGCAGGTCATGCCTGGCTCTGCCCAGGGAATTGCTGAAGATGTCGGGTTTCCATATTCCCTGTACGAGCCGGTTACGACTTCACGCCTGCCTGCCGTCGTATCTCTTGTGCAAGACTGATTTTAAAACCAGACCTCAAAATTAATGGCTCTCTGATGGCGCAGCGCTGCAAGCGCATTTCTGTGGGGGCCAAGGGGAGGGAGGAGAGCAATGCAGGGGGCTGAAGCTCTCAGGTCCAGGAGTTTTTAAGGATGGTGGGAAGGTACAAAGCAGCTTTGGGACTACTTGAAAAGCAAAACCAGGATCTCTAACTGGGGCTGGCTGCAGCCAACACTTTTCTCCTTCACCTAGGCCTTCCTCATCCCCAGCCTGGTGCCTCCTCGGTGCTTCTCCTGCTTCCTCGCCAACAGGCGCTGCACGTCAGCCCTGCTGAGGGGGCCAACACTTCCCAAAGCGACAGGACGTGGTCCTGGCAGCTTTCTCAATTCAGTGCTAAGGCTTGCACAACCCTAATTTGCTTACGGTTTTTCTGAGGGGGTATGATGCCAAAGGCCACACTGTAGAGGTTTTATTTCACTTCCTGGAGGCTGCTTGCCATTTTCACACTCTCCCTCTCTCTCTCATGGAGCACGGCAGGTAACAGAAGCCTTTAGTTTTCCTGGTTGATTCATGGCACAGTTTGCTTTGCTGGCTGTCCTCAACAGGCAGCAGCAGAGCCCACAGCCTCCCCACACTCATAAGGGGACGCACCTCCTTGCGGCAGACAACTTGCCATGAAATCTCCTGGAAGTGCTCCAGCCCCACACGCTCTGCAGAGAGCCCACGCTGGGGTGGCTTCGTGCTGGGTCCACTTCCCACCAGCCTGATGTGCCCCCAGGCTGCGGCCAGGAGGAGCAGGCAGCCCCCCTGCACGGCACCACGCAAAATGGCTGCCCCTGCACCCCCAGCAGCGGCCCAGGCCTCGCGGCGGGGCTGGCACCTCACCGGCCTGCGGGGAAACATCGACACTTAGCTCCATTTCACCTGAATCTGGGGGGAAATCCTGAAAAGCTGTTTATGGAGTGCGTATTTTCGCAACGGCCTGTTTCCACCTTCCTTCTCCTTCTTTCCTTTCCCCACCTCTTTGTCTGCTAAATAAAACAGCCTACATTTTTGACCTGAATTACTTTAAGTGTCCCTGAAGGCATGTGCAACTCCTAGGACTGTGGGAGGGTTTTCTTCTCTGGTGCAGACACCACCGTTAGAGATGAGTATCAAGCTGGATCCCCCGTCTGAATGCTGTATTTATGTTTTGGTGTACAATCACCCCTTGCGTTTCTGTAGTGTTGTCCATCAGGGAGCAGCACGGGCTGCTTTGCAAACAGGCATTGATCCTGTGGGCAAAATCTCTCCGGTTTCAGCAGCCGAGACACAGGGAAGTTAAATAATGGCCAGCTCTGCACAGCAGGGACCAGAGCCTGGCCGCACCCCTGTTCTCCTAAATCACAAAATAGCTGCAGTGCTGCTGGCAGAGGAAATAGCAACAGACCAAAGCTGAGACCCAAATCCTTGCCCCTGCCCCATCCACCCCTCGTCTCTCTACTGCTGGGGGCTCGGGGGCAGCCAGACCCTGCGCCCCCCGGGAGCTGCCTGTCAGCCCCGAGCAAGCCCCAGCTCCAACAGCATGTTCCGAGTGAGGGGATTTTGAAAGGTCGATGAAATTGTGTGTTCTGGCCCATTTTTAGCACCCGCTCCTATGACATGCATGGCAGGCCTGGCTGAATTAAACCAGCCATACTAATTTCTCTTGTTAGAACAGCCCTGTGTAACGCACCAAATACTTGGCTTTGGAGGATGATATTATAAAGAAGGACACTGTAATTTAGTGGCTCATTTAATGTGAACCAAGAGAAATATGAGGCATGCCAATGCCGCACAGGGGCTCTATTTATATCCTTTTCGGTGTACGGTATGATTTATAATAAAGGATCATTTTTATATAGTATTAGCATGGTAATGGAGCTTACTAGGTTACCACGTCTGAAGTTAGGAAATACTGTATTAGAACAAGCTCTGCTAACATGGTGTAAGAATAGCCCTTTCTCCAGTATTAAATCATGATGCCAAGCTTCTTAAAATAAATACTAATGCACTCTGTTTACCAAGGAATCTGGGTTTTTATGAATGCAGAACGAAGACCTTCACGTCTGAGCTCAGAAGATGTTGCTCACAACCTCATTCGGCAGCTGCCATCCGCCCTGCTCAGCATCCTCTGCTGCTGTGCTTGCCCAAAGCACTCAGCATAGGGTCCCGGGAGGAGGGAGAGAGGCAGAAAGCAGAAGAGCCCCATTTTGCTGAGAAGCATGCTGTCATGAGCTACGGGGAGCATTTCCCTCCTCCTTCCCCATGTGCACGAAGCCAGCTGCACAGCTAGCACTGGGGCAGCGACCCCAGCCAGGCACCAGGAGCTGAGCACAGGGGCACAGGGAGGGGTGGGATGCTGGTGGGAAGGAGGAGGAAGGAGCAGCATTTACCCCGAGGAGCTTTTCTGAAGGCCACACAGCGAGCAAGCGGTGGAGCCAGGATTAGAGCAGAGCCGCTCCTGGCACCTTGCCCTCGGCATGATTCAGAGCTTGTTTCCAAAGCTAGAGAGCTGGTTGAAGTTTCATTTGTCTATCTAGACAGCAGCGTGCTCTGCTTCCCATTTAAAGCTCTGGAGCCTCATGGTGATTCAGAGCGCAGGCAGGAGCCCGCCTGTGCACTGGTTTCTGGTGCCAGCCAGCGCAGTGCCTGCGAGTTGTCAGCACTGCCATGCAGGCAGGCAAAGGAATTGAAGTGGGTCTAGAGACAAGGCAGAAAATAATCAGATGGCGGATCCAGTGGACACGGGGAGCTGTCAGAGGCATGGCCATGCCATGGCCAATGTCCCTTCCACTGAAGTCATGGTGTGAGATGGAGAAATGTGGAGGTGTAGGAGAAGGGCTGGGTCGTGGCCACCCCACCATCCTGGTCTGGCATGCAGGAATGACAGCCATAAGTAAACCTCCTCTGTTGCCCTCTGTAGCATCACGTGCCCTGCCCCAGACCGGGCTCCCCCCTGCCCCATGCCAAGCTGGGTGCCACCCCCTGCCCCAGCCCGTGCTGCCTCACCGGAGGGGACTCCCTTCTGCATGAGCTCCCAGCCCCGCGGGGACACAACCGCTGTCACCAGCCGGGAAGGTGACACACAAGAGCTGACAAAGCCAGAGCTGACTCTGCTTCCCGCTGAGCCAACCTCAGTGAAATCACCCAGCCACTTTGAATAAAAATGAATTAAGTATCCTGGCAGTAACTCAGACCATATTTTATTAACTTGGCCAGAATCAAGTAACATTAATCCCCCTCCCTGATTTTTTTTTTATTTTTTTTTTATTTTTTTCAGCCAGGCTCTAATATATTAAAACGTGCTGGCAAAGCTTTTGGTAGGTTACAATCCACTTGTCAGCAACCAACGCACAGCCTGGCGTTATCACCTAGATTGGGTCTGAGTGGCAGCGACAGCTCGGGTAAGTTTCCGTGCCGTCCCACGTGCCTGGTCAGAGCATCCAGGGAGTGGGTGGCCACCGTGCCACCTGCAACTTGTGGCGTAACCTCACAAAAGTCACCGGCAACTTATCCTGCCTGATTTTCTGGGTTACTGAGGCCTGGCTGCCCCAGGGAGCATGGACCAGCTCGGGCCCTGAGGGCGCATCACTCTGCGGAGGTGCCGTGCTCTCCCCTTTGGCTGCCCAGGGCAAGGAGACGTTTTCTTGGCTCAGCAAAATGCCTGAACATGTCCCTGCCTTACTCTGAGCCTTGATCCCTCTACAAAATGGGGGGACATCCTCTTGGACTGCTAGGTATGATACCTCCATCCATGCCAGTTCTCTCAGAGGCCAGAGAGGGCTCTGTGCTCTTGTGCCCTAGCTGAAGCCCTAGCAAGAGTTAAAACTGCCCTACCTTTCTTGTTTATTAGCAATAATAGTTCTAATAATACTTTGCACATGAGTAAGAGCTTCTGTCTGAGGAAATTAAAGCACTTTGCAGACATTAATGATTTAAGATGCTTAGCCCATCCCTGAGATAAATAAGGAAAACCATCCTCTTTTTTTTACAAATGGGAAGCTCAAGTGAACCATAGTCAAGCAGCTACGCAGGAAGGCAGCAAGGAGGCAGGGCAAGAGCCCCATCCCCGTGGCTCCCGGGCTGAGAGTGGTGGAGCTGCCGCGGGCTGCTGGTGATGCTGGATGCAGCGGGTGCCCTGGGATGGGACAGGGCGGGTGCCACATCCCAAGGCCGCCCCGTCTGTGCTTTCTCGGGCTGGCTGCAGGCTGTGCTGCCATCGCCCCTGCAGGGCGGGCGTGGGGAGAAGAAACCCGGTTATAAATAGTCAGATGAACTCCAGCTCACTGGGCAGGGAACTTTTTGTGTATAGCTGCCTTGTAAAATGAAACTACCCCGTGCCTCTATGGGTGGAAAAAGAAAGCGAGCTGGGACCACACCTCTCCTATTCTGCGTGTAGATCTGCCCATGGGGACCTGGCAGTGCTTGCCTATTTAAATGAAATACTTGTTATAGACACAGGACTACTGGGTGGCTGCTTGTTAACTGTTTGGGGCACAGCTCGCAGTACCACGGTTTGGCCTGAACCAGGGGCTGAAACAGGATTTTCCGCCTCGCAACGCAACCAGATCTCAGCTGCCTGCTTCCCTCCGCTATGCAGCGCTTATAAATAACCCCGCTTCTCATCTGCAAAACAGCTCCTTTTTTTTTTTTTAACACACAAGCAAAAAAAAAGAAAGCAAGCAAGCCAAGCAGGCAGGCGGTAGTGAAAGTGCCACCATGTTGCTCTCCTTTAAATCCCATTTCCCTGCAGTTTGGAGCGCGGGCTGGGAGGAGACCCCCGGGTCAGCCGCGGTGCCCGCCGGTGCGCGCGTGCCCGCCCGCGCTCCTCGTTTTATCCTCGCGTCACCTCTCGGCTCTTGCTGCTCTCTCCCCCTCCGTCGCCGAGACCTTTGATTAATAGCTTCGCTTGCTTTTTATATCCGCACATGTGGCACATCTGGAGCGAGGCGTGCCTCCGCTTTTGTTGTTGTTGTTGTTGTGTGTTTTTTTTGTGTTGTGTTGTTTGTTTTTATCTCCCCCCTCTATCTATACGTGCGCCTTAGTATTTTTCGCTTTACTTTCGACTGCCATGGCAACCGCTACATGTTTGGCAGGGGAAAAAAAAAAAAGAAAAAAAAAAAGAAAAAAAAAAAGCTCGCGGGGAAAGAAAAGGGGCTCAGAGCGCTCAGCTGGCAGCTGTCCAGTGCAATCATGCCGCAGCGCCGAAATGAGGCCGCTGGCGGGCTGCCGAGCTGCGGAGAACAAAGATGTCAGCTCCCCGCGCTGGCGGCGGCGCGGGCTTGGCACCCCTATATGGCTTCCCAGAACTCCTCGCCTTGGCCGCTCTCCATCCCCTTCAGGGCAGCAAACAGGATTAGCACACACAGACTTGTTTTTCTCTTTTCTCCTCCAACTGTTCCAATGACATCATCCCTGCTGCATTCAGCTGCCAGCAGGGTGACTTTGTTGGTTTTTTTTTAACAGGAAAAAAAAAAGCTCTCTCTCTCTCTCACACACACACACACGCCACGGAGCACAATGTTTTAGGTAATGCTTGCACACCTTTCTTGTTAAATGCAAACCCCCAAAGTGCAGCGAGCTTAGGCGGATGAAGCCAGACGCGCTGTATTTTTTTTTTTTTCCCCTTCTCATAATTGAATTCCTGCAAGATAAAAATCTCATTTTCCTCAGCAGGCTGTAATCAGCGCTCGCAGAGCTGTGGTTTCCAACTGCCCTCGTCATGTGCTTCCTTATGAAACTCCACGGAGAAATCGCCTTGGCGCGGGCGCCGATTTAAAGGGCCCGGGAGCGGGGAGCAGCCCTGGCACCCCCAAGCAGCCGCCCCAGGCCCGCCCAGCCCGGGGCTGTGGGGTGCCGGGGTCCCCCCTCCCCGACCACTTTGGGGTCCCCGGGGTGCTGCGGGGTGCTGTGTGTGACACCCGCCCTGCTCCGTGCTCTGCTAGCAAAGGGCTGGGCTTAGGAAAATCCTCAGCTGCTGCTGGCCGTGGTGGGGAGAAAGATGTGCAAAAGCAACTGCTGAATTTCCTGCCTCTCCCCCTCAAAGTCCAGACCGTTCTTTTAATATTATTATATATTTTTTTGCTTCTAGTCATCTGTCATCTGGAGAGACCTCTCTCCACCGGGTTCCTTTGCCAGCTAAGCAACACAGTAATGCTCCAGTCCTCGGTGTCACGGAGCCCCAGGGGGTGCCACCTTTGGGGCATTTTGGCAGCACCAACCCATCTCGCTCCCTCCTCACACCTCCCACGACGGCCCGCCAGCTGGGAGGCTGCGTCCCTGCTCCCCAAGCCCTCTTCCTCGGCGGCAGCGCTCCTGTTTTCCTTGGCATGGCCGCAGGATGCAGGGTTTGCTTCCTCGTATCACTGCACCCAGGCAAGCCCTGGAAGCAGCCTGGTGGGGATCCTTGTTTTACACGAGTAATGAGACGGTGGTGGAAAAGCTCTCGCTCTGGGAACCGGGCTCATGGGTGTGCTTGCTCACTGTTGGGGTTGACCCAGCTGCCTGCAGGCGTACCAGCACACGCAGCACAGCATGCAGGGCTGCCCTTGTCCAACTCCATTTTCTGTCTCGGAGAGCCACGGGGTGTGTGAGCACTGGGTGCACGGGGAGAACCAGCCAGTCCACTCCGCTTTGGGTCCCTCGGGCTTCCCAGCACACGACCGGGTGGATGGACACACGGGCACAACACGCAGGGGCTGCTAGGAAAGCTTTATGTAAGAGGCTCGCAGTGCAGCAAGTGTTGTGCTCCCAGGGCTCCACATCGAAATTGGCAGCACATCAAAACCTCTGTTTCATAACCGTCGAGAAATAGGATTTTCTAACAGCGCTGGGAGGACTCTGCCTGTTGTGCGGGGACCTGGGATTTTACGAGTTGTTAATGGTTAACCAGGCAATGGCCTAAAACGTTCGGTAGCTCCCTTCCCCACGCTGAGGTGCATGCTTCTACCAGGCGGCGTGCTGCCTGCCGGCAGCCATGCCCCCCCGGTCCACCTGCTAATAACAGAATGCGGGAATTAATTAGCAATTAATCGCAACCAAATAATTACAGAATCAGCTGCCAGGAGAGATGCTGTGAATGGCTTTCCCAGGATGGGAACTGCCCTCTGTGCTTCCCAGGAGGGGGTGCTGGAGGGTGCCCTGGGCTGCAGGGGGTGCTTCCCTGGGAAAACCATTTCCAGGGGCGCTGGGGCTCTGTGCAAAGCCAAGCAGCAGCTGCTCTGGTCTCCTGCTGGTGTTAAGACTTTGGTCAGCCTAGGCAGGGGCTTGCCTCTGTGCCGAAGGGCAGAGAAAGCAGGATGCTGCTCCCGCACCCTGCCTGCTCGTGGGGCAGGAGAGGCAGGGCTGTGCCCTTGAGAGTGAGGTGAGAGCCACTCAGCTCCCCTGCTGCTGCTGCTGTGCCGGGGGAGGCAGCGTGCTCCCCTGCTGGGCTCCTGCCCATCTCTGCTCCACGCTGAGATGCGCTGATGGCACACGAAAGGCACTTATATCTTTTTTCAGGCACTGAAAAAAAGCAGCTGAGTGCATTAGCTAGATTCATGGTGATGGAAGAGGCCCAGGTATTCATCTTATTCATCGCTCTCTCCTTGCTGATGAAGAGCTATCCCCTCCTGGACATTATCCAGCGTTTTGTCCAGCCTGGTTTCCAATGATTCAAGTGATGGGGCTTCCTTTGGGAGACTCCAACGCTGCCTAATGCACTTTGCTGTTCCAAAGTGCATCTCCCCGTCTTTGGCTCCAGCAGCCCTTCTCCGGCTTGTAGGCCTGCCTCCCAACACGCTGATGGCTCCCATCTCTGCTGCTCTCTGCCCGATGCCACCCAGGCTCTGCCAGACGTGGCCAAAGCTCTTCTGGGCGGACAGACCCTCCTGGTGCAGGGGTGAGTCTCTGCGGGGCGCACAGCCCGGCGTGTGCCCGGCTGGTTTGGAGGAGCAGCAGCTCACGCCCAGCCCGGGGAGCAGCAGCGTGGCTCCGTGACAGCTCTGTGGTTCTCCAGCCCCGGGCCAGTGAGCCTGAGCTCAGCGGCTGGCACCGGAGAGCGCAGCTAGAGGGATGCTCTATTTAACGCCGACTACTAATGGCCCAGAGGGGCTGTTCTGGCCAAGTAGGACTGCTGAGGCATAGAAACACCCTGGCCACACTGAGCCTTTTCCTTGGCCACGGTCCCTGCAGAGGAGCAGGCAAGAGGTTTGGGTGTAGGAACATTTCTGTGCAACTCCGAACCGTCAAGCTGCCAGGCAGCGTGAGCAGGGCGGTCTCGGGCCTGCTTCCTCCAGGAGTATCACCACTGCCTGGGTACCTGAGCTGGATGGTGGAAAGGCTCCATGTGAATTCAAAATACTGGGAATGGCCCAAGTTACGTGCCCGAGAGCAGCTGATGTGGAGCAGTCTCCTTCCTTTCACAGAAATGGCCTGGGCACCTCTTGTGCTGCAGCCTGCAGCTGATTCCCATCCGTGTGTCCTCAGCAACCTGCATAGAGCTGCAGGGGTGCCCCTGTTCCTCTCCAGCCCACCCAAATTTGCCCTTGAGCTACGTATGTCTGTGGTCATATTCGGAGCCCCTCCTGGGCCCCTCGCCCCGTCCCCACTCTCTGTGACCCTGCGCTTGGTGCAGAGCTCTGGGACAGGCCCTGAGCTGTGTCCCCCCATATACAGAGGCAGTCCCAGCCCCAGTCCCCCCACCCGCCTCCCCTCATCCTCCGGGCACTCGTGGCAGCGCCCGGCACAGCTCGGCCGGGGTCAGAGGCTGCTCCGCTGGCCAACCCCCTCGTGGTGGGACACGGCGCTCTCCCTCTCGTTGTGTTTCCTTTTGTTTATAGTACTCGCTCCAGCTTCCAGGCCATGCGCAAACGCCCCGTTCCCAGCCAACTTGAACTCGTTTCAAGGAAGATTGCACAAGAGCCGCGCGCTGTTGCTGGGAGCCAGGCCTGCTGGGCCGGCTGTTTTGTCCTCTCGGCCCCAGCCCTGCCCCAGGACCTGCTGGCACGAACCGCGCTGCAGCGCAGTCAGCAGGATGCCTCATGGGCCGCGGGAGGAGCCGCGGCAGCAAAGTCCAACAGAGGTCAGGGACAGGCTTTGCAAATTTAGTTTAAAAAAAAAAAAAAAAAAAAAAAAAAGTGGGGCACTCAGAGCAGCAGAAGTTTCTCTGGGATGCTTTTCTTCTGCTGGGCCTGGGCAGGGGAAGCCGCTGCTGGCCTCGGCAGAGGACCCCATCTCCGGGCAGTGGGGTGGTGGGGAGTGCTGGCAGGCTCCCCCCGCCTTGTGAAAGCCGAAATAGATCTGCCAAAGTCCAAGGGGAAGAGCGGTCCCAGCAGCAGAGGGGTCTGGCAGCCTGAAGCAGCCTCGCTGGCAGGGCCTGGAGAAGCAGCCCACTGGGCTGTCTGGCCTTTGGCTAGGGAAAGCACTTACTACCCCCCCGTTTCACAGGCACAGTGCCAATTTCAAGTCACAAGAAAGCCTTGCTTCCCATCCACAGGTTTAAAAGTGCTGCAGGAGAGTAAAAAAACACTTTTTTTTTTTTTTTT
>CM021733.1:40160298-40195292 GCA_011075105.1 Heteronetta atricapilla
TTTTTTTTTTTTTTTTTTTTTTTTTTTTTTTTTTTTTTTTATAATGGTTCCCAACTTTTTTCAAAGAAAGGTTTGTTATGTTTGGTCGGTTTGGTCTGTCTTTTCACTGACCTTGTCAACAAAGATATCAGCAGAGAACTGATAGGGGAATACTTGGAAAAATCAAACCTATCTGTACAAGCACACTGCGGTAGGGTAGACCCTGAGAGAATAAGCTGACCTTCTGAGCCTCTGTCAATTATTTTTGAAAAATCATGGGGAATGTGAAGTTTTGGGGCATAGAAGATTCCTCAGCAGTCTGTGGTGGAGATGTTGAAGTGCCTCATGACACCCATTGCCGTCATGATGAAGAAGAAACTTTGCTTCCTTCCCTGACATGGGAGCCTCCACACTTTGAAGTAATTTGGCATGATTTAAGACCCCTTGCCAAAGGCCTGTCTCTCTCTGAGGTAGGATTCATTTCAGCTGGCTGCGGAAGTTTGAAAGTCATAGGGATCCAAGAGGATTGTCCTGGCTCTGCTTGAGGCATGAGGAGGAGCATGCCTCCCACAGAGCTTGCCTCCCCTATATGTTAAACGGGACAAACCTCTTGCTGGAAGTGCCCAGCTCCTCCACGGAGCACAGCGGGAGCCTAGGATTTGGTGAGCTGTAGCTGTCTACATAGAGAAGACAGCCACTGAATGGTGTGGCCCACCCTGGAGAACAGACTTGCTTTGGGCCCTTTGGAGCCACAGAGACGGTCCCTGATGACCTGTGGTGGATATGCAATAACATACAGTCGATATGCAGGAGCCTGCCCACTGTTCCCACTCGCCTCTCACTGTATAAGCCCTTAGGGTAGGCATACAGACAAGCATTAAAGTCCAGGGTGCTGCTGTATTGCCTATCCCTCTCTCTGATATAACTCACACCCCTACATTTCATCCATTCTCTTGCCCGCTTCAAGCTGAGGCATTTGTATCTGTATGCTACAAATTCTGCCTCTTGCGCCCGTGTTTTAGTGCAGCTCCTTAGCTGCTGACTGTCTCATTAAAAACCTTGATGAATGCAATGATGCGGCCCCCAAATTATTCTCTCTTCCACTGATTTCGTTTGAGTACATGGTAATATTTTCCCCATACTTTCCAATTTAACATAATGCTGATAAATGATATGACACTGATAAATTTTCATTTTATTTAAGGCTGTTTATCATCCATATCTATTATGGAAAGTCATCAATTATGCAAAAAGCGTGAATGTTTAAAGAGCCTCTAAGTGTCTCTATTTATGGATTGCATGTTGCGTCTTCTTTCCCCCTTGCTTGAGCACACACCAGTGAGGCTCCTCCATTAAGTATCATTTTTGCACAAAGAGCCTGAAAAATGGAAGTTGACAAGGAGATCCTAAGCAAGCTGGAGGCTTGTCGCAGAACGTGGCTGCACTATAAAAATCTCACTGCATGGGAGAATCCCACAACCCTCCAAGCTCGGTCTACATCGGAAGACCAGCAAACTAGATGGCTGCAGCGTGCCTTCGGTCAAAAAACTACACCCTACTGCTCTCCTGAAACTGCCTTCCACGGATTAGCCTCTTAAGTGTACGTGAAATACTGCTGGTCCCACTGCGGGTCCCCGATGGGTTCTCACTAGCAGAGGACCACGCTGCTCACAGCCTGCCCATGCTCTGATCCCCTTGAAAAGCCACCGGAGCGGCTTGCCGGTGGCTGGGGACCTCGCTGCAGAAAGGCAGAGGGCTACTCTCCAGCCACTCCTGCTTGGTGCTGCTCTGGAGAGGGAACAAAATGCTTCAGATGGCTGCCGTGCTGCAAGCCACGCAGCTACGGCTCGTCCCTGAGCCTGCATAGAAACTTCTTTGCTGAGGAGGGCCAGCTTCTGCTCTCAGAGCCGCATCTTTGCAGTCACCTTGCGCTGACACCAGTATAATTGGCAGCTTGTTGTGGTGTGTGTATTAAATCACAGTAATGGGGAAATTTTGCAGTAAAGAAAGCAGGTCAGGGAGCAAACACTAAACAGAGGTCTTTTAAAGCAGTCTGAGACATTGGCATCTTGCATCTTTTTTTTTTTATGGTGGGGAAAAAAAAAAAAGAGCTAAAGTAAGGAAATTAGATTGCAAAAAGCCAATTAACTGAACAGCGCCGTCCTGGCCCGATTCTGGTGGTGTGCACGGTGTGCCAGTAAATCCCGAGCCACCCCGCACACATCAGCTGCCTCCGCGGTGGCCGCGCGGCTCTGTCCATTCAGGTCCGAGGGGGCCTGCAGCTGCGGCGGCGGCGTGCGACAGGAAAGGGAGAGCTTTCTCACACGTCCCACACAAGACGCCGATTGTGGGCACGGCTGGCGGCTGCTGGCAGGAGGCAGCTCCAGGCCGTGCGGGCATGGCGCCCCTCTCACAGCCCCTGGCTCTCCTCAGTCTCTTCTGCCTCGAGGCCCCCGGGAAATGGTGCCTGCTCCGGGCAGTGTTTTCCTGTGGCTGTGCCAAGATGAAGGAAGCCAGGAGCTGTTGTACCCAAAGGGCTGTTGACTGCCTTCATCCCCCAGTACCACAGTGGCCTCCCCGTGGTCAGGCAGAGCAGCTCTCACCCCCACCTAGACCTCAGGGAAGCAAGAAATCCTGCTGGCACTCCTCATCCAAGGGAGCACCTCTGCTCTGCTCCTCCATAAATTCCCATGGCACAAGGGACACTTAAAAGCCAAAGCAGTGCAGGTGTGGCTGCTTCCTGGGGTTATCAGGTAGCTGAAGCAAAAGCTATCAGGTAATTTTCCACTCTTTGGAGATGGAGTGTCCATGCTCTGGCGCCAGTGCCTGCAGCAGCAGATCCCAAATGCGAGGGTTTCCCTGGCACCGCACGCCGAAGGGGCTCCTCCATCGAGACGACGTGCTCCTGAAGTACACTTGTGAACGCCTGTAGCAGCGGTGAGAGTCCTGTGGCTGCTGGAGGTTGGGGTACTTAAATGTCTCTCCAAAGTAATTACTTGTGCTTTTAAATTACTTACAGTTCCTGTCGTGCTGTAGGGGATGTGTCAGGTTGTGACAAAGAAGGGAGCACGAAGCCAGCAGAGCGGGACGTGCGGTGGCATCTGTGATTTTTAAGCATGCCACACAAGGTCACCTCTGTGCTCTCCCTGCACCCAGAGCCAGTATCTCCTGCCCGCCTGCTCGTCATGATGTTTGGTGGTCTTTGCCATGAAATCGTTAATTTTCCTTCACTCCTCTGTTTCCCTTGTAGCCATCAGGACGTGCCCTTGACAGCACCATGCGCCTTTAAGCCAAGCAAGCAATAACACAGGAGAGGATTTGCAGCTATCGTGTCTTTTATTGAGTGCATTAAAGACATGAGATCAAAGGCTGGCTACTTTCAGCACTAGAAGAGTTCCCCGTTGCACATTACTAGGGATTTTTTTTTTCTACCAGTTCAAATGGCTATGCTAATTTTCCATTCAGCCTCTGTTTTTTTTTCCCTAAGCTCACAGGATGAGTAAGGATGTCCTCTGGCTTCTCCCATCACAGACACTGCCTCACAGTGCTCTTGTCCTGATCTGACCTGGCTGTCACGAAGCTCACTGTGGGTTTTGTACCTGTTGGGCTGGACCAGGACATCACTGCTCTGCCGGAGAGAAGCCTTTTGCATTCCAGCCGTGAGTGAATCCATTTTCTCTTGTCACAGACAGAGAACTGTTATTCTGTTCAAGCAGCCCTCCCTCACACATGATGACAAAAGGGTGATGCTTTGGTCTGGCCCCCGTGGGACACAGGGGCACCCCCGAGGCCACCTCCAGGCTGTCACACCACGTGGGCATTGTCCCACCAGGGCCGTGCCAGTGACCCATGTGGCGGCTTTGGTATCTTATCTCCTCTGCTGGACACACTCTACAGCTCATCCCGGGGGCACACTTGTCTTGCCATGACTGGATCCCATCGGTGCCCAAAATGATTAACCACCAATGTGCCCTTTTCCCTTTCTTCTACTTCCAGAGGAGTTCCGAGTTCATGGCATAAGTTTCTGCTGTTAATCCATAAGCCATAACCTTTACGTTGGGTACTGTTCAACGTAATTAGATTTCTATTACATGATGTTCTTTCCTGTGGTTAAACAAGACTTGCTTTACTTAAGCAGCCAGCCCCAGGTGAGGTTTAATTGTAACCCTGGGGTTCAAGCTCTGTGCTTGCGTACTGTTCTCCCGAACCTTCCAGTCGCCCAGACCATCACCTGTACTCATCTCAACATGTTTGCAGTCATCTGCAGCTCTCTGGCAGGGAGATCCAGCCCTGTCCTGAAGGACTGAGCACGGAGCATGCAGCCAGAGGCTTGTTCATCGCTGGCACAGGCCAGCCCGAGGCTGGACGTCAGCCCTCTCTGAAGGACCCGCTCTTTCCAGAGCAAAGAAACTCTTTCCATTGAGAGAAGAATGAAGCCAGGATGGCTAGGAGTCAGGTCACCCTGACTGCAGTGTAAACATGGTACCTGCTCTCGTGCAAGCTGTAGTGGAAAACAAAGGCACAATAGACCAAACAAGGTCATTACACACAATTTGATCCAATTATACATCTAAACCCACGGCTCTTTGTGCTGTGAGTTTTACTTTGTGCTCAGAGGCAGGGAAAGCAGCCTTATATATAATGGAGTAGCACCGGGTAGCGAAACGCATCTCCTCTCACATAAAGCAGCAGTAATGCCTGCTAAATCCACCTGTCCCTCAGCTGAGCACTCATTTACCCACACTCTTGTGGCCACTATTCCCTGTGGTTAAAAAATGTTGGTATGCAGGAAAAGTTTCCTCTGGCAGCGCGCAGGCTGTGGCCGCCCCCCTCCCTGAGCCCAGTGGCTGCTTTGATGCCACAAGAGCATGACAGTAAGAGAAATGCCTGGGGAAGTGAATCAATAGTGGCAGGCCAGCCAGCTGCAGGGTGAGGACGGGGTAAATTGCTGGAAGAAACTTTCCCAGCCACCAGACAAGTTGGGAGAACAATACAAAGAACAGGATGTGAGGCACTTCCCGGCGCTGCCGACTCTGCGCCAAGGAGCACAGCAGCTTCCAGTGCTATCTTTATACCCCTGTAATCTGGAGACGTTTTTTTGCCCTTTTCTATCGCTTTCTATACTCTTTGGGAAATTGTTTCTTTTAACCCTCTTTCAGAGATCAAATCCTCACTGAAAAACAGTGGGACCATGTCCCCCAGCCATCCTGATTGATGCCTATGCTGCCCGTCCTTGGCAGGTCACTGGGTGAGACTGGGAATATTCTGGTTCCTCTCTAGGATCTGGTTGATAGAGAAATACCAGTTTTATTTATTTTTTTTTCTTTTCCCATCCTTCTTTCCCACCTTCCAACCCTGAAAGATGGAGATAGTGGATTTCTTGTTTGTTCTGATTTCTGTTACCAGGCACTCTAATCTCCCCATCTAGATTCTGTAGAGGTACTTCTCTCCAGAATATCCGAGTGCTATTGGAAGTGGGAAAAAAAGAAAAACAACAGCAAAAAAAAACCAACCCTGTGATTTTCCTCCCTGCTATCAGGAAACAGGTTTGTTTGTTTTTTAATGAATGCAAAAGAATGCAGATAGTGGGGAGGAAAGGCTTGGGCTATGAGCTCTGCATTTCTTTATTTAGGCTTCTCCATGTGTATCAGCTGAGCCCAGCAGGCAGCAAAGCAAGAGATGGCTGTTATTTTGGGAAAAGCCTGGTCCTTCAGGCTCGAGACAGAGCAGCGTCCCAGGCTGCAGTCCCTTGGGGAGATCTCTGGCTCCGGTTGCGCGTAGGTGATTTGGGCGGAAAAAGGAATCCCAGGAATGCTGCTTTTCTCCTTGTCCTCCAGGCTTTGCACAGCAGATGTCCCCAGGGCAGCACACTTCCACTGGGACAGGTCAGAGGGTGTTGCATTGCCTGGCCTGGTGCTTCCCACCCACCGCTCTGGTGCCAGGCACTTACACAGGAAACCAAACAGGAGCATCTGAGGCACAGTGCGGGAGGTGGGCAGTGTGCGACGGTGCTGGGGGCTCTGCGCGTGCTGGGGGCTCTGCAGCTGCTGTGAGCAGGGCTTATGGCACGTGAGCAAAGCAGTGCTGCCCTGCGGCTGTGCTAGGTGTCAGCAGGATCAGGCTCCTTCCGGCTGCGTGTGTGCTGGAAACCATGGCCTGAAATCCCAGTCACACTGATGTCAACACCAAAAAGGAAAAACAAGCAAGGCAATGTGGCAGATTGAGCACAGTGCTTCTCTTGATTTACTGATCAACGCTTTGTGCTAGTTTTAGGTGTTTCTACTTTACTGAGAGTCCAATTTTCATCCTGAAGCATCACTTCAGCATGAAACATGGAAGCGCGTAACATGCAGCAGTCTGGTTAGACTTAATTTTATTCAAATGTTGTATCTTGGCTATGGCTCTTTGCTGTGTTCAGCACAGGTTCAGGTTTGGTCAGCCTGAAATTGCATTTTTTCAGTGTATAAAATATTCATCGCACATTTCTGCCGGGCTCTAGCCATGATATTGTGTGAAGCACTTCTTTGCTGTACCTGGGTAGCTAGGCCACATCTGTTCTTTGAGATCTGAGCAGCTCTGAGATAGGTCACCTTTACTTCTAAAACCAATATTCATTTGCACTTCGTAAGCATATTTCTTCCTCAGTCACACAGGATTTTTGCTTCTTTCAAAGTATTTCTTTTGTAGCAGATTTTTATGCAGATTTTTATGCATGAACTTATTACTAGGTTGTTTTCTATTGATGCGGAGAAATCTTTCATGCAATTTGCATCCCATTAACAGCTTCATAAGACACGATCCTGATTCTAATGGCTCTGCACAATAAGCCAATAAAGCCAAATATGGAGGGGATTATGGAGAGCATTGCTGTTATACCCGCAAAATGGCTCATACTTCCACAATAGAGGCATTGACTCCTCTGACACCTAAGGTTAGTCCTAAGAGTTAGCACTCTCTGATATTTTTTAGCAGTGCTTTGACTGCCTTTCATCTCCTGTTCTTTGCTCTGCCCGTTGTCCTGTGCTAATAGCGGAGACCACAAAAGCAAAGCAGAGCCCCAGCCTCCAAGGACAGGTGCCTTGCAGATGGGTGTCATGTGCAGCCTGCCAGGTGGAAAATACTGCTGGATTCCAACAGTGCAGTGAAACCGGTGTTGTTACATCATGTCAGCAGTGGTGGATAACAACAGAGCCTGCCTTGGGGCAGGTATATATGCTAGCCATCATCCCTGCCACGGATACCTTCCTGTAGGCATATTTACACCCTATGTTACAAGCCTCCACCTCCTGTAGGACAGGCTGACTGTGTTGCACCTTATGTACCTGCTGCTCATCACTGATGCTGCTGACATGGTGTAGCATGGGCTGGTGGGCAGAACTACCAGCCATGGAAATGAATCACACTCTCCCTGGTGTCAGTACAAGCTTCGTGGCGGTGGCGGTGGCCAGGGTAGCATTTGCGTGTTGGGGTCAGCAGCGTCTGCTTATGGGGCATCTCCTGCGGGTCTTGGTTGGAGAGCCAGTGTGAGCCACCACGGCCTGCACAGGCTGCCAGGCCTTTGCTGCTGCCCACCCCTGCCTGCCTGAGCTGGGCCGAACCAGCCCCATGGGCCATAAGGAATGGGGCAGACTGGGACGGATGGGCAAGGCAATGGCTGGAGACACAACTAGGACGTGGGGGGGTGTCTGCTCCAGTCACTCAGCAAGCATTTTTATGCACCATGCTATTCCTCTGTTTCTTACCAGGGCTGGAAAACTCTGGCTGTGATGGATGGTGGAGCAGGAGCAGGGAGGTCTGGTGTGGTGGGAAGCTGGCTCAGAGGCAAGAGGGAGGGAGGGAGGAGAGGGAAAAGCAGAGGCCCAGAGCACGGAGGGACCTTCCGAGGGCTCCCTTCTCCCTCAGGCTACCAGATCCTTCCTTGTCTGCTCCTGCTTCATCTGGGAACAGCACCAAGGGTCACTCGGCCATCTGGCTGCCTCGTGCCCTCTCTTTTCCTGCAGGACACAGCCTGGCGTTCTCACACAAAGTCAAGTAATTGTCCGGGCTCCTGGGAAAGACATGACAGGGCGCTTTCTTGAACCGCGGCAATGCCCAGACTACACTACTTCCCAGCGTATGTGTCGTGTTGTGCGAGTTGTTAACTAGCTCAAGGTTTTCACATGCTCAGCTGCCTAACAGAGAGTTTCCTCCATCTGCAAGAAATAGGACTCAAAAAGATTTTTACCTTCTTTGGCTACATTCATAAATCTTTCTTTTCTCTTTCAGTTGCTCAGTCATTACATGGCTTCAGTGCATTTGAGCCACTTGTGTATTTTGGCTTGATACTTGGCTTCATCATCATCAGTGTTGCCTTTATGCCTCCATCTGATTTGAGGTGGCCTGCAAATGCAACGCGCAGCGGAGCCCACCCCAGCAGGAGCTGCCAAACACACAGTGCTGATGAGACGGACACAGACCTGGATGAACTCGGTGTCACCTTCCCCAGCCCAGAGGCCCTCCACCACCACCCCAGGGGTCGAGGGATGCCTGTCTCACAAACTGCGTCTGCTGCCCTCAAAATGATCTTCATTTCCACAGGATTTTGCGCTAACCCAAGCTTTTGTGCAGCCTAAATTTCTAGCATCTGTAGGGTGTAGTTTTATCAAACACTGAAAGACAGTTCAACCAGCTTCAGTATTTCCCTCCCTTGCTTTCTTTTCCTTTTCTCTCAGGCTCTGAGTTTTCCTTTCCTCTAGATTTTATAGGTTTCACCCCCTGTTTCTTCTACAGCTTTGTTATGGCTATACCTGGCAAAGACCAGGACTCTATTAGGCACAGCTAACAAAAAGTTTCTCTGCCAGAAAACCTGACTGTAAACTGCCTTTTTTTATAAAAAAAAAAAAAAAAAAAAAAAATTTTTTTTTTTTTTGTTTACTTCTGTCTCAACTTTTTCTGGGTATTTCTTTCCTTCCTTCATTCCTTTCTCTGTCTTCTTCAAGTCTTCTGATTTCTCTCATTTCCTGGAGCTTCTTGGCTTGTTCTTGTTCTTTCTCTTTTCACCCATCCCTCAATCTTGGCTTCCATTTTCTTCGTTTTCCCATTCTTCTTTCTCTGGTGGCCTCTAAAACCATCTCTTATGCGCTGTCTTCTGCCTCAGACATTCACACACCCTTGCTGGCTCTGCTATCACCTGGATGTCCTGGGGAACAATACAGAAGGATGAAGCTTAGCACTTCTTTCTCTGTCAGTCCTAATGGTAGGAGCAAGACACATTCTCCTTCCCTCTCCAAAGGCAGGGACGCAAATGTTCACTGGGGTCTCCTGCCTCTGTGCACTTGAGCAGATGCCTGTAGGCATTGCACCTGGCTTTCCTCCCAGACTGGAGCACAACCTGTCAAGATTTCCTACAGCCCTAGAGTGTGGGTCTGCAATGTTTGGGGGGATGTTCATCACCGAAACATTTCTCGCTTCTCCACTGAACCTGGCCCAGATAAGTTCCTTGCAAGGCAACGTGGAGGGCAGCCATGCTCACGGCTGTGTGGTGGCCCTGCTTTGCCTAGCAGGCCTTGCCACCCCAAGCACCACATCAGTGGGCATGGAGCCAGCATTCATCCCTACAACCCTTCCAGCACTGGGCCAGCATCTGTGGATTTTGCCTTAATCAACGCATGTCTTTGAGGGCTGCCCTTGGTAAAGAATACTTTAGCAAAGTGATTATTTTCATTACTGTTGGCGTACAATTTTCCAAACACTCAGTACTGTTTGGGTTTATGCTTCAGACCACAACAGTTGTAAGTCAAATGTTGTGTTCCTCAGTATAATTTCCTTTAGCTGTGATTTTATTTCTTCTGGGGCTTCTGGTAATCCTCTCTAATATTTTCCACTGCTGCATTGCAATGCCTGTGCTGGCACTGCAGACTTTTACATCCCAAATGCACGGCCCTGCTGGCTGCAATTAGTGCTGACACGCACACACACAGGCCTATGCCAGGGAGCAGAAGCTTTGTCCCTTGGCCTCCCTCACATGGAGAGGTCGGAGTTTGGGGTGGCTTTCTTGTATTATTATTTTTTTTCCAGGCAGGTTGTGCAGCTTATATCATTTAGGACATGGGTTTGTGCAGACGCCTTCAGGCACTGGGGAGCAGGGAGCTGTGGGACTGCTCTTGGTTAAACGACGTGCTCATGGACCCAGGCATGTAGCTGTGGCCTTGACAGGTTACATTTCTGTTTGCAGTGTCACTTCCTATCATGCTTGCAACGGAGGTAACTGTTTGCACTGTCATTACATCTCTTCTGCTGGCGCTTCCTGGCCTGCGACAATGCAGAAATTACCACAGGGCACATCGCCCTGCTCTCCAGACACTTGCTCAAGGCTGACATGCAGTTGTTCACAGGGCCCCAGCAGCACAACTAACTGCCTGTGGAGGCTGCCAGCCTCTGAGCTGTCCCCCGATCCCCTGCCCTGGCTTTCCTGCACGAGCTCCTTGCCACATGCTGTGCTGTGCCCAGGGGACCGCCAGACCTTGAGGTGGCCGTCACCACAGACACAGACCCACATGCAGGTGCCTGGGGTGGGCTGATGAACAGGTCCCTCTAAAACAGGTCAAACCGTAGCTCTTTCTGAGAAGTCCTGAATATGCATGAAGACTAATAAGAATGATTGCTGTTAATAAAATTGCAAGCCATGCCTTACTGTAGATTTCAAATCAAGCTGTGAGTAATGAGTGCAGCTGGCCGGACAGTGCCCCGGAGATGATGGATGCTTTGTCTCTTCTCGCAGGAACAGCAAGGATCCTTGCTGCTGGTAAGAAACGTGTGGCTCTCCTATATATTGCCCAAAATTCACAGAGGAAATCGTTGGTACTGGTGATTTCAGGTGTCTTCTCTTACTACTGAAAAGAAAAATTGAGAGTTTCCTTTGCATAATATGTAACGTTCCGCTAATCTGTGTAATCTGCAGCTAGGGTCCATTTGTGCTGTGTCTGCAGCTATTTCCCTGCTTTGTCATTTCCATGGTAATATTTAGACGTTGTATATTTTGCTTGTAAGGTCATCTCAGGCAGTTCTGGTTTTAAATATTTGTACTGCCTTCTCATGTTGGCCTGTGAGCTTTCCGCAAATGTGATAGTTTCTACTGGCTTCTTCTTTTTTTATATATATATTTTTTAACTCCTTTTTGGGAGGGGAAGTGGGTGAGCTGGAAAGAAAGGTAAAAAGTCCTTTGTGTGCACTTAGATAAGTACCACCAGCACACGGTGATGAGATTGATCTTCACCTTCACATGTGTGTGCTCCAACCTGCAATCCGCATCCACCTCCGCCTCCACAGGCGCGAGCTGCAGAGTGGATCCTTGGTTACCGTGTAATGAATTGGGTCCCAATTCCCTCCTGGAGACCAGCCTCGTGAGAAGCTCCCCGTCCATGTCCCTGTGCATCTGCAGGTCCAGCCCCACCGACTGCTCACTGCCAGCACAGTCCCCGCTGACGCAGGAAGCCGAGCTCTGGGGAGACGCTTACTGATAGCCACCCCACCAAGCAGTGCATGTGAGAAACCTCGCCTAACAAAAAGATGGCGAGGCACCTCTGCGTATCTGACACACGTAGCTATGTGGCAGCGACAGTGCGTCGACGAACTTCATGTCACAGCGGTGCACAGGCTTAGCAAGAACACCACAAGTGGTGAAACAAATGAACATACCCAAGCCTGTGTGTTATATGCAGTGCATGATAATAACCAAGGCATTTATTTAAAAATACGGTGTGATTTTACTTGTGCCACGAGCTCCCATTCTTAGTTAACCTTCAGGCGTTTAAGGTCAGTAGGCAGCATTTGAGCCGTCAATTCTGCTGTACAAGTAGGAGGCTGGGTCATGAGAAAGGAGAAGTGAATTAATCTGATAAAGGGAGAGAGAGAGGAAATTGCCCTGGATTCGAGATAGGATTCAAATGGGATTGGTGAGAACTACCCGAGTTGCTTCTTTGCATTTCACTTCAACTGAGACTGAGCTTCCCTTTCTGGTGCTGAGTGCTGGGCTTTGTGGGCAGCCAAGGAAATGCCTGCCACAGGCTTCCTGTGATGAAGTGCACAAGTCTAAAGAGGCAAAAGGAGAGCCCCGGGAAGGGACCAGGCTAGAGGGGAAGAGGTTAGTGAGCAGAGAAGGACACAGAACCACGTGATAGAAAAGCCTAGAGGACTTCAAGGGGCAGCCTAGCATGAATTGTGGGATGACAGAGCTGCAGTTCTAGATACCTGAGGGACGGCAGGGAACTGCGGGTGCGGTGGATGTCACAGCCAGGAGACGCACTGAGGTACAGGCAGGGATGTCTGCTCAGAGCAGCCAACAGGCAGACCAGCAGGTCAGAGAGGAGGTTGCCATCAAGGTAAAAGAGGAGAAGCAGTGAGACTGAGGTTTCCTATGCAGAGCTATGACATTGCTCTGTAAGCTGCCAGAGGAGACCCACAGCAGCAGATTCCCAAAGGCTTGCAGTGAGATGCCACTTTTGTTGGTGGGACAACACCAAGCAGGCTGCAAGCAAATTGTAACATCACCACATTGTATTAAGCTGAGTCAATTCATGCTGGTTTTATGTCCTTCTATTGCTCTCTTTTTCTACTCAAAGCTGTTTCATTAGCTAAAGATACCATTACTCTCCTTGGTTCAGTTGTTCTCAGAGAGGAATGGCCTCCAGTGTTTGGGATGCTCGGCTGCAGGCTGTGAGGAGAATGCCCAAGCTTATCCAGTCCTGGAAACTGTGAGAGCTGGGTCTGTCTGTCTGACTGCTGCTCCCCAAGCCCCAGGCAGGATCAGCTGGCTAATGCTTTTTGCACTCTCACAACACTGGATATTCTACAACTGTCTGGGCAACCTGCTGCAGCACATACCTGTCCTTGCTCCTGGTTTTAGGGTAGCTTTGCTCTCAATTAAGCCTGTTGCTCTAGTACCCCAAATGGAGTTGGAAATGAGCTTACTCCCCTCCTGATTTATGTGTAAGATGGCCACCACTATGTCTTCCTTGCCTTTACACTTTGGTACAGACAAATCTTATCAATGTTTTTTCAGTTTTTGACAGTTCAGCCTTTCCCACTTGAAAACTTTTCTGGACCATTGCCATTGCTCGCCTTTGCACTTTCTGCAGTAAGCTCAGTCTTCCTGAACTGTAGTGGCCAAACTGCATGTATGACAGTTCAAATGAAGTCTTCACAGCGTAGATAACCAGAGAAGAACTGTTTCCTGTTTGTCACAGACAGTACTTCTGTTTGTACACCTCAGCGCAGCACTTTCATTTTTCACTGCAGCATGACCATGCTCGTTCACGTTGAGCTGTCATCCCTCGATCTTCTTCTGCAGAGCTGCTGCTGTGCGGGTTGTTCCCCAGTCTGGCTGCTGGTACTTGATGACGCCTACACAAACGCAGAGTTCTGCTTTGTCCCTGCTCGACGGTGTTTGTTTTCTCGACCATTCCTCCAATTTGTCAGGACTGTTTTGCATTCTCATCCTGCTCTGCAAAGCGCTTGTTCTCCATGGTGTCCTGTGCTAATTTAATAAGTATTCCCTACTCTCGTTTCTTCAAAGATATTAATGAAAATACTGTACACTGCCAGACACAAAACAGATGGCTTCAGACTTCATTTGATACGTACCGCCAGTTTGACAGCAAAGCATTTATAACTGCTTTTAGTCTGGTTTTCCAACCAGCTGTACGCTCCTCTAATAGCAGTTTCTTCTAAACCACGTTTCTTTACTTGGTTTATGAAAGTGTCAGGTGAGACAATGGCAAAAGCCTTACTAAAACCAAGATCTAAGACCTACCATGGAAGGAAATCAGATTGACTGGTGTGATTTGTTCTGGTCAAATCAGTGCTTGTTGTTCCTCGTCTGCCTGGTGTCATCCAGGTGCTGGACAACAGTTTATCCGATTACCACTTCCAGTATTTTTCCAGCAATTGAAATTAAGCAGCTGGGTCTCCAGTTCCTGGCTCTTCCAGTTCTCCCCCTTTCATGGTAGGTGTTATATTTGCCTTTCCCAGCGCACGGAAACACATCCCCCACCCGACTGCCGTGCTGATGGCTCCAGGTGGGCTACAGCTGCGTTTCCCAGGACCCTAGAAGGTATTTAGGCCTTGCTGGTTTGAATGTATCCGACTTACGCAGATACTCTCTGACCTCGTCTTGTTTCTCAGAACCTGTATTCTCGTTCTCAGACTGTTTGTGCTAGTTGTGTTAAATGTCTCATGACAGGGCACCTGTGAGTAAAGACCGAAGGGAGAAAGTTGTGTATTTGACATCAGCACCGAGTAAACTTCTCGTGAAACCCAGGTCTTTCTCTGGCCCTCCTTTTGCTACTAGCACACAAACTTCACACCCACTTCTTGTTGCATCACTTATATCTTTTTCATTTCGTTCCTCCATGTTTATGCCACTCTCTTATACTTAGTAACATGACCTAGTTTGACTTTCTGTGTGCTTCCTCTGCACTTCTGAAACTAATGAAGAGCTCATGATTTAATCAGCTGGTACTTACGAGCCTCCTGTAGTGCTTGTGCTAAGTTGCCCTACTACTGGGCAGTTCACAAGCAGTTCTTGATTATAAGTTGAAATCAAATTTTGCAGAGTAGCTAGTCAGGAAAAAGCTAGAGATGATAGCTGCAGCCGGTTCAGGGAAGAGCACAGGAAAAGCACCAGCACAGAGCTAAACAAATACGGTATGCTCTGTAAATTTAGTGCTTAGTTGTGTTAGGAAAAAATAGTATTAATGCTCACGATTGCCTGCCCCCGCCTATGAACCTGTCACTAAATTCCAGGTGACTTGGCTAGCAGTGGTGGAAATCTTTGTGTTATTTGTGTAAAATGTGAACAGAACAAGCACGTTATTAAAATACTTATCAGTTCTGTCTGCCTGTCTCAGGACTTTTTAATGATACCTATTATGCCTTTGCACAATGACAGGGACTTTGCAAACATTTATAAATTCTGTTAATAATGTAGCTAGATCCTTCTGTATTCAATGAAGCAGTGACATTAAAGTGTGTTTTTAATCACGGAGGCTCAGGCCCACAAGCACAGCATCCCGGAGCCCTCGCTAAGAGCCAGAGCTCGCTGTGCTCCATGCTATGTAGGTGCTGTTGAACAGGGCTTCAGCTTCTCAGCAGCCAGCCGAGACGCATCTGACCTTCAGGACCAGATTTATCTTTTCCAGCCAGCTTTTTTGCACGGTGAGCACCGTTCCTGTTAGCATCTCACTCTAGCTGCATTAGAGTAGAAGAGCTCTACCTAAACATACCTTCCTGCTCAAAACCCACAGTCAAAAATTTGCTTGGGGAGCTGCTTGCCCTCCCCTCTTTGCTGCCATCCATCCCACCCAAGCCGATTCGCTTCCAGCCCAGGGCTGTCGCTGTGCGGCTGCCCCTGTGCTCTTCTGGAAGAGCTCACCTGAGCGGCACGATGGCAAGCTGGCTTTTTGGCTGTCATCTGTTACTCTGGCGTGTTCTTGGAGAAGTCCCTTTAGATGATGAGTGATTGTTCTGTGAGCACAGCTGGCAAGGTGGCCAGTGATTCTGCTGCAAGTTATTTTAATGACATTATTGATTTCATTACTTCAATTTAGTTTTGCTTCACAACATCAAGTCTTGGCGCCAGGGTGAAGCAGCAGCTAATTAATTCCGTATAAATGACGTTTCTTTATGGGGCACTCAGGACCAGAGAGAACTCCATGGATGTTAGCCCAGAGGCTGGGATGGTTTTTAAAAGAGATGTTGACTTTATTTTGACACCCCAAACAACCACATGAGCGCAGCTTTATGACTGACTTCTGTCTGTGCTCTTGACATAACTGTACAAGAAGAAAATGCTCTTCTGCTTTTACAGAAGGGTTAGGATGATACATCAGTAGCTGCCATTCTTGCAGACAGTCTGATTTCTGTTCTTTATCTCGCAGTTGTGGGGCTGATATGTCTTCCAGTGATTGCTCTTTGAGCCGCAGGAAGCTCCTGTGAGAAGAAAAGAGAAATGCACAACCTGCTGTCAAAGTGCAACCTTCTGCCGTGGTCTAGCGGAGAAGCCACTGGCGTCAGTTGGAGAGCTCTCCTGACTGTGCTCCTGGACCTTGGTTCAGACTTCACAATGCTTCAAGGAATTTCTAAAGAAGCTGTGGGAAGATTTGAGAGGCTTCCCCAAAAGGACATCGATAGGTAATTATCTCTTTTTTTAAACACATACCCAGAGGCTAAGGCAACTGGCGGATTTAGATTAAACAAATGCTATCCTGGTTAAAAGAAACCAAGCTGCTGGAAAGCAGAGAACCCCCTGAAAGTAAAGCTCATCTTTCCTGAAGTGAAATAAAACGCCGTAGTGCCAGCTCATCATTTCAAGCTTCCTAAAACAAAACACCTATTAAAAGTAATTCACCGCGGGCCAAAGCATGCTGTAGGAATAGGCCTTCCACCGTTCCTCTGATGCCTGGCTGCCCCAGACCCTGCCCCTAGCCCTCACTGCGGCCACGCTCAAGGCTCCTGCTGACTTTGGCGAGAGCGGACCAGAAGCCACACGTCGAACCCCAGTTGTCATGCTGTCAGGAGTTTTGCAGAAGTTGCTGGAAGGACAATTCACCCTGGCTTGTGTTGCAGTGGTTAAGATAATGGCATTAATAAATGCAGAAGATAATGTGTGCACCTGCAAGAGATGCTCTAGACACCGAGACAGTGCCATCAGTCTCTGAGTGCATGTTGCTGGTGTGCTTCCATCTCACTGAATATTTAGCAACCGTATAATCGTGACTGGAGGGAACCCCTGTGCAGAGCCATTCCTCTTCAACCCACTCTGCAAATCCTATTTCTTTGTCCTCTGGCATACATGGCTAATTTTGTTTGTTTTTTTAGCCTAGATGTGCATGTTGCCTGAGCTGGGCAGCTTTTCTTTCGTTATTCCCCTCCCAAACTCTTCCCTCTCCATCTCTATTCCAATATTTTTCAACAAGAAAATGACTTTAGTCTAGCGAAAGATGGCCTTTTGCATACCATCATCTGGGTAAAGACTACTTCTTTGTGCCAAACTCTTTGCTAAATCACAACAACAAAAACTGCCATTGGAAATGAAAATGATAAAGCTGAGGTGTTTGAGGGGCTTCCCAAGTAAGGTTTCTGCATTGAGCGCCTCTACTGGTATATATTTTACTTTTTCTACCAGAGATAAGCTAATGGATATTTCCTTTATTTGAAACATTGGGAAATAAAAAGAAACTCAGGCAAGACTGAGATCTGTCCCTGGTGGCACAGGCAGGGTGCAGGTGGGATGTTAACCCACTGCTGCTCACAGCACAGAAGCCTGGAGCCATCACAGTAAAAGGGTCAGGCTGCACGAATGCCTCACCACGGGTCATTTTTCCTGTCAATGTATAACCAGATTTAAAATACAGTTAGGCAAATTCCTGGGTAAAAAGTCCCTCGGGGCTATTAATGACAAAGATCCAAGCCAGCACTGTGTCACTGTGCAGCTGCCCTGGCCGACACTTCTCCCGAGCTGTCAGTGCTGGCCCCTCACACAGATGGGGCTGCGATTTGTCCTCACAGCCACCTCACAGCTCGTCTCCCCTCTTCTCCCGTCTGGGACTCCCACCCAGCATGAGGGCACAGCACGGCTGCCCCACCAGGCAGACCACTCCAGAGCAAACTTTGCCCCTTAGCCACCTGGTAGCAAAGCCTCTGCAGCATGACTTGTCACAGCTCCTCCACTCCTCGTGCAAGGATGACAGCCGGTGCTGTGAGGAGGATGTCCCGCATGTTTTCCTCAGCTGTTTTCTGAGTTGGAAGGATTTAGTTCGTTACTATTTTCAAAGTGGGTGTGGATTTTCCCTACTGATTTTTTATTCCAGGAATTGAGTTCTTGTCCATGTTGAAGAATTTGGTCAAAGAGCTGGCCTTGTAGGAGACTGAGAGCATGCTGGAGAGAAAATAATTCCTAGCTAATAAACAAATAAATAAACAGTCACAGGTCCTCAGCAGGGTGTGATATGAGTTCCAAATTTACACTTAAAACCTTTCAACCCATGGAAGGGCAGGCACGACTTTGCTAACGCTGCTTAAAGTGAAAAGCAGGCATGGAAAATCCTAACTGAAAATGCATTTGAAAATGCTTTCTTAAAGGTAAGAATCATAAAAAGCAAACTGGAATATAAACCCAATTTTGCAATACTACTTTGCAAATTGTCTTGGTTTTGGAAGGATGCAGAAGGCATGCTAAGATCAGCTGCCTGCATAGACTATTTTATAATAAATCACATTGCATTTTTCATCCCCAGAACAATCTCCCATGATACAGTACTTTTTTTTTATTACCAGAGTGTTCAACAGCAATCAGAGCTGAAGGGAGGGAAGGAAATGGCTTCAGGAACATGACAAGAATCCCTTAAAGTTAAGGGAGTGGAGAGAGGAAAGTTACTTTAAAAGTACAGGTAGTTGGTGTAAATTATTGAGCACCTGAAATGTTTTCCCTTGATAATTTTAATCACATCGTGAAATCAGTCGCTCATGCTTTTGTGAAACTCCTGATTTATCGGGAGCTTTACTCTATTAGTTGCAGCTCGGGAGCCAACCGTGCCCTCAGCTCGGCAGGCAGAGAGCTGGGCTCAGCCACACGCCAGGGCTGTCTCTGGGACACTGCCACCAAACACCCACCGCCATAAGCGAGTGGCGACCACCCCAAGCGGGAAGGTGATGCTTGGAAGAACCCTAACTGACCCAGGGATCCTATCCCACGAAGCCACCCCTGCCTCTGGGGGGATGCCCTCAGCTGCAGAGCTGTGCCAGGCTGAAGGCTGTGGGCTGGTGTGGAACTGGGCCTCCACAGGGCAGGGAGGGCACCTTGGGCTGGTTTGTGAGAGCTGGGCATGTCAGACACTTGGCAGCCTCCATCAGGGTTCCTTCCACACGGGTTTTTCCTCTTGCTGTTCTTCAGGCACTGACTTATTTTTCCACCGTATCTGGAGTCTCTCTTGTTTTCATTATCTAAGAACAACTCCACTTTTCTATGGATGGTGCCTGTTCTTACCAAAACACTTGGGTGCGGTATCAGGCGAACTGATGTTGGCTCGGCTCTTACATACAGTCAGGTCTCACCCATAGCTCATCACAGCGAACACGAAGGTGATTCAGATAAATGAGGGTTAGGGTAGGCCAGTGATATTTCAGTGCTTAAAGCATTAACATATTTAATACCCATCAAATGGTTGGAACTCATTTCTGATAAGTGAGCATTCAAGAAACAAGTTTTGGCTGCAGTGACGTTGTGCAAAGGTGTCTGTGTGAGAACTTGGGGTAGACAGACACCATCTTTGTGACTGAACTCCATTAAATATAAAAAAAGGATGCCAGATGAGCCCAAAGAGTGGGGAACGAGCAGCTCCTGGGCAGCCCGCTTCCTCCCAGCCCCAGCACGTGTCGTGCAGATGATGCTCTGCTGGGCTGCATTTGTCAGCTCCCAAAGCAGCCTCGATGTCTTTTTTTTTTTTTTTTTTTTTAAATAATCTTAGCAGTGTAGCTGCAGACATAAAACGTAACAGACATTTAGAAACTATATGACTTTCCCTAATTGTCTGTAACAGTTTCAAGATAAGTCATTTTTAAGAGAATTACTTTGAATGGAGACGACTCTAAAACAGACTTTTCGTACTTCTTGTTTCTGCTTTTATCTTGGCACAGATGCTTACCCTCTCCCTATCTCCTTTGTAGAGTTAATTATGCAAAGGCAAAGAAGCTACACTAACGTTGTAATTTTGTTTGGCAAGGTGAGCCACAAAACATATGCTGTGTCATGCCTTTTTATTACTGTGCAAGAATTGCCAAAGAAGCCTAAAGGAGGAATCAAGGACATCATTGTTGCGAGGAAAAGAGGAAACAGTCCAGTTTTACAACACCGAGGCTTGTAACCACTTGCGGTAGATAGTTTCAGAACTGGTTTAATTTTAAATTATTTTCTTGCCAACCGACAGCAGCTTCAAAGCAACTCTTGTTTAATCCCACCACTTTCTGATCCCCGTTGAGTCATTTTACAATGCCCGGGCGGCCAAAGTCCAACCGAAGCAGCCGGCACCACGCGGCAGTAACCGCGCCATCCTCACCCCGTGCTCTGGGGCCACGTGGGCAGGTGGCACTGGCGGGGACGTCCCTGGATGGAGGAGCAGCATCCCCCAGGAGGCACTGGCCTTCTGTGGCCTGCCTCATGAAAGCCAGAGGCCACTGCCTCTCCGACCTCTTGCCGCTCCTACCCCAAGGGGCACTTCCAGGTGAGGCGGATCGAGGGGAGAATTTGGGTTAAAAATAACCTGGCCAAAAGATGTGATTTTGTTCAACTTGGTCCCTTCCCAGGCAGGTGCTCCTGGCAGCAGAATGCCAGCCTCCTGAGAGGCTGGAGGGCACGGCAGAAACTGCTAACCAGAACTGCTAACCAGCCTCACAGGAACTGTAAGGGGCAAAAATGCCTTGAAAAAGCCCCAGTCTCAGGTTTCCTAACGCCTCCATGCAGGACAGCCCTCCATACAGATACAGCCTGGGACAGCAAAGGCTTGCTAAAGATAACAGTACTTGCAAAGAGCAGAAATGCAGAAAGGGATGGGGAGGTTTGTAAGGTGGGGGCTTTGAGAGGGAGAGCGCTGCACCATCAGTGCATCAGGAATAAAAGGCAGAGCTGCTCAGGCACAAACCAAACCTCACCGACACATCTAGCACTGCTTTCCCTGCGTACGAAAGATATGCAGAGCAATGCCATACAATAAGTATGTTCTTTCAAAGGACTTGAAGAATGGCAGTGGCAGAGATTTTGGAAAAACAAAACAAAACAAAACAAAAAAAAAAAAAAAAAAAAAAAAAAACAGCTACTGCAGAAATCTGTAACTTGCATTTCTCGTCCTGTTGACTGTGACAATTCATTCCTTTTGGGAAAATGAGTCCTGGTGGTCAAGAATAAACCGTCAGCGTGGGATGAGTGAGATGAACAGCTCCACCTACCCCTGCTCCTCTGAACAGACACGCCTCACATCCTCAGAGACACGGGCTGCCCCCAGAAGTTGATCTTTTGACGGTGTCAGTCACTGCTGACTCCAAGCTCGGCCACAGCCCCGTGGCAGCTGCGGGATCACCGTACCTCTAGGGGCATTGCAAAGGTACCTGGACACGTGGCAGGCCGGCTTTCATCCTCATAGCTTATGGTGGCAACAGCATTCAGCCCAGATCAGCTCAGTTGCTCATGGGAAAGCGGTGTTGGAAACCACTTCTGAGATCATCCCAGCAGAGCAGCATTATCCATCGCGCTTATCTGCGGTTATCTGTAGTTGCAGGTGACCTGACAAGAGACTTTCCTACGGTTGCACTCACCCATTTTAAATTAGAGGCAGGCGTGAGACACGAGATAGCAGAGGTTGTTCATGCAGGAAAAGGCCTTCATTAATATTCAAGCCTTAGGACTGGCCTAAGGTAGAGAGTTTTTTGGAGCAGTGTGCTGCACACAAGTCATTTAAAATGCAGACATTCCTCTAACACTTCAAATGTTTGCATGAGAACTGATGCACCCAAATCAGACCTTCACAGGAGCTCCATTTCCTCTGAGCTGTCCTTGCAACCAACAGACCGACCTTGTATGGGTGGAAATATTCTTGATCTCCAGTGATCAAAGGCTAATCTGAAGTGTCTGTCAGAGAGAAAGAGCGAGCAAAACCTCAACAAGCTGCAGGACGCCTAGGGCTTAATTTTTGCTGTCTACATGCTTCTTTGCGCCAAGCCAGTGGTAGAAAAAGTGGGTATCTGTCCTCCTTTTGCCCCGGAAACACGGTTTGGAGGATACTTGTGTCTCTGGGCCACAATGCGTGTGACTCTCGTGGGGATGAACCTGAGGTGACAGATGCCTCCTGCCACCTGAGGTGCTGGTGGAGGCCTTGTTGAGGCTGAGGCTGGAGGTGCTGCCGGCAGCCCTTCTGCATGCAGCCTGCCACAGGCCGGCCCTGCGGCCCCGACGGCCCCGGGGCACGGTGCCAAGGCAGCTCGCGTCCAGGCGGTGCGGCAGGGCAGCAGGCAGCCGGGGCAGGAGCGCCATCCCCGTCACGCCAAGGTGTCTTGGTGTGTGAGTCACGGCCCTGACTCACGAGCTGGTGTGGATTAAGCTGTAATTTGGAGATGATGCCGCCTACATCTGTCCGCGCTGCTCCTCTCCTGGAGGTGGCAGACGTGAACACACACTCAGTCATCTGAAATATTCAGCCAGACGTGCTGGTTGAAGCCCCAGAGGAGGGTGGGTGAGCATAGGGGTGAGCACACACCTTGCAGCAGTGAGCCCGCGGGAGGAGGCTTCCAGCAGGCTGGATGGCTGCAGGTACCCGCTGCTCCCTCTGCAGCTGGGCCATGTCTGCCCTCGTGCTCCCAGCCGTCCCAGCCCAAATCCCTCACCTGGCTTCATCGCCCTGCTCACCCCGCACCATGGGTGCTGCAGGGCCCGAGGCCAGGGCAGGTGCTCGCAAGGTGAGTGCGTCAGTGCCCCCAGGCTGGGGAGCTCCACTTCTCTGGGCATGTGCCTTGCTCTGGAGAATGGGTTACACGGGTGCTAAAGAGCTAGGAGCATCTGCATTAACATATATTTAACTAAAATAGCCAATTAAACTTAAAGGAGCCTTGATTTCAGTGAAAATTAGACAGTAGCAGTACCCAGGATAAGAGTGATCAGGATTATTTGTGAACTGCCAGCCACGTTTTTGTTGGAAGAGCCAAATAATGCACCATGTGCTTATTCTGGCTCTAGATTTTTTTATTATTATTTTTTTTTCTGGCATTGAACCACCTGTTGGAAGACAGACCATGCCTTATCTAGCATGAAGGCAGCCAGTGCAGTGCTAACTCATTAACAGGTTTTGAACAAATGGACGCACGCTTTTATACAGGATCAGCACTTTGCACCAGGAAGCCTTGATGTTTGCTAGCCTTTCCTGGAAGCCATAAAGCCAGATTTTATATTTTCTTCCACCAGCAGCCCACATGTGCAGGGCTTTATCTGAAATGGTTTAACACCAGCCCTTTGATTGCACCAGCACAACCCCTTTCCACAGGCCGGCCCTTCACTTTATGCTACTCATTGCTTTTGGTTTACACACAGGAATTTTATTTGAGCAGATAAGCGATGCATCTGCTCGGTCGTATTTCCCCAGCGCCTCTCCCTTTGTTCTTTTCGCCTGTTACCCAGCGCGTTTTCTCCGCAGAGGATCCCTGCCCTCGGCTGGCTGCTCTCTCCTTCTTCCCTTCGCCCAGCTCTGCCCACCTCAGCTTCCGCAGGAGCGGCAGACCGCTCGCCGGCGTTTAGCAACGCCTCTACTAGATGGTGATGTTCATGCTCTCGCTCTGAATGAATTTCCTCTTTGTCTGCCTGTGATGGAAAACTCCGTGAAATTTGCAACGGTTTCACTGAAATGAGGAAAGGGAAGAACGAAAGCCCACGGCCCCGCACGCGGCAGCCCTGCGCCCTTCCTGGCTCTCCAGCACTGGCTGCAGGGCTGCAGGGCTGAGTCACCGCCCGGGCAGACACGCTACAGCCCTGCACCCAGAGGGGAACCAAAGGGCTGCTGACAACCAGCAGCACGCAGCCAGCTCTGATTAAAGGCCAGCTTCGGGGAAGTGGGGCTGGTGCCCGCCGAGCCCCGGCACTCTTCTGGCTGACTCAACCCCAGTTGCCCCATGCCTGCCCCATCCGGCTGAGCCCAGCTCCTCCTCTGGCTGTCTGGGAGCTTTTCGGCACCACAGCCACGCTGGCAGTGCTGGGGAGAGCTGCTGCAAGAAGAGGCAGTCTGGGGAGCCGTGCTCCTGCCTCCCCCCCGGGAGCCATGCTCGCTTGCCCACTCGCTGGGGTAGCACACTTGCAAAGGAAATGTCTGTAGGCATGGGTATTTTCATTCCCATCCCATGGATATGAAGCCAAATTCCACCCCCCTGGTTGCAGGGTGAAGCAGGAGGGTCACACACTGTTCCAGAGAACAGAGACGCGGAGGTATGGCCAAACACTAACGCCTCCCTCCAGAAGAGATGGGGTGCCTGGCTGCCGTGCTGCTGCACTGCCTTGCTAGCAATTAATTCAGCAGAAAGAGAGGGAGGGATCGCAGCTCTCCAGGATAACTGTTTTTTTGACTCCTTCCTTGGAGGGCTCACCTGGCAAAGCTGCTCCCTGAGGTCAGCAAGTCTGCTGAGCAGACAGCCTGCCACCCTGTGACAAAGCTGCTGTGCTGGGGGAACGATGTTTGCCTCCGCAACATGCTGCTGGGAATGCGTGCTCTGAGCATAGGGGAAGGAACGAGGCCTCCGTGCCTTCACACCTTCTGGCATCTGCTTAAAAAAAGGTCAGGGAGGTGTGTTTGAATTCCCTTTTCTTCTTCCCTCGGTTGACTAGACTTGTCCTGGTCTTAGCTGGATGGCATCAGCCAGACTGTATGTCTGGGCGCTGCATCCCACTCATTTTTAGGGAAAAATAAGCCGCACCCTGGAAAGCTTGCTCACAGCCCAGGCAGCTGTCCTGTGCCAGGCCAAGTTGCTCGGAGCCAGTGTCCTCCTCACCTGAAACCAGATAACCCCAGGAGCAAAGCTGCGCCTTTCCAGGCGCTGATTCACAGCCTCTGGCAGCTCCTGCAGGGTGGTTGAAAGCAGTGCCAGAGGGCTGGCCGCCTGCCCACGCCGCCAGGGCGGCCCCACCACACCCGCCTTGGACCAGCAGAAGGGACCCTATGCCCCAGCGTGGTCCTCCAGCATCTCCTGGCACCTCCAGCCCAAATGCTGCAGCTTCTTGCAGGCTCCCTAACACAACTGCTTGTATGGAAAAGGCATCAGCCCTCTTTGGGCTTCCTTCCAGGGGCCCCTCTGACTAATTCTGCCCAAAACAGCCAGGCTGACCCTGCGCGGTGGCGTGATCATGGCAGACGGGCCTCGGTCACGTTTGGGTGGAGGCAGGGAAAAACTGTTTCGCAGGCCTGCCCAAAAATCCTCGTGCTGACTCTGCCAAAACCACACCAAACATATGGTAAATGAAATAGCTGGCATGGAGCTGCTTTGGACGGCAGGAGTGTTTCAGCACTGTGGACTGCTCTTTAGCTGTCTCGAATGTTATTTGCACTGTTTTAAGTATCTCCACATTTAAGGGAGAGAAGGCAAGGACAAGGGCAACGCCAATTTTTTGTGCTTTTGACGCTTCTTAAATGCACATCATTTTTATAGCTGTGTTAGCACGATCCCAACGCTTGTCCCGTCCTGCGGTTAAGGACAGGAACGGCACCGCAGAAGGTTTCCCCTTCTCGTATAGCAGCAGACCTTTGTGGAAAAGCACACAGAAGTGTTTTCTCTCTCAAAACAGGAGCTCTGGCTACTTCACCATATAAATGTCCTGCACACTTCATGGAGCTGATGAAATCATGTACAGATGGGATCCATCTTAACAAAGGCTTTATTCACACAGCAGGTTTCTTCGCCGTGGATCTTTGACCGTATTCCAGCTTGTGCAGCCACCTCCTCCAAACACGTCCACGGAGCCAGACAGGTTTCTGGGCAGATACCAGACACGGAGGTGCTCTGCCCCCAGCGCTGTGTGCTCCACGGGAAGCCGGAGGCTGGGGGTCAGGGCAATAAATACACCTTTCTTCCCTCGCATTGCACTGCTTGAGCACCCAGTACCATTTCCAGGGCCTGTCAGGTGCTGGGGACAAACACCATGGAGCAGCAACATCCTAAGGAAGAGCATCCAGAGGTGCCAGGGTTCTTCAGTGACTTGGGAGACAGCCATAGGAACAGAGGTGCAGTGGCTACACTCACAGAAGGATGAAAATAAAGCAGCCAAACAGCCAAATAATAATAATAATAATAATAATAATAATAATAATAATAATAATAATAATAATAATAATACTCTTCTCGAGTTCAGGGTATAGTTTTTGCTCTTGGGGCTGTACTGGTGGAGTGCTGGGGGGAGCTCACCGCCATGTGCAGCAGCTGGCAGGCTGCTGGGCAGATTTCCACAGCCATTTGCCTGCTGCAGCTTGGATCGTGGCCCTTCCCCAGCCCGAACCCGACCCTCAGCTTCTCCCTTCTGCCCGTAGCCTATGGTGTCCTGGCCCTGCACCGCACTGGAGAGGGGCTTTGTAAGAGAAGGCAGGGAGGCTGCTGCCCTGCTCTTGCCTCACCTCCTGACTCCCTGCCCACACCTTCCAGGGCTGCAGACGGGATGACCAAGCCCCACATAACCCTTTCATTTAACGACCCAATCTAGACAGGAGAAATGTCAAACTGATCGAAGCTGCAGAGCAGGCGTGTTGGCACAGTCCAGCACCGTGCATCAGTGACCTCTTCTCCCTGCTTTTCCTTTTTGCCATACGTTCGGTGCTCAGCCAGTAATTCCTTAGAAACATCTTGCGAGCTGCCCACGCTCAGAATGAGAACAGCAACAACAACAAAAGGAAATACAGAGAGGGATGACTTCAGTGAGTTTGGAAGTCTCTTCTCAAGTGAAACGCTCCTTCACTTACATATACAAGAAAGCATCAAAATTCTCTGCCTCTGATGTAAACAGCAGGGAGAAAAAGTCATCTGGAAGGACAGGATGATTCATACGGAGGACCTGACTGATAATATTCATCAGTGTTGAAATTCTCCCTGCAGGATGACTACACGTGGAAGCAGCACCGGCGAAACCCCAGCTTTTGCCACGAGAAGCGTCACTAGCGGCAGAGCAGGGTGGCCGGGCTCCAGGTGCCACAGCCCGTGCTCGTGTGAGTAGTCTGTAGTCACCCGAGTGGTCACAGCCAACAGCCAGGTGCGGCTGCTTTCCCTACGGGCAGCGGCGGCCCGGAGCGCACGGAGCTGTCACAGCCCTCTTGCAGAAGGGGCTTCTGAACAGAGACAGAAAGCTCAGCAGCAGAAGAGAAGGTTATTTTTTCTCCTTCTTGCCAAAAACGCTTCCTAGGGTTTCCTTACAAAGATGCTGCCTGCCTTGGGTGCTTCAGGAAGGCTGGAAAATTCAGCCAATCTCTCCCTGTACGTTAATTGCATTGACCCAAAGGGTAGCAGGGCACCAAAGGCCACGCTGACTTCATGCATTGTTACGAGACACTTTCCCTTGCATATTTGAATCTGTTTACTTAATCTTCCAGGCCTTTACCCATGAATATTAAATTCCTTGATCACTATGCATTAGGAGTCATCTTTGCGCCATCTGTTTGTGTTTGTCATCTAACCCTTGTAAATAATAAAATGTACTTTGTTCTCAAGTTCATGGATCCTAGCAGGAGAGCGATTACCAAGGAGGAAAAGTACTGTGTGAAGCTATTGGCAGCCACAGGGCTCTGGTTCAGCTCCCTGTCTCCTGCCTGCCCTCTGGGAGACGAGTGCACCAACTCACAGGTTTCCCATTGTTCTTTGCATTGCCTTATTTCTGCCGCCAATGCATTCGCCACTATAATGCAGTCATTAAACTACAGCCAGAGCCTGCCCTGAGGGGTGATCGTTAACCTCTTTGGCTTCCTTGGAGTCCCAGAGGAGGTGAGTCGAGTCCACATCTCTGAAAATGATGCAGAATGATGATGATGCCTATGCTTGCAAAGCAAGCTAATAGCAGAGGAGAAGGTGGGCTGCATCCTGGATGCCAGGGCACAGCCGAGAGGTACAACTGAGGGGCACGCTTCTCAAAAGGCCAGGCAAACACCCAGGGAAAAATTGATAAAGCGCAGTGGCTATGATATAAAGTTAATCCTTAGAGGGAGCTCCGGCTGAAAATTGTATGCACCAGGGCATGTGCCTCATGGTACTGAGGTTCAGTTTCGACTTTATCCACCGAGACAGAGGTGGTTTTACCTCGGAGAGAGGTCCACAGCGGCAGACGCCTGGCGAGCGTGCCTCACGTGCCTGGCACCTTCCTGTGCCCAGGAGAGGTGCACCGTGCACCAGGCTCAGGATCACGCACATCGCCTGAGGATTTGCCTCTCGGTGCTCTTACGAACGAACCTGTAGGTCAGGCAACTAGCAGCGAGCTGCCAGGTCGTTGTAAGCCTGGTTAAAACCTAATGGAGCTGGCTAAAGAAGGGATCATTCAGGAGATGAAACAGGATCGTACTGTATCTATCTGACGTGTTGGTAGTGACAAATTTAGGCAAGAAAAAATCATTGCCAAGTGTTTGCTTAACTGGAAGAGTTATCTGGGCTTGGACAAGATACTACTTGCCACTCTGCTCAGCCTTGCAAACATCCTACAGGAGGAGGTTACCTACTAAGTGATAGACAATAGATCTTGTTAATTGTTAGAGCATTACGACCTTAGACTTTGCCCAGGTATTTAATAACACCATCTGCTGTCTAGCTCTGCAATACTATTATTTTTACATGAGGATTGCTCTTCTTGCTTCACAAACAAGGCTGTAATAACAGTGCTAAACGAGAGCAGAGCAGCACGGTACTTAAACCTTACCGTCCAAGTCAAACACGCGGGAGCTGCAGCTCGCCCCGAATTTCCAGACGTATTGTCTCCCGTCCGGAGCCCTGATCTGCTGCCGGCTGAGGAGCTGCCATCCAGCCTCAGGAAAAGCTCTCGTCTCGCCTCTGAAAGAGCCAGGAGCGAAATCCCATGCAGGCTGCCTGTTGCTGTTGTTGCTGTTTTCTTCCCCCAAATGACAACAGCAATGGCCCACCAGCCACGAGTCCGGAGTCACCGTGCCTCCAGACCTCTCAGTAATAACCTGCTTTCCAAGCACATGCATTTATCTCCAAATAATCACGTTTATCTGGTTTTATATCTGTAGCTATAAGGGGTTCGGTGCAGATAGTGATGTGATTTTTGGCTTTGGCTTCTTAGATGATTTTGGGTAGGGAAGAAACGAGCACTTTTCTCGATGCAGCTGGTGTCCTCCCGGGGCCTCTCGCACCCCAGCAGTTCATTTAATGGCATCCACCTGAACCTGAACCTACTGAATTCAGTGACAGAAGTCCCATCAGCCGAGGTGAGTCGGTCTCTCACTCTGTAGTGATGCAATTTTTGGGAACACGGTCTTCTCTTTCTAATGAAGAGAAGCTGAAACCCAGTAGCTGGTGAGCTGCTGGGTTATGGAGAAAACACCGGAGGTGTGAACATGAAGCGCTCAGGAAAACAAGGCAAGGAGAAAGAACCCCGGCTGTACTTCAGATTGAAAACTGCACGTTTGCACTTGGGGGTTTTTGTTTGTTTGTTTCACTGAACTGCTTTCTGGGGCCTGGCACTCTGGCATATGCACGAGGCATGCAGCGATCACGGATCCCACGTGCCCTCCTGCTCTCTTCCTGCCTCAGAGCTCAGAAGCAGAGAGCTTTCCTTGGCGCTCTGTTGCAACAGAGAGGTCAAACATGAAACCAAACATACGAATGCAATTAGGAGGGTATGTAAAATATGGGGGCTGGACGTCTTAACAGTGTCCGAGGCAGGCATGCCTTGACGTGCTGCTGGTTAAAGAGGGCTCTAAGTACTACAGGCTGTCGGCTGGTGTATCTGGTTACGTCTGGAAGGAGCTTCTCAGTCTTTCGGTCACATTATTTTTCTGACATTTCAGGTGTATGTTTGCCTCTGAAACTCCAGAGTACAGAAACATCTTTCTGAAATATGAGAAACTACCCTTTTGTTACCGATGCTAGACTTGGAAGAAGATGAGGAGAAGTCCAGATTCTTTGCATGCTTGCCCTGTACCAATTCTGAAGCAAGGACGATTTTCTGGATAGTTGTATGTGCTGTCTGGAGGTGAACACAGCAGGTTGTGATGGTTTGGGTTTTGGTTTTCACCATTTGTAAACAGAGAAAGTGGTATGGTCATACTTTACATAGGTGCCTGGGGATTCTTGTTGCTTAACAAATGACAAGGGAATGTCTAAAGTCAGTGTCAAATGATGGGTGTCAAAATCTCCTCAAATGTATCCCTGCCCTTTGCCTATCCTTTGCGTTTTCTTTCAGACCTTTCCAAATTAGCTAGCAGGCAACCCCCCCAGCAACTAAAAGCATGTGTAAGGATGCGGAAAGCTTCAGAGCACATTTCCACACCCTGCTGGCCTGTTCGTCAGAAACACACAACTCTGGGTGTAAAACAGAATTCAGAAGGAAGAGCCTTGATTGCATCAACCGACTCCTTTCCCCCTTGGGCTAACTGCAGCCCTGGCACAAATTCAGGGCCTCGGTGGAGCAGCCCCTGCAGCAGCAGGCCTGCTGTGCTCACCAGTGTCCTGAGATCAGAGGTGGTGAGCAAAACTGGGCCTAGATGCGCCCTTCTTCTCCCAGCCCTCTCCCCTTTAAAACATCGTCCTGCTTCAGCAGCATGGTGCAAGCCCAGGCTGAAGCTCACGTGATGCCAGGGAGGGTTCGTGCAGGCATAAATGTGTTGGCAGTTGCCTAAAATGAAACGTAGCCCCCCAGACTGGAGTACAGATGGGATGTACACCTCCCTTGCACATACCTGCATGCTGCGTGCAAATTTCCCAGACTTTTATGCGATAGGTTTTGTGGGCGCCGACACAAGTGCGTGCATGCACACACACACACGCCGAGTCTGTTCTATACCAGTTGGAAAAGAGGCTGGGTAAGAAAGAACAACAAAGAAAAAATCACGCTCGCAGTCAAACGTTTTCACAGCCCCTCTCTCGGGTGGTGATTTGGCCTGGCATTATGTAAGATCTCACAAAAGCTGTATAACATAACTATTTTAAGGAAGAATGTTAATTGAAGGCTGAGTCAGGCTGCAGCTAGCACAGAGATGTTTTTGAGAAGCCCATACCCTTTTTCATTTCGTCTGTATTTTTTCCACTTAATTACAACGTGTGCGGAACTGCGTTTAACAATAATAGTAACTCGCAGGGGGAAATGGATGGTGCAGGCAGTCGCCCTCTTGCCTCTGGATCAGCAATCGGCTACCCAGGGGCTCTCACACCCCGACGGCTGCTTGGGGCCAGGCAGGTGGTGAAGCAGGGGGCTTTCGTCTGGCCCAGGGGCAGTCCTTGCAGCCATTTCCCCCGGTTCCTGCTCTCCCCAGGGGGTGTGGAGGTGCCTGCCCATGTCCTCTGCCTCCCATGGGCTCCACCAGCTGCTGGGATTGTGGTGCATCGAGGGGAGTCGGGGAGAGGCGTGCTGAGGGATGGATGCCTGGCTGGCACCCCCAAGGCAGCGGGCAGGCGGTGAGACCCCTGGATCGGCATCAGGCGGTGGCTGCACCACTGCAGGCGGCTGCTCCTCCACCCTGATGCACCCTGGCAGCTCCCATTACCGAGATGACTGGTCCTTGGCCCCTCGTCCAGCCCCATCTGGGAGACGAGGTGATCAGCAAGCCCCAGCCCTTGGCAAGTTGCTTTAATGATCAAAATCCGGAGGAGGAGACGGAGTTTAATTGCTGGTTCTAGCACGGGCGCACCGGTTATTAATTTTGCTGCAGTTCTTTTTATCACACAGCAGTTCAGTTGTGCTTCCTGGCAGGCACCTCTTCTGGAGCCCAGCGCGAGCGTTTGGGCAGGAAGGACGGAGGCGCATGGGAAAGGGATGTGTTTGAGTTTTGGGGCTCCTTCGGGCTCCCCCAGCGGGGCTGGGGGCAATGATGGGGGTCCAGAAACAAACTTCGTCCGCGTTCTATGGTTGCTCAGATTTGGGTACGCTTCTGTTAACTCTATTTATGTAGCAAAATTGAGATATTACGGCTGCAATGTCTGGCATGTGGAAACCCCAAGGCCTGCAGCACCAAAACCCACCTTTCTATGTGTCTCAAGCCAGCAGTGCTCCGGCAGAGCCCCAGAACACCGTGTGGGCTTCTGCAGAGGCACAGAGCCCCCAGGGACATCTGCCTGTCCTGGTGACCGGAGGGGACCTGTCGGCTGCTGCTGCCCGCTGCAGCGGGGACACCTCGGCAGCGCTCCTGCGCCGAGGGCAGCTCACAGCTCTGGCCTGGGCTTTGGGGAAGGCCGGGCCTTGATTTTACTTCGAGTGAGAAATAAACCTCCCAGAAGGGGCAGAAAGCAACTGTGAGGCCAAGCTCCCCAAGCTGCCCGAGAGGTGCTTCGGTGCATGTTTCCCGTGGGTCCTGTGCTTGCTTTGCTCCGGCAAAAAGCAAGGGGGTAAAGCGCAGGCAGGGAACGAGGCTAACTGCAGGCTTTGGCCGAGGGAGTTTCACAGACCTCCGTCGCTTTTCCAGCAGACGGCCCCGTTCCTGCTCCCGTTGTGCAACGCTTCCCACCACGTCCTTCTCCTCGCCTGGCTTTCGGAGGGCTCCCCTCGAGCTGCAGCGAGCAGAGCTGCTGGCTGGTGTCGCCGAGGGGTCACGGCTCCCCGGCCTTCCTGTTTATTTAGGGCCGGGGTCGCCCAGCCGGCCGGCCACGCTGCGCACCCCGGGAAGCCCCCGGCCCGCACATTCCTGCCCCCCTCGCCCTCGCCGCAGACAATCGCCCATTGTGGCTGGCGGTGTCCATGGGATCGCCCGACATGCCTATTTACCATGCCGGGGAGAGCGGGCGGAAGCTTTTCCACATCAATTGCCCTTTCTTCTGGCATCTGGAAGTGTCCCTCTGAAGTTTTTATTTCTCTTCGGAGTGTAGTAACCTCCGAATTTCTCAAGTATTTCCATCATCTTTTCCTTGCCTTTTTTTTTTTTTTTCCACTGCTACTTGAAAAGAGGGCGTGAAGTCAACTGCTCAGTTAAAAACAGAACCGTTTCCTTTTCACAAAAAAAGCATACAATTTTTTGCTCCAAATCGCCTGGGGTAGAGCCCACCAAGGCGGCAGGAGCTGCAGCACCCCGCTAACCAGCCCCAAACGCCCGGAGCACAAATCACGGCAAAACAACCACAGGATGGCTGCGGGACCACCATCTCCGTGGCATCTATGTGCTGCTGGTACGCCTGGCAAGGCGTACATAAAAGGTGTGTGTGTGCTGAACGGAGGGGGTCTCTTTCAGCATGACAGATCATTTTAAATGAAAAACAGGTTTTTCAGTGTTTCTAAAATGGCCACCAGTAGCTCGCTGCTACAGACAAAAGTGAGCAGCTGCCTACAAGCAAGAGGTGGCAGCTGCTTGGGTTAGGGGCTCCTGAACGAGGGGACACCGGTGGGATGGGAAACGGGACCCCATGGGGAGGCAGGAGCGGGGAGCGCAGCAAGACCTGTCTGTGGCTCAAAAAACATGGGGTGAGAAGGGGCTCTCGGTGGCACTGGTGGTGGTGGCAGCTGGAACTCGTCTTGCCCAGCTCTGCTCTCTCCTCTCCTGTCCTTCCCCCAGCCACAAGACGGGGCACAACCAGGACAGGACACGGGGCCGTGTCCCCAAACGTGCCGTGCTGGGGGTCCTCAGCCGGGCACGGCCCCGGCCCTGCACGCCCCCAGGTGTCCCCACGGTGTCCTCCAGCACCCACCGCCCCTACATACCCTATATATAGCCCTGCCGTGTCATCGCAAGGGGCGTTTTGCACAGATCAGGCACAACAGCATGGTTTCTGTTTCTAAAAAAAAAAAAAAAGAACAAGAAACAAATGCCCGATCTGTTTGATTCTTGTGCAGTAACTGCTGTAACAGCAGCTCTGAGGATTTTTTTTTTTTTTCTTTGCGATTTGATACTTAAACCACATTTCCTACGCCACTATTTTTTTATCGGCTTTTAGACATTGAGCTCTGTAACGGCTGCTTTTGCCTTTTCCACCAGAATGAATTCAAAGGCAGCGAACGCAGCAAACCGTACCGCTCATCTCGGCTTTTCCAGCCAGCTAGTCTTCATCAGAAATAAAGTCAAATAAATACAGATCACATTTTCTGTCCTGCAGTTAAAAGCCTGCCACCGCTGAAAGCTTTGCTTTCTTCTTCTTCCCCTGCAGCCTCGGCTAGCACCGAGCCCTGCTCATGAGCTGCTATGTGCAAACACACAGCTTCTTGGCTTTCCACCAGTATATATAAATATATGTAATTTTTTCCTTCGGAGAACCTGGAGGCTAAAGCAAGAGGGCAAAGGAGTACGTGACTAAAACATCCAAACTTCCTCTTTCATAAGCCATCACATGATGAAGTGCAATTACAATTCCTGCCTTGTCCCTGCCAATTGCAGGCGCATTGCCTCACCCGAGAAACCCGGCTTCTTCCCCGTGTGTGTGTGCGCGCAGAGGCAGCAATCGCTGCAGCCGCCTTGGCACGCCTCCAGCTCCGGGCTGGAGAAAGAGGGCAGTGGGTGGAAGACGAAAACAAGATCTGTTTACTTAGCATGCATGGATAAAGCGTCTTTCCAGCCGGGGAGCAGGAAGGGGGGGGGGGGCTGGTGAGAGAGCGAAGCAGCTTTACAGGACTTTGATGCAATGCGAAAGGAGGGCTGCACAGGCGAGCCGCCTTAACCCCCGCAGCCCCGGGGTCGCCCTACGCGGGGATGCACCGTGAGCCCCCCCAGGCCCCCGGAGCTCCCCCCGGCCCCCGGGCGGCCGCCGCGTGCGGGAGGCAGCTCCCCGCCGGGCCCTGCGCCCCGCCGCCCCCCGGCGGCCGAGCACGTCGGAGCTTCCCCGGGCGGCCCCCGGCGGCCGCCTCCCTCCCCCGTAACCTACATAACGCCGTGGGAAGGGCGGCCGCGGAGGGGGGAGCAGCCTCCGCCGCCTTCACCCCGCCCGGGCCGCACACGCGTGTCGGGATGCGCCCGCCGGGGGAGGCCTCGCCCGGCCTCGCCTCGCCTCCCGGGGAGAGCGGGGAGAGCGGGCAGAGCCCCCGGTGCCTGCCCCCTGCCTCCCGGTGTTTCGGTGGGGAGGCAGGGAAATGTCCGCTGTATGTACATACACATACATATATATATAACTCTATGTACTGGGGGGTGAGGGCTCGGCGTTTGTCGCCAGTTTCGCTCCTCTCGCACCAGGGACCCGCTGCTTTGTGGTTGGAAACGACAGGAAATCTAGAGTGCCCCGTTTCCTGCGCGAAACGACACCAGTTGGCAAAATAAATGAAAATAAACAGAAGGGGCACCCCTTTCTTTAAAAACAATAACGGTGATACTCATTTACGGGGGTCCCCGCGCGGCCAACAA
>CM021733.1:40195692-40258414 GCA_011075105.1 Heteronetta atricapilla
GGCCGTGCCCGTGCCCCAGCAGCCGGCCGCGGCGGCGCAGGCGGCGGCGGCGGCGGGGGGGCAGCCCGGCGAGCTGGGGCACAAGCGGCCCGGCTCCGTCTCCTCGTCGTCCTCGTCGTCGGGCGGCGGCGGCGCGGCGGGGGAGCACGACGGCGGCGCCAAGGAGAAGCGCGGCTCGGCCGAGAGCCTGCCGGCGGCGGCGGCGGCGGAGCTGGGCGCCGAGGGCAAGGGCCGAGCGGGCGGCGAGGAGTGGCTGGCCAAGCCCAAGACGGTGCGGGACACGCTGCTGGCCCTGCACCAGCACGGAGGGCACGCCGTGCCCCCCTTCGACAGCAAGTTCAAGAAGGAGCCGGGCATGGCGGGCGGCCGGCTGCTGGGCTACGAGACCAACGGGGCCGTGGCCAAGCCAGGTGAGGCGGCAGGGGCACCTGGTTGTGGGCACGGGGTGGCTTTGGGCACGGGGTGGCTTTGGACTCAGGGTGGCTTTGAGCATGGGGTGGCATTGGGAATGGGCTGCCGTTGGCCACAGGGTTGTACTGGGCACAGGGTGGCTCTGGGCATGGAGTGGCTTCAAGCACGCGGTGGCCAGGCGTGCCCACCAACGCCAACACCTGGACGCTTTCATGCTGTTAGCTTTGCAGCTGCGATGCCTTCTAACCTTCCTCCTCCTCCTCTCCGCCTTGCTTTCCAGGGGCCCGGGCAGCCCGGAAGAGGAAGCCGTCCCCCGAGCCGGAGGGCGAGGCGGGACCCCCGAAGATCAACGGGGAGGCGCAGCCCTGGCTGCCGACCTCGTCGGAAGGGATGAAGATGCCGCTGACGGCCACCTCCTTCATGTCGCCCCCGCCGCCCACCGCCTCGCCCCACTCCAACCGGACCACGCCGCCCGAGGCGGCCCAGAACGGCCAGTCCCCCATGGCCGCGCTCATTTTGGTGGCGGACAATGCCGGGGGCAACCACGCCTCCAAAGAGGCCAACCAGGTCCACTCCACCACCAGGAGGAACAGCAGCAGCCCCCCCTCGCCCTCTGCCATGAACCAAAGAAGGCTGGGCCCCGGCAGGGAGGTGCCGGGCCAGGGGGCCAACGCGGCGGGAGGGCTGGAGCCCGTGCACCCCGCCAGCCTGCCGGACTCGTCCCTCGCCGCCAGCGTCCCGTTGTGTTGTACCCTGTGCCACGAGCGCCTGGAAGACACCCATTTTGTGCAGTGCCCCTCGGTCCCGTCCCACAAGTTCTGCTTCCCCTGCTCCCGGCAAAGCATCAAGCAGCAGGGAGCCAGCGGGGAGGTGTATTGTCCCAGCGGGGAGAAGTGTCCCCTGGTCGGCTCCAACGTCCCCTGGGCCTTCATGCAGGGGGAGATCGCCACCATTCTGGCCGGAGATGTGAAAGTCAAAAAGGAGAGAGACTCGTGACTCTGCCGGCCTCGCAGCCCGACGCCACCTTTAACTCAAACTGCTTGAATTCTGTATATATCTATAAATATATATATATAAATATATATATATCTCCAAGACAAGGGAAATGTAGACTTCATAAACATGGCTGTATAATTTTGATTTTTTTGAATACATTGTGTTTCTATATTTTTTGAAGACAAAAGGTATGTACTTATTATAAAGGCATTTCTTCTAATTCTCCTCCTTTTTTTCCCTTTTTTTTTTTTGTTTTGTTTCCCCCCTTTTTTTTCTTCCCTTTTGTTATAGCAACTATTTGTTGTGCTTCCCTGGTGACAGTTACTGTTCAATGTAGGCTGTGACTTGCGCTGCTTTTTTTAGAGAGCACTTGGCAAACCAGAAATGCTTCTAGCTGTATTTGTATGCACTTGTTTCTTTTTTTTTTTTCTTTTTTTCCTTTTTTTTTTTTAAATGCCAAATACACTTTCTGACATTGTAAAGATCGCCTTACTGTCTGTGATTCCTTATTCCTGGCCCCTGTTTCTGTAGAGCTGGTCGCATGCAGGCTCGGTCCGAGGTGGTTGGGGAGCAGCGTGGCTAGCCGTGGCGGGGACGCTCTTTGCCACCCCGCGAGCCAGGCAAGCGTAGGGAGCACGAGGGGTTTCTCCCAGAAACGGCTGTCTCGTGTTGCGGCGGCAGATCCGCCGGATCGAGTCCAAAATTCCTCCGTGTTTCTCAAGGGAAGTTGCCTTCGGAGTAGGATGTGGAGAGGTGTCTGAGAGGCGCTGTTGAGTTAGGGATTTCTGGGTTGGTTTGTTTTTGTTGTTCTTTTTTTTTTTTTTTTTTTTTTCTTTTAAGGCAAAGTTGACCGCAGTTCACGTGATCAGTTGTAAGATTACAAAACTGCATTTGTTCACCAATTGCATACTATAACGTGGAATTTTGATAGCCAGCCTAATGACACGATTGGTGAATGCACCGACGTAGCACTGCCACCTCTGAAGGTCTTCAGCGTCACTTAAGGGTTTTTTTTATGTCTTTGGACAATGATGGGGATGTGGGGGAGAGACTGATTTTAATTTTTTTTTTCTAATTTTACTTTTAATTTTCAGATAGTGCAGGTGGACTTTGAGTTTGCTTATCAGTCACCTCTGGTGCTGTTGCTATTGTTACTATCGCTGACATGGTGTTTCCAAGTAGTGGCAGGTACAGTGTGGTACAATGACAGCAGTGACTGAGGTTCTGCCAGATTGCCTGCGGGCATATCAGTGACAGCCCAAATGTGGGTGGAGGAAACCTGTAATTTCCTTATTACGTGTGCTTGAAACAAACCTAATGCTATTCTTTGAAAATGAAAATATAAACTGGTTGAAATGAAAGCAATTAGGGCTTCACATCATGGCCACGGCCCTGCCTTTTAAGCTACTTTGGAGAACTCTTTTGTAAAGCCACTTCTTTTGATCACGCTTCTGCATCACCAAGCAGACTTCTAAAATCAATAAATCATTGGTTACTAGAAATAGTTGAGTCTTATAGTGATGTTTTTGTGCTGTTTATAGTTCGTTGGCAACACTGCAGCTGGACGAGCCCTTCTGTTGAGGTGTTTATAACTGGGTTATAAGTGGTTGTTCTGAGCAAAGGGGTGGCCAGGTCGTCCCTTCCCTGGGACAGGCTAATAAACACTCTTTGGTGCTAGAGGAGGAGGAGAAGGAGGAGGCAAAATTTGTTCAGCCGACTTTAATTTGAAGAATTTTGGGTGCTTTTGAGTCAACTGTTCTTATTGTGATAATGTTCAGACTGCAATTTAATGCAGAGTAGATCTTTTTTGGAAGACTTTTTTTCTCTCTCTCTAAAGAAATGGTCATTATTAGTATTTGAAGATCAGATCTGCACATGCACAGTAATTTTTATGAAGTGTTTAATGAGCACACCCACTACATTGTGTTCCATATTACAGGTCAATGTAATATTAGATAAGACTTGCATGATAAACAAATTCATTGAGTCAATATTACGCTTTAAAACTTATACCTATAGTCAAGATTGGTGTCTTATGTAAACACATTTAGCCAATTTGAAGAAAACGCACATTATATATATATATACCTATATATATACCTATATATATAAAAACTGTAAAGGATTCTTTGGAACCACTATGATCTGTGTAAATGTGTATTTAGGCACTTTATTAAAAAAGAAAATGGATTTTGAGCTGATAGATGGTAACAAGTTCTTCAAAGTTGCTTGGCATAATACCTCCTGTGGTATGGAGCTCATGTTTTTGGTTAAGGTGGTATCCCTACTTGCAATCCAAAACCAAAACTGAAACCCCGACACCCTCCTACAGAGGCCCCCCTTTTGTGCCACGGGGCGGCCTGGTGCGCAGCCTGGTGAGGGCCGGGCCTGCTCCCCACAAAGCAGGGCCTCGCTGGGGCCCACTGACACCCCCGTGACCGGGCCCAGGCCCGAAGGCCATGCACCCTCCTCCCGACACGGGCTCTGGTGGCTCCCCGGGGTGGAGGGGACGGGGGGAGGCCCCGGGCCCACGGCCCAGTGCCTGTGCTGGCTCAGCTGGCCCACAGGCCTCCTGCCTCCATTACGTCTAGTCCTGGTCACCGTGAAACTGCAGAAGTGCAGAAGGAAACAAAACATTCAGAATCCGAGGGTTTTCATGCATACCTTGTTTTTCTCAATTTCAGCATTGCTTTTTTCCTTTCTGTTGCTTTACTCAGTTACAGCACCGGTGGATTCTCCATTTCTACCAGTTCACTCTTTCCTGGGCTACAGGCTTTTTTCTTCTTCTTTTTTTCTTATTTTGCAATGCTTTAACTGCAACAGTGCTACTGTTAATATTACTTTTTAAACTTTTTAAAAGGTGATACTGTAATTTGTGTAGTATTAAAAGTGTTTTAATGAAGAATGTGTGATTTTTTTTTTCCCAAACCCACTTTCATCCCATTTTTTAAAAGATCTATATTTTTGCTGGCAGGTCACCGGCATGGTGCTTTTACTCATAGTTGATAAACTCCAACGTTACAATTTTTACATATTTTTTTTCCCACTCCTTACACCAAATACAGAAAACTAAGAGCTTTAAACACCTCTTGTGCTTTATATATATATTAAAAAAAAAGCTATAGTTGCCTAAGTGCAATGTTTTGTTCTATTTTTTCAGCTACTACTTCTGACATTTATTTGTAGATAGGCTGAAGCACAGGGCAAGAGGCGGGGCGGGGGTGCGGAGCCCCCGGGCGGGAAGGCGCAGCACAAGGGAGGCTTTGACAGCCTTTGTGGTGGCCTCAGGAAACCTGGTCTGTTTTGGAGCTCCCTTTTTAGATGCGCTGTAAACCAGGCCATGGCAACCGTGTGTTTTTATGAAGTAGCACTTAGGAAAAGGGTATAAATACATTTGAGAGTGCTCTCTAGTGGTTTGTTATGTCAACAGAGCCCCTGGATCCTTTCCTTCTGTGCCCGGGCCAGCCCCGCTCGCCCCGCTGGCGGGGTGGCCGTGCTCAGGGGGATGCTGCGTGGGGACACCCTGGGTGGGGCGGTCACCTGCGTGGTGGCACCCGGGCACCAGCGTGGGCACACTGTGTGGTGGTTGGGTCTGGGCTCTTCGGGCATGCTTCGGGCATTTTCTCCTGGCACAGGAAAGCAGCATCTGCAAAGGGAAAACACCGGACCGTAAAATTCGTGGCACCAGCAGTGGCTGAGCTTGTTGTGAATGGAGGTGTTCGTAGTCGTGAATGCTGCAGCCTCAGCTTCTCCAGGGCAGCGGCCAGCAATTAGGTTGGAAAAGGCTTAGCCCTGAGCATGCTGTATTTCTCCTCCCAAAGCGATTGCATTTGGGGAGCTCCAGCTGGAGCAATTGAAAAATAATTTTTAAAAAAGCCCTTCCCCAACTGGACTTGGCTTGTTTAGGCACCACAGTTGAGTTGGGGATAAACTACGACTTCAAGCCTGCACTCCAGGAGATAATGAGGCGAGTAAAAAAAAAAAAATCGCTCAAAACATGTTTTTTTTTTTTTTTTTTTTTTTTTTTTTCTCCTGAACGCGGCAATTAAAACAGAAAGTGCATCTGGGCAACAAATGCATAGCTTGATTTTCTGACGCTGGTGAGTACCTCGGGGCAGCACCTCCCATGCGATGGCCGGGCTGGTCCCACGGATGACATGTGGGCCACCAGGACTCCTGAGTCACCCTCCTTCCCTCCTCCTTTGTTCCCAGGAGCGGGACCGCCTTTCCTCTGCGGCCGAGGTCAGGCTGCGCAGCAGATGAATGGAGGCATGTTCCCTGCTGCATCACGGCTCGCCGGGGCTGCAGCTCTGAAGTAACTCTTTCACTGCCTTCGGGCAGCCGCCGCAGCACGCCCTGGGCTTGTGGTTCAGACTTGGATTGCTCGCAGCCCCGTAGATGCTTGTGGATGCTCGAGAAGCCTTCCCTCTGGGAAATAAGAAACACAGATGTCTAGGATATTTAGATGAATAGGATACTTAGAGATTTCCTACGTGCATGTTAGGGTCCTTACTCTCGTCTTGTTTGATTGGCATAGGTGTGCTGGAGCCTGCTAGATGGAGCGATAACCACATGTTTATTTTTATGCACACTTCAACCAAATTTGCTTTTCTTTCTGCTGCTCGAGAGACATTTTTGTAGAGATTGGTCCAGCAGAGTAAATGCCAAACCTCCACATGCTGCATCAGGTGGAAGCTCCGTGTACCGTGAGCTCACGAAGACGCCAGGAGCAGCTGGCGCAAGCTTCCCGCTGCAGCCCACACCTCTTCCTCCCATTGCTGTTAACTCAGGAAACCCTGCAAGCAGCACCGCTGCCTGTCAGCCCCTGCCGCCCCGCAGGCAGTGGGGAGAACCCGTCCTGCCCTGCATGGCCCCGGGACCCCCACCTCCCCACGGGACAGGGGGCAGGGGCCAGGCACGGGAGCTCAGCAGGGCAGCAGGGCTGCTCTCAGGGAATATGAAGAGACTCTGGTTTTCCCGGAGACCTCAGCCACTAAAGGAGGGCAGCTGCTGCTCGCTCGGTACAGACTGGAAAAATGCAAAGCATGCGATTTCTTTTACCCTTTTCCACCCTTTTCCACTACAAAACATTTACTCCCCCCTCCCCCCCAGTGCCCTTTTTTTTTTTTTTTTTGGCAACCATTTGAAAACAAACAGAAGATGAGTAAACAGAGATGAAAGGGGTTACTGGTTCACCAGGTCGCTCCCCGGCAGCTGCAGACAAGCCCTACTGCTCCCGCACGGCCCCGGGAGCTGCTGGGCAGGGGCTGCCACGGGGTGCGGGAGGGAGCTCTCCCCCGGTAATGGGGCCTGGGGATGCCACCTGCTCAGCCAGGGGCACAACAAAGGGAAACAGATTTTCCCCTTCTTCCTGTGGCTGTGGTTTTTTGTTGTTGTTGTATTTTTTTAAATCTTTCTGAACCAAAGGAGGCCCGAAGATTTTTTGGTTTTGTTTTAATCAAAACAAATGGATTCCCTTCATTTTCTTCCACCAGAAAAACAGTTTTTCTCCAACCCTTTTTTACAGGACTGTCATATTCTCCAACTGTCTAGTAGTAAGAAGACTTACAGATATTAGGCAATAACTGTATAATGGAATGAGGCGTTTAATTTTGTCCAGACTATTTACAACTCTTTTTATTTCTGTTGACTTACTGAATTCAGCTGCTGCTCAGCAGTAGGAACAAATAATTTTCTCTTTTAAGATGCATCATCCCTAGCTAATAGTTAGCTCAAAACATGAGGCTACTCCATGAAAGACTTTGTGGGAGCAGAGAAAGGTGCTGCTGAACGTCACCTCTCATTCATGTCAGAAGAATCAGGAAATAAATCAGCTCCTGCACACTGACTCATGTCTTTGCAGGTCTGACTTCATGCATTGCAGTGGAGCCAATCCACTGTAAGAACCACTTTTTCCATCGCACTTCTAAGACCTAATTGGACTGTAATAATTAAAGAAACCCACCGACTTTCCTGTGATTTAGTCATGGTGTTTGAATGGGGCTCGACCGATTTTCCCTATGAGAACACAGCTGGGGCAAAGCCGCCTTCAGAAATTACAGAAGGAAGGAGTGTTTTCTTGCAGAAAGCACTGTGCTGTCTTTGTTAAGGCCGGACAACAAAACGCTTCATGCAGGAACTGTGATGGGTTTCTGGTTCCCCGTACCTCGGAAGAAGAGTGCTGAATGGGCCCTGCTGGGGCTTTAACGTGCGGTGCCAGGGACTGTAATTTGTTCAGAACTTCTGTTTAGGCATGTAGGCTGCGTCTTCTGGCTTTCCCATAGGAAACAAACAATGATAAACAGCATGAAGCAACGGTGTTTAGCTGTGCCATTACATGGCTGTTTTGATGATTACTTTCATATTGCGAGAGGCCTTCTATCTGTGTAAGCCCTTCTGAAGCCCTCTGAGGAGACAAACAGCCTGTGTCCCTAACCAAACCAAACACATTTTACCCCCAAACTGAATATGTTTTGCCCCCTCAGGGAGGGCAGCGGTGGTGGCCCCACTGGTGTTGTGAGGTCCTTGTGCCCGAAGAAGGTGCAGGCTGGCAGCCCGGCCGAGTGAGGCTCCCTCTGTGTTATCTGCCCAGCACGGACATTTTGAGCCATGTCGGCAGCGTGTTTCTTCATCCCGTGTCAGTAATGTTTCCTGACATTTAGTGTTTTGGGGTGGATCCCTTCCTTTTCTACAAGAAGTGCCAATTTTAGTGCGGTTTTGATGGATAACAGTCCGCTAAGCACTGGAGCAGCACCAATAACGCTGTTTGGTGTAGGCAGTCCTCTGGGCTCCCTGGGGAGCTGAGCCCTTGCCGCATGAGGATGGCATGTCTGTGCTGCAGGCACCTTCCCTGGGAGAGCACCTTCAGAGGTGCCTGCAGGGGAAGGTACTGCCCTAGAGGGTTGGATTTGGGCCACCTTCAGCCTTCTTGCTAGAGGAGCCTCAGGGCTTGTTTGGGCTCACTCCTTGTCAGCCCCACAGTGATGCTGTGGTGCTGCCTGTCTCCTGGTGCTGATGGCCAAGGGGGGATAGCTGGTGGCTCGCAGGCTACGTATCTCCATGTAGTCCTCCAGTGCTGGTGAGCAGCACCAGGGCAAGCTAGAGTCCGCTAAAGCCTGATTTCAAAGAGGAGATAAAGGACTTCATGGGGACTGTCTACTTAAGAGAGCTACCCTAGGTGCCAGTCCTACTTCTGCCCATTGACGGTGGGAGCTGGAAGGTAGCTGGTCTACATCCCTCATCACTCCTTTGAGCTAAGGTCCAGGCTGGCACCAAGGACAGACTACAGATGGCAGTCTGAATTTAATTCCTCTTGCTCAGTTGGTATGGGGCATGCTGCTTTGGGTGAACCTCCTCCCATCACTTCCCAGTAACCAAACTTTGGGTTTTATCATGCTAGCCACAACCATATCAAATGGGGTCCAGATTGCTGGGAGCCATTGTACAGAGTCAGACAGCAGTGGTTTAGGCCAGCTGTGTGCAGGACATAGGGTAAGTAATACAAGGGAAATAGTGTCATTTGGGCTTCATTGCCTTTTAAAGTGGGCTTAAGGATGGCTAAATAAGGTGTGTTTAACCACCAGGTGAAAAGCAAAGATTTTCAGGGGCTGAACTGCCCCTGAAAAACAACACACACACACAAAAGCATCCTTCTTTGCTATCCCTTCTCCTTATAACCCACCTGAATGGGATGCCATCCTGCCAGCAGCTCTGTCATGGACTTCACCGGTTCCACGGGGGTCCCTGTAGGTAACATTACCGCAGACGTGCAGGAAGGATCCGGCCCTACATGCAAGTGATGAGTTACAACACACTGTTTTGCTCTAATTATTTATAAGAAATCATTTAATTATAAATAGGTTTTTCAGTTAAATGTATTGCTAGCATTACCTTATCACTTATTCATAATTAACTAAATCATAGCAGATTTCTATGTTATTATCATTTCCATACACTATAAATTATTCAGAAGAAATGTTGGTCCTGTCAGGGTGCTTGGTACGTGCAGATAAGATGAAGGAGCTCCCTAGGCCTGAGCAGAGAGAAGTTTCTCCGTCTCAAACCTTTCCACAAGTGTGTGTATAGGAGAACTGGGAAGGAGAGGGGCAGGGGGTGACTGATGGATGCAGTGAAATGCTGGCTCCTAACGTCACTGTCGAGAGGCTCCCTGCCCCATGGCGGGCATCTCCTGGCTGCTTTTCAGAAGAAGCAGAAGGAATTGCAGAGCGTATGGGTGAAGGACTTGAGGCTGCTACTGAGCCACTGGCCTGCCTTTTCCACACTGTGTTTCTTGGGACTGGAATTCAAGGGAAGGGTTTTGTTGTCACTGAAAGCTCTGCTGGCCTCTTGAAAAATGAACAAGAAATACTGCTGGAAAATTCACAAGCAAACTAAATTTAGAAACATACGTATAAGGGACTGCAATGATTTGCTTCAGGTGAATTTACCTGGGAAACACAATTCTTACTCATGAATAACAAAAGAAAAATTTGTGTCCCCAAGCTGAATCTCACGAGTATTTTAAGATTGTCTCCGTGGTACTGGCATCTCACTGGCGTATAATAAATAGGAAAGTCTGGGAGAGTTCTTTGAAGCCATTTATTACTGATGCTGTCTCCTTACCCACGTCCTAATTGTCTTTCCAATGTCTTTCCTTGGCGAGTCCTGGGCTGCAGGCCGTGTGGGACGGTGCTCCATCACCCTCAAGCATGCCAGGGAGCTGGCAGAGGTGGGAACCAGGGCGAGCGTAATGGGGTCAGACGAGTGGAAGGAGTGACGAATTCGGGAACGGCGGCACGGTTGAGGAAACAGAACGAATAAGGCTAAGCACCCAGCTGAAACAGGGAGCCTCATTTGAATAGCTCGATCCGCTCCCAGAGCGGCTTTCCTGCTGCTGGCATGTCTGCACTGCACGTCTGCATTTGCCCCTCGGGAAGCGTGAGTGTATCGCCTCCGTGGGGAAATCCCTCGGGAGCACGGCTGGCCACCGAGCCACGGCCCTGCTGCGGCGAGGAGCCTTGTGCCCGCTCTTCCTCTTCGCATTCCTTGCCGGGTGCCTTTTTGCACGGGCTCTACTACGCTGATTTCAATCCGTTTCCAGCTTTGCTTTGGGTAAGTTGGATAAATGTTTAAAAATGTTTCTCTTAAGGTGGAACAAAGCCCCATGCTGTGCTGTTTGGCCTGGAAACCCCTGCAGGCTGCTGAGGTGGCAGGCCTGGAGGAAGCGACAGAGCAGGCATGACATGGGGCACTTCAACCTCTCTGTGCTCCTGGGATGAGCCTCAGGCCAGCACCACCACTCACCTCCTTGTCTTGGAAATGGCCTCATCCGCTGGAAATGGCCCTGCTCGGAGAAAGGAGGGCTCAGCAAAGCCCCTGAGTCTTTGCGGGGCTCAGGGGGCAGCACCTCGTGCCTGTGCTCCCCTTCCCTCTCGCAGACCTGGTGCTATTAGAGGAGAGGAAGGCAGTGGAGGTGATGGAAACAGAGGAAGGAGCAGATGAGCTGCACCCCCTCGTGCGACCCACCTGATGGAAGGTGGTCACGGTGGCTCTGCCGCTAGTGTGGCCGTGGAGCGTGTGCAGCTACACGCCGCGTGTCTGGCATGCAGATGTTTGACCTTCATTTGGCTACAGTCACCCAGCAGTGGGTAGGTTTCTTATGTATACGCGTTTAATAGAGCTATCCTCAGCTATTGCCAACAGAGGGAGGTTTGTTGGATTTAATCCTCCGCAGCAGCCTGTGGGATGCTGGAGACAGATCCGCTCCTGCCATCCCCTGCCTGACGCTGAGCCAGGAGCAGGCTCACTCCCCTTCCCTGGGCCATAATCACCATTTCTGCCGAGCTCCCCGGGTGCCAGCTGCTCCCTGCTCGGCTCCAACAGGGCCCTCAGCAGCTCACGGTGCTCGACCCATCCTCCTTCCCCGTGTGGGCCTGGGGCCGTGCTGCTGGCTGTGCCGGAGTCGCCGGGGGCTCACAGAGGATCTGGCTCCTGTGAATTTGCTCCGAGTTTCACTCGGCAGCGCAGGAGGAAGCAGGGGGCCTCCTTACAAAAGAGCAGGGTTGGTTTCCTCGGTCTGGCAGACGGCACTGAAACTGTACTGTTCTTCTGGAGAGTTCCCCAGCGGTGCTGGGAGAGTGGCAGGAGGGGAGAGCTGCAACACGATGCCTCTCGCGCTGGCAGCAGCTGGGGCCAGCAACACTCCAGCCCCCCCTTCTCTCATGTCTGAGCCTCAGCCGAGCAAAAAGGAAATTATTAGTTTGAAAATCAGATTTTAGTGCGGTGGGATGTCTCTGCCTGCTGCTGTGCCCAGCATGCCATCCCCTTGCTTTCAAGGGGGAAAATGCACTCTGCCCCTGGCTTTGCAGGCCCTACCTGACGTGGGCCCGGCCGCCAGATCTGGCTGAAAACCCTGCGTGTGTGCAGTCGTGGTGGCACAAGGAGAGCGGTGGCCAGCTGAGACCAAGGGAGGGAAGGGCTGCCAGGCCGAGCAGCAGTGTGCTGTGGGGTTGGCTTCAGTGCCCTGCAAACCCTCCCTGTGCTTCTTCTCCCACCCCGTCCTGCGATTACAGAGGGCCTGCTGCAGAGGTGTGGGCTCAAAGTGCCCAAAAAGAGGCTCACCAACAGAGCCGGCTTTCCCTTCCTTTCCTTCACCACCTTTCTGTGTGAGCTAGCACCTGATACTTGTTTCCATTTTTAAAAAAATGAAAAATAAAAGGGATAAGTGGTCCTAAAGGTCAATAACCTGTCTGTGTCCATCCACACCACTGGTAAGCGCAGGAGAGGACGCGGTCCCTGCCCTGGGCCCCAGGGAGCCCTGGCTCCCCTGCGGGCACAGCGTGGCAGGCAGGAGTAAGCAAACAAGCAGAAATTGCCCTGACTTAGCAAGAGGTCATGCAGAAAGATCCATGCTGGCAGACGAGACAGTGTGCTAAAGATAACTGTTCGACAAACTATATTTACTCTCCCTTTCTGGGAGGACTTAGAGGGGATTTGGAGCATTGTGCTAATACAAGCCATTCAGCGCCTGTGGTGGAGGAGGTGCCTCCTCCGGGCTCCTTCACGTGTGTGTCTTTACAAGCCGTGCGAGGGGGCACTGCTGAAAGTAGCCTTGTCTCCTAATTGTTTTGGGAATGCTCATCAGCCTGCTTGCCCTTCCCGACCAGCAGCAAACGGGCAGCGATGCGCTATGAGCAAACAGCTGCTGCCTTCCCACCACCACCATTTTGCTCCTCAGGCAACGTGAGTTATCCCTGCTCCCGCTGCCCTGCTCACCTGCGGGGGATTTGACCCATTTCAGGGCTGCTGGAGGCAGGGGAAAGCCTGGTGTCTGCGCTTTGGGGAAATCTCTGCAATGACCTAAGTAAAGGCAAATGGGGGCAGTGCTGAACGCAGGGGGAGGAGTGCAGAGACAATCCTCCCCAACAGGCACAGATTTTCAGCTGATGCTCGTAAGCTTTCCACTGTATGGGGAAAGAGGCACTTGAGACTTCGAGTATGCAGTAACCATGACGAATACAGAAGTACAGAAACAGCTCTAGGCAGCTAGAAAGAACAATACCGAACAAACAAATTAGCCATCTGTACCATCTCTAGCTCCGAAAAGTAAACATAAACACAGGCCCTGGAAAGAACCGCACTCATAACACACCGCTTAGCTCTGCCAGCCCTGGGGGCAGCAGGGACCAGGGGAGCAGGCTCCTCGCTGCCTCCCTTCAGGTTGGCTCTGGGCTGCTGGAAAACCTTCCTGCAGGCTCTGCAGGAGGGTGGACCACCGGGGCGCTCCCCCCGCCAGTGACAGTGGCGGTGACACCATGGAAAATCTCGACCCCGGGGGGGAATGTCCAGCATTAGCATCGCAGAGACTTCCTTTCCCAAGCCCTAGGCAGTGAGGGTCTTGTGATCCTTCCTCTCGCCTCTCCTTTGGGCGCAGCGGGGCGTTGGGAAGGTTATAAATACAGGCAACTGTTTGCTGTAATCCATCTCTGTCCGTGGGGATCAGCAGAGCACCAGGCTCCTCTTTCCTCAGTCCCAATTTATCTCTGATTGACTCGCCCATCCCGTGGCCACCATTCATAATCCTCGGCTCGTTGCCTCTCCTGCTGAAGTCTCCTTATATGCCAAACACCCACGGATGGCTGCCTTAAAAACATCACCCTCTTGAGATGGAGCGGTGCCAGGGTGCTGGTGCTTGGGGTAGTGGGGTGGCTGCTTTGGGAGCCCCGTTCCCTTCTGTCCTGCCCAGTGGGAGATGGGTGACTTACTCCAGAGGAGAGCGGGTGGAAATGGCCAGGTCTGGTAACACATTGTGCTGTGGGAGCCTGGACACAGAGTATGAGGACCTGGACATTTGCTCCTGTAGAGGACCTGTGCTGTGTACCTAAGGAAGGGAACCAGGCCCCGGGTGCTGCAAACCAGGGCCGTGCTCCCTGGGCTGCCCAGAGGTAGCTCTGCGCAGCACCACGTCCTACCAGCCCGGAAAGGACGCTGGTGGGACACGTCCCTGCTGACACCCCAGATGTCCTCCCGCATCCCAGCCCGGGCTGCATCAAGGGGGCTGCTCACTACCTGAACAGGTTCCACTTTTGGGTCTCCTGGGCTGTCCCTTGCCTCCTGCAGTTGGTGCAAGGGCTCCACAGGGAGTGGTTGTATGGGAAATGCTCAGCCCATACCACCACCAGAGGCCATTTGGGGCATGCTTGCGAAGCAGCACTGCCATCTCATCGCTGTTCCAATCGGTAGGCAGGAACACGTTTGCTGTTGGTGTAGAGATCAGCACTATCTAGGCCTGATTGCATCCTTTTGGGGAAGGGCAGAAGCAGGTGACACCCGAGTTGGGGGCAAGGATTAGGAGAGCAATGCAGACTGGAGGAGAAAACAAACACACCCATGAAAGGGCGGCAGACCAAGCCTAAAATCTGTCACTGTCAGAGAAAGAGCAACAGCAGCATCTGTCTAACAGCACATACTGATAGGGTAGGAGCTCTTTGTTGGAGTGTGACCTTCAAGCCATCGCCAGGAATAGATTTTGGCTCCGATTTCAGCCCTAAGTAAAGCACCTTCTCCTGTCACGGTTTTGAAGAGGAGGTATTTCAGTTTCCAGAAGCAAGCAGAGCTCACAGAAGGCAGCCGATGGCCCTGGCATGGAGGAGGCTCAGAAAACTGCCAGGCTCTGCACTTTGTGAATGACACGGGGACAAAGGGACTCGATGGGCAGCGTCCCCCATGTGCACTGCCTCGCACCAGCTGGTAATGAGGCTGCGTCTTTTCTTCCAGCCTGTAAAGAGCCATTGCCTTTTTTCAGTTTGTCCAAAGCACCGAGTATTTCTAACTCAGCTGTTTGTTATTTGTATATTTGTAACTCAGCTGTTGTCCCAGGCTCTTGCTGCTGCTTGCCATACCAGAGTTGTGTTTCTTTTTGAAGCCCCCAGCCAAGGGGAAGCACAGTTTCTGAACCAGGGAAAGCGGGCTCCCATTCAAGTTAGCGGAGGTGCAAGATGGGACCCAGAGGCCAAACAGCCATCTGTTTTGCAGGGCAGCTGTAGCGTTCAAGCCATATTAATCACGCTTCCCTCTTTGACACCCTGCCCCATCTATTTCACAAAAGTGGCTATGAAATATGGTGTCCATGCTGTCCTTGATGGGAAGTGGCAGCTCAGAGGGTGGCACGAGCAGCCAGGAGGCACAAACCCTGTCTCTAAGGTGGATCTGCACCCCCCACCAGCCTCCTGAACAGCCCCAACCAGGGGAAAAAAATGGGTAGCGTCCCATGCACATGCTGCCTGTCCTCTCACATCCCGTAACCACCTCCAGGAAGAAAATATTTTGCTAAACTTCACCCAAAATGAGAGGTTTCAGTTCACTGGAAAGCCACATCTGATTTGACTCTGGAGCCTGAGGAGCTGAAGTGAAAATCCAAACAAGCTCCTGAGAGCAGGCAGGGGGAGGGAGGCTGCTGCTTTTACCTCTGGAGCTTAAATCTCTATGCCTTCAGGAACATTTTCTCTGCTTCTCTGGAATGTCACGTCAGCAGTCGCCGAGGGGAATGCCAGCCTCTTGCTGCTGGCTGCGTCCCCCCGCTTGCTCCGCTGGGTGGGCTGCGAGGCGCGGGGATATTCCCCGCCACGCAGGTAGGAAGTCTGCCTGGCAGCCTTTCAGAACGAGGAGCAGAGAGGGATTTGCAAGGACTGCTGAACGTGCAGAGGTCTGGCACCATTAAATGGCTTCCCACAGGTGAGGACCGTGCTGCTGCTCTGTGGACCAGGTGCTGCAGATGTTTGCCTCGGCCAGTCAGCTGCAGCACTGCCAGCAGGTTGGAAAGCCACCAAGACACGGGGGCAAGGCTTTTTATTCACCTTGTGTCGCTTGAAATGAGCTCGAGGAATGCGGCAGAAATCCACTGTGTCTCATAAAAGCCCAGCAAAGCTGGGGATGGACAAGTTTCTTCACAGTCCTTGTGAGGAATCTAGGTAAGGGAAGCTGCACCCTCCCTTCCCCAGGAAGCCAGGACCTGAAATTTTCCAGCAGTGGAAGCTGTGGTGGAGGCAGGATGTTGTCCTCTGCAGCCATGTGTCTCCTGCTGTTGCTAGCACATTTAGCAAATTCTGGGATCCGGTTTTCTTCCTAGCAGGAGCGTGCCAGCAAGGTCCTACATAACCAGAGATGGAAAGAAGAGGCTCTGTGCACACAGCCGGCGACTGGTAGGAGACGCAGTGACATTTGGCATCTGCAAGGAAGTTGACAAAGCTGTTTTCTCCATAGGATGCCAAGCTGGTGCGGCAAACAGAAAGAAGGGCCTTTGTAGATACCTGGCTTCGGATGAGCATCCTACATAGGCACAGTAATGGCTGTGGTATTTTTGATGCATCCGAAAACATCGCGTGGTATTGCTTGATTCATAGTGGGTTGGCAGAGACCAGAGGGGGCGGGGGGACTTTTTATTTTGTCCTTCTCTTGTTGTTGCTGTTGTTTTCTTTATTATTAGAAACCACAGCACTTCTCTGCAGTGCTGCAAAAATCCTGGAGCACCTGAAATTGCCTGAGATGCTGCAGCAGAAGTCATAATCCTGCTCCCGTGCCACCAGGAGCCTGCTCACACCTTCAGAGAACGAAACCCAAAGCAACGCACGGTGCCGGCTGCAGCCGCCCTCTGTACCCACAAGCAGCCTTTCTGTACAGGGCAATTACAAAACACACAAGGTTAGTTTTATTACCACATCCAACAGGCATGAAAGATGCCTCACAGGCCTGCGGGATAATTACCGGTAGTTAACACTCTCCCCAGTTCCTGCCCCTCCACGGCGCAGGTCTGCAAGCTGGGAGGACAGGAGCTGCCTTGTCAGGACAGGGCGCGCTGGCAGCAACGCTGCTCCCGTCCCCAGGGCTGCACCCCCTGGTCCTCGCACGGGGTGCTAGGGACCCTTCCCTAGGGTCTGCCGGGTGTCGTGGGATGACGGTGGGAGGAGGAAGAGGCTGGGTGCCAAGGGCCGCTCCTCAGCCGCGGAGGCCAGGAGGCAGCAGCAGGAGGACCAGAGGGGTTGCGCCTCAGCCTGGGTGCTGCCGGGGAGGCAGAGCAGCACTGCGAGCGCCCTTTGTTTTGCAGATCATGGCAAAGCTCCTGGAAATTAAACTATTCTTCACGCGTAATGAACTGTGCGCGTCCCGCACGGCAATAAAGATATCAAAAGTAGTGCTAGCAACTAATGTGTGCCATAAATACCAACTCATATTCGTAGTATATTCGCACGGCCATTACAACTAAAATATAAATGGGGTTTTTATTTTAAACATTTAATATTAATCAAATGGTTATGAAAATACATACCAAACAACTGTGACACGCTCATGGCCTAAATAATAAAAATGAAATGGGTGATGAATTCCTGTGAAAATTTAATTTGCAAAATAAGGAACATTGCATTAATAAGACATAATTATATCATCAAATATTTACCATTATTTTCTGGAATCCGTTTTATTTTTATTTTACATAATAAAACAGTGGGTACACAAAGCAGCAGGCTGGGCCCTGTCCTAACTCTTTCTGTGCCCCCGGGTCTTGCAGGCTGCACATCTGTAACTCAAGTTTCGATGCTCTGCCTCATTGCTTGCCGTCCAAGGAATACCAAATCTAAGATGTTAAGAATCTTAGTTCTGGCATCCCCTCTCCTTTGCTGATCAGTACACACTGGTACATTTGTTTCAACGCTCACCTCTACCACAGGTGAGGTGGTTGGCTGGGACAGGCCCGGAATGGACAGCAGTCTCACCTGGGCCATGGAGCGGGCACGTGTGCTTCCCAAAATCTGGCCACGGAAGCAGCCAAGGCTGCCACATCGACGTCCCCCTCCATCTGACTGCCAGGCCGGGGCTGTGTCCAGCACAGAGCTACACGGGCTGAGGGCCGTGTCCCCACGCTCGGCAGGAAAGGCCACGGGGGTGGTTTCTCCTTCAGCTTTTGGAGGGTACGATGGCTGCTGCCCGGCTTGGTGTCATTCTTGTTTCAGGCTGCTTAACTCAGCCAGCGCCAAGAGACTCGGTGAGTTCTTGTTTTTTTTTTTTAGGTTAATTTGGAAAACTTCCCTGATTATACATCTGCCAGTGCAATTTACACCTCTGAGGATTGGGTTGATTAGAGAATCAGTGAGAATGATTAATTTTATTCATAGAAGGCAGGGCTATGAGCGCGCTGCAAGCAGAGCCTGCGACTGCGCTGCTACTTCCTTTAATTGTTCAGCTGGGTCCCTGGCAAGCCCGAGCCCAAGCTGCACGAACTCGCTCCGCAAACACTTCTGCTAGCCCGAGCTTCGGCAGCCCTGCAGAGCCAAACCAGGCCCGGCCTGTCTGCTGGCTCTGAGCTGGAGGCACAGCCTCCCCACATGCCGGAGCAGCCTCCTGCCTTTGGGCTGAGGCACGGCCGCCTGAGACGCGAGGCTCTGGGCCTGCCTGCTCAGGGGAGGCGAGAGCGCAGCGGCCTCTGCTCCGGGATGGGGAAGGGGCCGCCTTCAGGTACAGCTGGTCACTCAGGTATGGGGACGGGGACGTCGCCATTCCCCCCGCTCAGGACCCAGGCAGACAGAGGACAGCGTCCCACTGCAGGCCTCCTGCTCCTCGGGGGAGAGGCTGGAGAAGAGCAGGAGCGGTGGCGACCTGGAGGAGGTGGCTCTCAGGGGAAAGGTTAAAAGAACTGGTTTGCCCAGTCTGCAAGAGCGGAGGATGAGGGCAGACGTGGCAACGTGTCAAATATGTAAGGATTGCCATTAGACCAACTAGTCTCCAGGTAGACAGAGAGGGAGGTGAGTTGTTCCTCAGTGAGAGTGACCTGGGTTAGGTCTGATGGAAAAACATGTCTAACTACCAGGAGAGGCGAGCCCTGGCAGAGGGCTGTCCCTGCCACCAGAGGTATTTTAAAAAGGTTAAACAAATACCGGTCGGAGAAGTCAAGAAGAGAGGGAGAGGGAAGACGAGAGGGGCTGGGCGATCTGTGCAGGCCCCTCGAGCCATACATGTCCACAGCTGCTGGGATTCTGGCGGGGGCAGTGCCCGAAATATGTCTGGTGAATTCCAGTTGTGAAAGTGACTCCTCAGCCCAGGTTGTGTGTCCTCCTAAAATGGTCCTTGGCCTTGCAGAAAACCCATGCCTCTTGTAAAACAGGCCACTAAGGGCATCAACAGCACCTGTATCCCTGAAAATATGCACTTTTTTTTTTTTTTTTTTTTAAAAAAATATTTGATATGATTTTCTGCAACCTTGCTTCAAGCCTGGCTGAGTTTTGAACTCATTCAGATCAAAAGTTTCTTTATTGGCATGACTACAATGCCGGCACTGCCAAAGCTAACATATAATACAAATTAAATGATAAGTTGTATGAAATATTCTTTCATCCATATCCAACAGTAATATTGTAAGATGTAGAGACCTGACCTCCTTCCTTAAAAACATGAAGGAAAAAAAAAGAAGAAGAAGAAAAAAAGAAGTGCCAAAAAAGAGCAGCCAGGAAGAAAGGAAAAGTTATTTGCTGTTGTGCTGGGTGTTAGCTTAACTAAAAAAAAGGGGGCTGAGGTTAAGCAGAATGAAGTTAATGTGTAGAATTGGTCAGTTTAGCCAATCCTATCTTAAAAAAGCTGCTGTCTCATTCGTGGTCTACCTAAGCCAGGAAATTTAGGTACAATGTACTCAGGGATCTTACTTGGGCTGCATTTACGTAGACCAGAAAATGTTTTGAGGTCATGTTATTTTAGGCTCAGCTAAACTCATTCACCTTTTCAGGTCCTGTGCCATGGACATGCTCCGCAGCCCATGCTGCACAGTGGTTCTTGGTGTTCATCTACAGCTCTGAAGATGGACCAGAAGTAGCACACACATTTCACAATTTATAATATATTTATAGAGCCAGATATGTGTGGAAGAAGAGCTAAAACAGGGAGAAGAGAAGCACATAGCGATTGCACAGTGAAAAAAAAAAAAATGAAATAAACTTTTTAAAAAATGGCTTTGCTGCCTGTTGCCCTTAGTTTAAGCAAACTCTGCCTGTCGCCAGGCGGTGACTTTCTGGCTTGTCCCTATTTCTGCCTGCCCGCCCACCCACCACCCTCTCTGTGCTATTTCTCGCCGCTTCCCCAGCTGACCCATGCCCTGCTGGGCTGCACCAGTGCCTTTTACGGCAGGGACGGGGAGGCAGAGGGCAAGGACACACGGCCGAGGTGGCATGAGCAGCGGGGAGCAGGCACGGGAGGCCAGGGGGTGTATTTAGCCCCGCGAGGAGGAGCGCTGTGAAAAAAAACCAGGGCAGCCCCCGCCTGGCAGTGGGGCCACGCAAACCTGCCTGCGCCCATGCTCACTCCCTTGGCACCGGGGTGGCTGCCGACAGCACCTCCCTGCTGACACAGGGGTTCGTCCCGAGCGCAAAAACAAATGGCTGAGGACCCACGTGCTTTGCTTTGCACAGGGCAGAAGCTAGGGCAAACCCTGTCACTCACCCGCAGATATTTTGGCAGCGTCAGTGGATATCTGCATGGCTGGGAATTTCAGTCCCTGCACATCTCCGGTGACAGCACACTCTCTAGCTGAGCGTGGCATTTGCTGATCATTATTCCGGTGCGGTGAGCAGGCTCGAAGCTTTGCAGTCACAAGAAGCACATTCCTCCGGGTTTACCCTTCTCACCTTACCGGTGGCGGTGTGACCCCAATAGTGATTCGCACCTCTCAAGTGCGGCGGGCGCCAGGCTCCCACGTCCCCCTGAAAGGCAGGCGGGTCCCTGCCTGGTTCACCTCCAGGGCTGGAGCCTTTCCCGGCCGCTCGACAGTCGGGAGAGCTGTCTGAAAGACACCCACCCGCCCGGCTGGTGTACGTGTTGGGAGTCAATCCTGCGTGCTGCCAGGGCTGACATTTGGGAACTGGCACGCGTGGATGCTGCCGCACCTACGTGTGTATCTGGAGGGGCTTAGCTGGGGAATCTGATTCATTGCAGATATGCCTGCCATCCCCTGCTCCTGCCGAACGACCCCCGCATCAGGAAAACTACAGCAAATGTGTCAGAATTATTTTTTTCCCCTGTATCAGAGCTTTATTCAGGAGACACCACGGGTATCTACTGGGCCCCTAACTCGCAGTGGGGTCTGGCCCTACCTAGGGAGCTGACTGCGGACAGTGCAGGTGGTATTTTTGAAATTAATGAGGCGTTCACATGTGAAGCGGGTGGCTGTTTTTTAGGCAGTGCTGAGCATCTACAACTACTACCACATCCACTCAGAGCATGTTGGCACGGAGCACCCTGGAAAATTAGGCCATGTTTCTCCAGTGCAAGAGGCTCGTTGATGTGTGGGATATCAAATGCGTAAAATTATTTGCACTTTGCTTCTTAATAACAATAAAAGGATGAGTCATAATTACTTTCTGGGAACATTAAAATCCTAGACACAATGCTTCTTGTATCGCACAGCGAGTCCGTGCAGCACAGTGTATTAAATGCTCTCCTTTATTACAGAATAGTGATGCCTAATAACTCCCGAGCTCGAGTTTCACCGCAGCATTTATAATTCACGTGCATAATAACATTTTTTCCATTTAACAGCCCGGGGCAGACGCAGCAACACGTTACATAGCACTGGTGCAAATAACGAGATAGGATGATGTCATTTGGTAGCGTTCCTCCTAAGCGATCTAAAAATATTCCCTCTCCCACCTTTCATTACAGCCTTCTCCCTTCTGCCTGATGCTTTTGCGCCAGTTTCCATGGTAACAGCTTCTTTTGTAGCCCGGGCTGTGAGGGGAAGGATTCATGCAGATGTTGTCATTGATCCAACACCTTGCGGCAGCTTTTATGGCGCATTGTCTTCGTTTCCTGCCCTCGTGTCTCCCTTCCACCCAGCGAGAATGGCTCCGCACTCTTTCTCCTGCCCGCTGCCTTTGATCTGGAGGAAGGGAAGGGCAAAAGTATTGATCAGATTTTATTATGAACCCTAATCCTTCTCCAGGCACTTTCTGAAAGCTTAAAATAATGCGCCGTGGAGCCTGCCACAGGTTTCCTCGTCCAGTTGTTAAAATGGGTGCCTCACGCAGAAATGCTAGAGGGATCAAGAGTGTTAAGCGTTGGGAAACCCTAATTAAAACCTCTCTCTGACAGGGCATGGAAAACTTCTGCTTCATACAGAGCTGCTGCTGTTTTACTGCTTGCATAGCCTGATCGGAGCTTTTTTTTCCTTTCTTTCTTTTTTTCCCTTTTCTTTCCCCTGTTTTTTTTCCCCCGCTAAGCGCCTGGGGAAGTTTCCACATTTTGGCTGCGTTCATTGTTCAGCTTCTCCCCACCCAGGCTTGTCGTTAAGGCTTGGCTTTAAGGAAAAGGGAGGGACACGGCAGAGCTTGTGCTGGAAAAGCTGCGGCATGGGCTGCTTGCAGCAGCTGTAAGAAAAAGCAGAGAACAAGGAAATGTGCTTAATCACCCATTGTCTGCAGTTGTTTTGCATTCTTCACCTATCACTCGGTGCTGAAGCTGGATGCTATTCTCTCGATTGTATGAACCTGACAGACCGATGCTAATGATCGTGTAACTGAAGACCTGGGCTTTTGCATCTGCATTATTTATTCACCTAAAGCAGGAACTCTTCTATATTTAGCACATGATGTCAGCGGGTTGTTTGCATCCTTAGAAAACTGGCAGGAAGCCACGTCTCACATGTTATACGAAATCACTGATAAACGCTTCTTTCCACTGAAAGAAAAACAGCTTAATAAATGCAGCTCTTCGCCGCTTTCCTCCTCTCCATCCCCGCCACGCTCCCTTCCACTTCTGGGATTCGCCTCCCCAAGGCCGAGCTCGGCAGCATCTGTGAGGTGGCAATGAGCGCGCAGCACCGCAGCGAGGGGAGGCTGCCGGGGAGCTCAAAAAGCCGCTGCCCTCCCGAGCCCCCCTTTGCCTCTCCCCACCCTCCCGAGCCCTGGAGCGCGGCCAAAGCCCTGGTGAATCGGGCGGAAGGGAAAAAAGGGAGCGAGGGAGAGCCGCTGTGCGGCAGAGGCTTTGCGGGGACGCTGGTATTCCTGGTATGTAATTAGTTTCAGTTGTTTTTAGCAGGCAGGGAGCAGGGGGACAGGGAGTGCTCCCACGCTGGCTGCGCAGTGCAAAAATGGCACCCTGACAGATGCTATCGCTTCTCTGCCCTGAGCGCGTCTTTGAAGCCAGCGTCCGGCAAAAAAAAAATATCTTCCATTCGCGCTTTCGCAAGGGAAAGGCAGCCTGCACGCTTTTCTGGTGCTGCTGTGAAACCAAAGGTCATGCAAAAATAGCTAGTTTTATGCATAAAAAAAAATAGCTTCTGGTGCCAGCGCTTCAGCTGCTGCTGCCTGGCAGGGCTCCACCGAATTTCCATGGGCCGGTTCTCGCCAGCTGCAGGCCTGATCCTGGATCCGGCCGTGGGGTGAGGCAGGGCAGCAAACCAGCTCCGTGCTGCCCACGCTGCCGGGGCCATGCCCGTGCTGCGGGTGCAGGGCTGGCTTTCCAAACCCAGCAGGTGCCGGGGGTCACGGCGTGTCTGCGCCCTCCGTGGCAGCCCCGACAGGGCCATTTCCCTGCCGTGGTTGAGCACAGCAGCTGCCCCAGCAGTCCCAGCAACCACCATGAAGGGGTGGGCAGAGCTCGGGCAGGGAGCAGGCTGAAAAGGAGGCTGGTACATCGCCAGCACGGCTAAACCACAGCGTGGCACACACACCGGCCGCGGCTGCTTCGCTGGCTGTGTCGTGCCACGAGGAGGGGAGGGAGTCTTTAAGGAAAAGCAGGAGGGGGGAGACGCAGCCTTGCTGCAGAACTGAGGCTGCAGCTGAATGGCTTCGCCTGTTCATTAAACAAGCCCATTCAAGCTTCCGCTCCACAGCCATTTGCTTGATGGGTTTCAACAATAATGAACTAGGAGGAAAAACCTGCCCCTGAGAAATCCAGGCTGTTCCAGCATACGGGATCAAATAAAGTTGGTAGTGTCATGTGGCCTGCTAATGTTCAGAAATGACATCCATGTACCCCAAGCTTATTCAAAACAGCATTTTGCTTTGTTTTTGGTGAACAGGGCGACCCACAGGTTAAGCATCAGAGAGACATTTGGGAGGAATTAAACAGGGAAAGGTGGGGACAGAGCACAAAAGGAAATTTTTTCAAGAGCCTGAGCATAAAACATCCTTCTATAAAGGAGCATGTGAGACAAGGTTTCAGATGAGACAGTTGTCCTCCCTGGAGAAACATCATGAAGTCGTTACAGAAAAACTCATTAAAGAATAAAGCCAGCCAATGCCACAAGATGACGGTATCTCAGTAGTCCCAGATGTTTGCTGCTCTGGGAAAAGGGAGGAAAGACTACTCCCCAAATTCACCCTGTGTCAGCAGGGTACTCGAGGAAACTCCGAGTGAGCTTGTGAAACAAAGAACAACACTGCTCATATAGGCAGCTGCTATAAACAGCTAGCTGCTATCTCAAAACACCAAGTGAGTCCAGGTGGCCAGCACTACATGGGCACCAGTTTTGCTTCACACCTCTCATTATTTTGAGAGGTGTTCTCGTGGAGGTTCTCGTTTTGGTGCAGCAGTCTGCTGTGGTGTAAATCCCAGCTGTGACTTCAGTATCATTTAGCGGCTGAGGAAATGAAGTGAGGGAAGGCTGAACTCACGGCATGTCGGGTGAGCATGGACACCACCGGGTGGCTGTAGGCAGCGGGAAGCCCACTGAGCGGGGACTGAATTAGGAAAGCTGCGATTATTTTTCCCCTCCAGGGAAACCTTGGAGATAACCTGTGAAGCTTTGCTCACGAGCAGAGGTGATGGAGGTGGCATTCAGTGGACGCATCCTCTGTATCCTCCCTGCAGCTCCCTGCAGCATGAAACTGCTCTCTCCGGGCTGACAGCTGCAGAAGAGGCATGTTATACTTGCCGCTTCAGACTGGAGAATTTAAGGGCCATTCAGCAGAACATCTAACCCTAAAAGCGCAACCAATTAGTTTTGGTGCTGTTGAATTGCTATACTAAAGCAAGAGAGATGTCAGCAGCAGAGCCGGGAGGTGAAGCCAGATGTGCTGAGTCTCTCTCCAGGGCCAAACCACACCGTGCACCTTCCTCTTTGGCCCCAGCAGTCACATCTCATGGGCTGCTCATCATGATCAGTAACAGGGCTGCTCTGCTCTAGGGGGTCAAAAACACTTTTTGCATATTTTCACGTATTGCCTTAACACAGCAATAACCTGTTTTTTTTGCTAGTCTAACAAAAGACAAGCTTCTCTCTGTTTTTTTCATTATCTAGTGTTTTGCTCCATGTGAATCTACATACCTACATATACAATACCTACATATGCCCAAAGTCCCCGAACGCAAAGCATTTAATAAGAAATAAGCCGTTAGTGACCCTCCATTCTCTCACATCCAGAACAATTTCCATCTGAAATCCTGACAACAATGGGGTGATTCAAAGCTCACATATGTTCCGTGAAGATTTTCTGAGAACATCCAGTCAGATGGATTTCACAAGTGGTCCCTGTTTGCTATCAGACAAATATGATATATACTAGATTCACCTTTACCCATAAAGCACTCGAGTGAGGCTTCATCAAAGAAAGTATGCTTTTCATCATGCTTTTTACTGGCAACAGAGCTGTGCCCAGAAGCACTTTGTGCTAAGCCTTTTTCTTGTAAATACTTACAGGCTTATTGCTCATCCCCCTTCATCGAGGACATGGGGGGGACTCACTAAGGGGACACTTCCAACACAGTTGTGGTGGGGCCAGTGGGGCGCCTTTTTATGCTGGGTTGGGGAAGAGAAATAGATTATTTTCCCCATACTGTGTTTTTGGAGCTCAGCTTTACTTGCAAATGTGATGCCCTTCAGCATAATCAGTTATTCTCTCGTTCCGTGTTCTCCTAAGTGTCTGATTGACCTTCACTGTCCCTCCAGCTCTTTGTCCCGCCTGGCAGCAGATAAGATAAAACTTGTCAATGTGTTGGAGAGCTCTAGCAGATCTTTCTCATGTGCATTAAGTTGTAGTTGTTCCCTGACATTGTGTTGCCCACTTGTCCAGCTTTGGCTGCGATTGATGGAAGCTAGCAGAAGTTGTTTAAGCAGAAATGGCAGCCCTGTGACAAGGGAAAAGATGGGGTCAGCGTTGGCTCACCAGTATGAGAACTGCAGTGATGAAGCAGAATCACCCCCTGCATCTTTTCCACATATGTCAGGACACATTTTGTGTCCCATCCCCAGAAAAAGATTTACTGGGATCTGTCAGGATTGTCTTCCCCTTCTTCTCCCTCTTCCTTTCAGCTTCATCTCATCTGCCCTCTCTGCTCTTTCCTGACCTTGTTGTTTTCACACCTCTCCATTAGCTCTCTTCTAATAAAGACCTCAAAACCCATCTCAAACCCCTTTTCACATTGATCATGGTCTGAAGGCGGTATTTGCAGAATCATTTTCTGTTCCCTCTGCTTTCTTGCTCAATCCCTTTTATTGTCTTGTCTCTCTAGAGATAGTTCTTCAGGTCAAGGACTGCCCCGTGTTTCAGATCTGTAAAATGCCTTGCAGAATGCAGGCCTGCCTGCCCCCCTTGCACAGTAAAACAAGGAAACCTCACGTGCATCCAGATCCACCATAAAACTCAAGAGATGTATGCTCTGTATTAAATTTGCCTTTCTGACAAGTGGGCTGGTCTTGTCGCATGGGCCAGCCCTGCTGGGATCATGGGACCCCACGGCTCTTGAGTGTCTGGCCTATGGGAACTGAAGCCGGAGGAAACATCCTCACTTTGCAGCCTGAAGCCTCCTAATGGCAATGGACTTTGTTCCCTGGTGGCGAGGTGAAGCAAGGTGTTTGTGGAGTGCCTCGTGACTGCTTGGCAGGCATCTGTCCTTCCTGCTGCCAACCAGGGTTGGAATTAGGTGTTTGTTTCTGGGATTGTCTGATGGGCCCACCTTCGAAACACAACAGACAGGCCGGGCTCCTGGAAGCAACTGGAGGAAAACATCTTTTGGTTGGTTCATCTGCAAACTGAACCCAAAGGCCTAGGCGGCGCAAGGTGGAAGGGGGAGATGTGACAAGGGTGCCTGGGTCCTTGCAGCTGACGGGCCTTGTCAGTGCATCCCCCCAGCCTCTGGGGAGGAGCCCAAGGGGAAGGCGGCCGACCAAAGGCAGCTGGCAGGGCGAGGCGGGCAGGGGCCGGGAGCCCCAGTCAGCAGTGAGGGGTGGAAGGAGTGCCTTCATGCAGAGGATTAATTGTTCCTCTGTGCTGTTTCCTGACTCTTTGAGAAGATCCTTATAGCCTGAAGTGGAAAGAGTGATGCAGTGTTGGGGGAGCCACTACCTAATTTCCTCCTGGCTGTACTACGTGCCGCCTACGGCTGGTGGGGTGAGGCTTCCGCGAACCAGCAGCTCCCATGATAGCAGGTCGGCTGGCTCACGGCGAGTGGGCACAGCGAGGGAGTGAACCTCTGGCCGCTTTGCTGCTCTCCCAGGTTTTTAATTTGGGAAAGCTGCTCATTCTGTGCTTTCAGGGTGGGTGGAGGAGGCTGGAGCGCTCCTGCCATGAGTGACTCTGGCCTGCAGGTCATACACAGCTCCCTCAGCTCCTATGGTGCCATAAGAGTACAGGCTACCAGGCAGAAGTAAATCCATTAACTAGCCAGGAGGGGCTTTGGGTGGGAAGCTGTGGTCCTGTGAGCAGTGGCAGCTTCTTGCCCTAGTCATGCTGCCTCAGTCAGCCTGTTCTGCAGCCTGTGCTGCGCTCAGCCAGGAAATCATGGTGGAGGAGACAGGAAAGGTGCCAGCGGCAAGGGTGGCACAGCAGGAGGGTGTGAGGCAGCCCGCGTTCGTAGCCTCCTGCAGGCTCCCCAGCAGCGTGGGCAAGGCCGAGCCCAGTCACGCTGGCAGCCATGTGCAAGTGGCCGCCCTCAAGCCCCGGGCTGTGGCAGGTTGACACCTGCCATCACCTCCTCACACCGTGCCCTTGGCCCGGCTCCTGGGATCAGATATCCCAGCCCTGTGTGGCTGTGACTCCCACTGCCTTGGGTCAGAGGTTGGCTGGAGGGACCCAGCCGTGGCTCCGGGCTGTGGCCTGACACAGGTGACTCACAGCTCCCTGGCTCCGTGCACACGACGGGCCAGGTCTGGACTTCTCCTGCTCCAGCCCCAGGAGCAATCCTTCCCACTGGGCTGAGCCAGCAGACATGTGAGGGGTGGCCATCCGTAGGGGGAAGCCAGTGAGTGTGTTTGCCATGATTCCCCTCTAGCTGGGTAGCAGCGGGCACCAACATAAAAACAAACAAAAAAGCGCTCTTTTTCTACTCGTTTAACTCTGTTCCTGCATGTCAACTGCAGAACCAGCTGTGAGAGAAACCGGCTGCACGGGGGCCATAAACATTGCAGTGCATGTGTGTGTCTCTTTGTAAGAGCCCATTGCAGCAGAGCTTGCTTGCCCTTGCCGTGACTGAACTGTTTCCCTCAAGGGTCTGGTCAGCATCAGATGTGCACATGTGCAGCATCCATTTAAACCCATAGCAAACACATGCGCATGTTTTGTGTGGTGACAGGGCTCCCAACCCACACAAAAACGCATTTTAAACGGGCTTGGAGGATTCGTGTTGTCATTAAATTTCAAGGAACAAGGCCCACTCCCTCACTCCCATGCCCAGGGGACCTGGCGATGTGCAAGCACGAGGGCCCGGACCCCCGGCCGCCTCCTCGGGACGGAGAAACACGACCCCGGCACTTTCTCGCTCGGCGCAGACTTCCTGCAGCCCTCCCCTCCCTCCCGGCTCCTGCGCCGAGGCAAAGGAAATGTGCTTAGCCCTTACTTTCTCACACATGTTTCAGATGTGCAGGGGTGTGATTGTAAACAATGTCATCAGCCGTGCCAGAGCTGTCTGCTCCTACCGCGCTCTGTTCCCAGCACCCCAGGGGTTCCAGTAATAGGGCGTAAAGCAAACAAAGCAAAACAGTAATCTGCTGTTCCAATTGCATTTTTGTTTTTAGAAAATGTTAATGATAGGTTATGTGATTACCCTAGGTTTGGCTCCACTTACTCTTTATTAAGCACATCTGGTATTTAGTAACAGTGTAAGTAGCAGGAGTTTTTCTGGCGCACAAATAAGATTATCCAACGTTGCCATGCAGCATGGAAACTCCTCAGGGAAGCCAGCGAGCTGTGCGGAGATACAAGACTTTCTTGTCGGCCGGGCAGCCGGCCAGAGTAGCTAAAAAATGTGGATTGGCATGGAGCTGTTGCCACGCAAACACTTCTGGAAATTTCTGTGTTGGGGCCTGCCAAATCCTTTATATGTAACATGAGTTTCTGTCTTCCTCAGCAGCCCGTCCTGAGCCCGAGCTCTCCTGTGCACTTTAAAAAGGAAAAAGAACAATCCAACGCAATCCGTCGGTCCTGTTTCCAGAGCGCCACTGCCAAGCTAACGATTTCACTGAATTAGGGGGAATTTCCTCAAACATTCGCTTGAGCTACATTAAGTGTAACATGTGGGAGACAACTGTGTTTCCTGGAGAAGAAAGGAAAGCTGTCTCACTCAGTGGAGACTGCCTAACGTCTAGCAGGAGAAAAACAACCAGCCATGACAAGAAAATGTTTTTTAAAACTTGGCACAGGAATAGGGTTTTATTTATTTTGAACGCCTTTTCCAGTCTGGCCAACGTAGCGTGTGCAGGGAGGGGTGGCGGAGGGAAGCCGGTGTTTCAGCGAGGGCCCGCGGCTCGGAGTCGGGAGGTCTGGGCTCTGTTTCTGGCTCTGCCGGGGCCTTCCTGTGAGGCTCAGGTGAAGCCCTCGGAGGTGAGTCCCTCGGTGCCTGAGCCCCTCCGCAGGTTGAGTGAAGGCAGCGTTTGCCAACTTCATACGTGTTTGTGTGCGCGCAGGCTCTATGTCCGGAGCTACTAATCCTCCAGCTTTCTTAAGGAAAGGACCGGGAAGGATAAGGAGCAGAAACACAAACGTTCATCTGCTGCTCCACTGTGCTTGGCTCCTGCCAAGGCGCTGGCCTTGGGAGCTTTAAACTTGGTTGCTCGGCATCTGGGGATCTTGGTGGGTGTTCCTCACAAACCCCGGTCAGCTTTGGCTGTCCCACCCTAACAATGGGACACATGCATTTCTACCACAGCCCTGTTGACTTAGTGACGGTGCCCTTGGGAAGGAGTTAGCCCAGCTAGTTTCTAGCTTTTTATTTTATTATTATTTTTTTCTGTGAAGAGAGCATTCAGCATGGAAGCTGGCCATGAGCAGAGGGGTTTTAGCACAGCAACTTAAAAGCACACTGTGCACAATTTGGGCACGGCCGGTGATCAGCACCAGCCCTTCGTCTCTGTGTGGCTCTCCTGTTGGTGGGTCAGCTCTCAGCACGGTTGGGAAGTCCCTGGGTGAAGCCCATGAAAAGAATACAAAAACACCCCACCAGGCATTGGCTGGTGGCTCTGCTGTCCTCAGCGGTGAACTTCTGATGCAACTTCCAGCCACAGGAAAGAGCATCTCATCCAAAGGGCTGACTCGCCTCCAAGCTGCATACCAGCATTACTGGAAGAGGGGATCTGGCTCCTCTGCTGCATGCCTGCAATCATTCCCACCTCCAGGATGGGCAAAGGCAGGGGCAACCAGCAGCGCTTTGTCTGGGCGGCACCGACAGCGCTCTTTGGGAAAGGAGGAGAGGATTAACAACAGTGACAAAACAGCCACAGCTGTCTAAAGGAGAAACTGATAAGCTGGGGATTTTCCTGTCTGCTGACCCACCCTTTGATAAGCACAACTAATAACCTCCCCGTGAGTTAGCAGAGATTCTTTTCAGACTTGTCTGTAAGCATCCCTCCCATGGCTGTGGCTCCTGTGGCTGTAGTGACATCCGTAGCTGTGAGGGATATCTTGCCAGGTCACTAATGAGTAAGGACAGAGAAGGTTTGCAGAACAGTGAGGTGAAAAGGGATGAGAATAATCCACAGTGTACGTAAGAGAAGGATTGCAAAAATCTAAAAGGGGAGGAGGAAGACGCAAGACTTGGAGGGAGAGAAGTGAATTTCCTCAGGGAGGCAAAGACTAAAGAAAAGAAAACACCAGGCAGGGAGAACTGGGTTGGAGAGAAGAGCAAGGGAGAACTGAGAAGCTGGAGCAAAGAAATTGAGGAGGATGGTGGCCAGGAATGAATGGGAATGGCCAGGGAGAAAAGAGAGAAGTAGGTAAAACCACTGTGAATAGAAAAGGAGCGGGATAATGAGCAGGAGAAGAGAAGCCTTTTGAGAAGAGGGAACGTGAACCAAGAGAGGAAAGAATGATATGAAGGTTTAAAAAATAATAGCAATTAAAAAATAAAAGAAAGAAAGAGAGGGAGAGGTGGAAAGAGGACAAATAAGAGAGAGACATGGGAGAAAGCAGGTGAAACAAAGAGACTCATGCTGCTCTTCAGTTAATGAAGTTTCTTCTTTATGGTTCAATATTGTGTTGCAATGTCCCAAGAGGCATTTTGTTTCTGTGCCTGTTTTGACCACTTCTGGCTGATTATTCTTGGTTCCATGACAAAGTAATTATAAGAAAAGGAAGAGAAAATAGCCTAAAAATCACCAGAATGTGTCACAAGGCTTTGTCTGAAGGACTGCTCCCTTCAGAGGGAATTGTTTCTAGAAAATAGTTCAGATGCTGACACCCCCCCTGTGCATGTGGCTGGCCTCGATGTTGCCTGGGCAAGCTTTTGGGGCCCAAAGATTTCTGAGCCCTCCCACCCACTTTGCTTTAAATGACTCTGTTCTGCTTGGGAGGGATGATGAGGAAGGGAGGATCCCAGCAGAGTCCTCTTGCCAGAATGCCTCAGAATCCCAACGCTGGCTCTGATCCTGCAAGACTTGACCAATATTTGTTGAAAGTGGAGCAACTCACAGCTCAGGGTGGCTTGGCTCCACGCACCACTCAATGGGAAGTCAGAAAAACAGGAGTGGGCAGTGATTTCTGTTCCCATCTGACCCTTTTTTTTTTTTTTTTTTTTTTTTTTTTCCATGCTTTGCTTATATTAACTCAGTGTCTTTCATTTACTTACTGAAGTGAGACATAAACATTTTAAATTCAGGAGTTAGATGGGCCTGGCAATTGCTGCATCACTAAGAAACCTGAAGCCCTGGAGTAAACATCAAAAGAGAACCTTTTTTTTTTTTTTTTCTGGAATTATATAATCCCCGCTACGCATATGGGAATTGGATGATTTCTGACAGTAAAGGGGCAGGGCAGTTTGGTTAACATAAGCAAGGCATGTAACTGCGCTGCACGTCTTAAACGGCGGTTCCATGGAACAGCAAATCTGGCACAAAGTGCCCCGTGCTGGACCAGCACATCACAGCTATGCGCTGCCAAGCACTGAGCTAGCACAAACTCACAGCACTGGTTCAAATATGTTTGACAAATTCTGGCAGACATCATACCGAATCAGGTAACGGCTGTCCTCCAGTCAGCACAAAACTGGCATAAATACCACATTGTGTGCTCTGGCTAATTCAACAGAAACAGAACTGTGTGCTTAGGCCAGATCTGGATCCAGTGTGCACAAGGAGGGGCTCCTGCAGTGCCAAAATCGCCTATTAATGAAGCTGGAAGCAGAGCCATATGCATTAGCTGCATGCCCTGAGTTCTTAGGAGTGGCAGCAGTTCATGGCAGGGGGCTTTTCCAGAACAATCATAAAAGGCCATATTTTTTTTTCCTGGGGTGACAAAATCATTTCCTTTGTTTCCAATAGTCTTAGCATTTGCAAATAGTGGGCCAGTCCTTTTGTTTGCTGCACTCGTTAATTGCAGTTTGTACCCTCAGCACAGCCAGTGTTAGAATGACCAGTTCCTCTGCTCTCCATCACTGTCATATTGTCAAATGCAGTTATGCTGCGCTGCTTAAAGATGCTGACCAAGCACCCTGTTGGCCGCGTTGCCGTGAAAGTAGTTTGCCATACATGAATTGTCACTTAAAATGAAAGATTTATCTCATTGAAGATAGAAGGAAGTAACTTGGTGGATCAAAACACTCCCCTTGTTTTGTCTTAATGTACATATCCCAGTGATGAGACAGAATGGCCCTTGGTATTTTCTTGTTAAAGTTTCATGACCAAATTGAAGAAAAGCTTGGAATGATTTCTCTGCCTCTGGGGAAAATCATAGACTCTCAACATTATGCTTAACCGTCCCTGCTAGAGATGATTTATTCCTGGAGCTCATAAAGCATTCTTGAAAGAGTAAAATTTTTGCCTTGTGACTGCAGCATATTGCAGCAAGTGTCGGGCACTTTCAAAACAATTTCCTGAGAGGATGTGAAAGGTAGATTGAGATCCAAGGGGACACATTTTTCTCCTTTCTCATGCTCCCAACTCTCCTTCCCTGTTGTGTAGGAAATGCAGTGCAGAACAGAAATCTCAGTAGACTTAGAGGAATACTTTTCCTCATTTTAAAAAGGAAAGCAAGTCTCAAAAATTGAAGCTAAACCCGGGTAACTGTAATACCACTTGGCACTTACATGCAGGTTTTCATCTTCTAGCCACTTTACATTAAGTAATGAATCCTCAGGACTCCCCTGTGGAGTAGGTGGCTGAGTATTATTAGCCCCCTTCTGCAAATGGAAAACTGAGGCGGAGATGTTAAGTACCTTGCCTAAAGCCACCGAGGGATTCTGTTGTAGAGACAGGATCAGAGGTTAGGAATTTTTGTGCTTTCAATTCCCATATCTATTGTGTCACTTAAGTACACAGCCATAATTGAATATCGTAATGACCCGGGGGTGGAGCGATTCCAGCTGGTCAGATCTGTGCACGGCTCCTCTGATGGCCAGAGACTCAGCCGTACAGTTGCACGGAGCAGAATGGAGCAAGAAGACCTAACATGTAGGATGAAGAAGTGTCATTTTCTTTGGCTTCCCCAAGCTTATCATCGGGTAATGGTCACTAGGCTGGTTCTCAGCTAGCTCTGCATCGAGCTGTGGCTTCATTTCAAGGCACAAGGCTAAATACTTTCCTCACTGGGTGTTTTCACAGTAAGAAATGCACCTTTAGATGGAGATGCCACTGTGTCTTTATTTTTGCATGGAGCAAAAGTTGCAGTGGAGCATACAACTCCCTTTCTGGCTAATTCAGTGTTGAGCAGGAGTGCGAAACCAAACCCAGACCCAGTGCTCTGGTCTGGATTCTTCACTAGCTTTAGAATTAGGACTTGTGTGCTTTGTGGTCCTCGTGTTACACATTCAGATGAGCCTGGGTGTCCATCCAGCAGAGCATGTGGGCAGAAAAGAGAGCACAACATGAAAATCAGAGAGGTAAACTATTACCAATTGACACACCGTTGCTATCATGAATAAAGGGAAATGCGTTCCTGTAAATTCACATAAGAGTGCTCCCATTCCAGTGTTCCTCAGAGAAAGAAAAGCTTGTTTATCCTTTGCTAAATGCCTATTTCCATGAGCTGCATTTCCTGCATGTTGTTGAACCGTGTTGCTGTCACATCAAGATGTCATCAGACATTAAAGCTTAAGAACAGGCTTGTATCTCTCACAAGCTGCCAATGTATATTTATGTGGCACGGGATGATACATCCAAAAGGGAGGTCCGTATAATGCTCTTGGTTGCTGATGTTTTCTTTCTGACCCTTGCATTAATATGGAACCAGCACAAATGCATTCCACTACTGACTGGCTGCAGCTCTGCACGTAGCGCACATATTTTTCCAGTTGGGAAGAGGAGTTTATTTTGCACCTGATGGGGCCTTCGTTTTGGAACGGAATCAGAGGGTTTGGAACTAGAGACCAATCCACACCCCAGGTTTATTTTGTTTATGCACAGGAAAAATGTGGAAATCCCCAGCTGCTGCTGAAGTGGTCTGGGTAAGGATGATTCTTACAGCGACAACACAGGACTAGGTTTGCTCGGAGAATGAGGAGCTGACATCTCCTCACTCCTGTGAATTTTGTCTAAGGATTTTGACCTGAAAACCACCTAGTTTTACTAATTGGTCACTAGAGATCATGAACATCAGCCTTGTGTGAACATCTGAAAAAAAAGCACCAGGATGATCTTTTTGGATTTCTTTGAGTAGGAGTTTCCAGGAGTAGGCCCGTGAAGTGGGATGAGTTGAGTAAAAAAGATTATGTGATAACACAATCTGAGTCACATTAATTGGATTGTCAGAGGTTACTGGACCACACCAGAAGGGCAATGAACCTTGCAGGGCACTGACACTAACTGATATTTATCTTCTACTTTAAAATTTAATAAAACAACTCCACCTAGACCAGAGTATTAACCTGTCTGGAGTCTTCTTGCTTGGGCTATGTGTCGTCTGGACAGAAGGCTTTACCGCTCAGCTGTGCCGGGCACTGAGGAACCCAGCAGAGCTGCAGGCAGCTCTGGAATAGGTCCTTTTGGCCAGGGTCTCAATGCGTGGTCCTCTGGTGATCACCTCCCTTGATCAGAGCACAGATCATTCAGTGCAAAGGAGGTTCTCTGCATTGTGTTGATGGTGATCGTGTTTTTGTTAAACATGAATGTTTCCAACTGTGCAAAGTGTTTATAAAGCACACAACACATGTCTGACTGAGTAAAATATGTTTTTAATATAATGTAGTATGAGCATGTGGAAAAAATAACGGAGACTGCTCTCCATTCAGAATTCAAGCATAACAAACTGTAATTACATCAACATTTTTAGGATGTGTTTGTTCTTAAACATTTCATTAAATATTAAGGAAATAAAAACACGTTAAAAAAATGTGCGAATGTCCCGTGGATCGCATAGGAAGGGCTGGATTTTCCTTTCATGTTGGCGTTGTGACACAATTCCAGGAGGTCATCGCTGACTGCCAACGAGGAGGACTGGGCCTGCAGTTCTCTGTGCATGAGCTGCAAAGGGAAGGCACGTCTGGAGCACTGCCATGTGTATTTTGTATGAAAATGTGCATTCTCTTAAGCTGTGTGCCTTTCTTACTTGTTCTGAAGTGAGCAAAACCAGCTGAGCCCTTTGTTTAAGAATGGCTCTTAAGAATGGCTCTTTGGTCATCAAACATTTCACCTTTTCACAAGTCAGACGAAGGGTAACGTAACTGTATTAATGTTCCCAGCTGGCCTGATCTGTGGGGCTGTTATAACAAGGCCATCCATTCAAACCAAGCGTATTCTTCTTGAAAACTAAAGGCAATTGTTTGGTCATTAAAAGAATTGCACTACAGTGGAAACCACTTTTTTGTTGTTGTTGTTAGCACCGAAGAACAGAAATTCCCAAAGGCAAGGGGTTGGCTCGGGCACGCTGCTCACAGGCTCCTTCAGGAATGCTGCTGAAACAGCACGGAACGGAGGAACCACGGGAGGGTGAAGGCTGGAGGTCGTCTGCCAAGGCACTGTAATGCCTCTGTTTTCCTGACCCATTTAAACCCCACCACAGCTGGCCTGCAGGCAAGGCCTACTGCTGGCCGGTGGGGTCTCCCCTGACAAGGTGAGGCCTCAGCTTCTGGCTGTGCTTGGTGCAGCCCTATGAATCATGTTTCTCACTGGAGAGAAGATCCCTGGTATTGGGCTGGGCAGCAGTGTGCGTCTGCGTGGGGCAGGTGAACGTGAGGGGGTCATGGCTTCTGGGGAACCAAGGAGCAGAAACCGAGTAAGAAGCCATGAGGCCAACCTCAGTTCACTCCCTGCTTTCTCCTCCCCACATCTGCCCTGCCATTTTCAGCCCCTTCTGCCCAGCTCTTGCCTTCCCTCTTTTGCTCCCTGAGCCTTTCTGCCTGCTGGAGGGACCCAAAAAACCCTCCACAAAGTGCAGCCCCCACACTGCTCCCACGTGCAGCCCAGCCTGCAGCCACTGCTGCTCTGGCAAGGGCCCAGCTGGCAGGGAATAAAGAGCAGAGGAGGAAGAGGGGGCCAGAAGCAGCATCGTGCCATGGCATCTCCTGGCAAAAGGGAGGCAGAACCGCAAGGAAATGCCTGGCAGATGTGTGAGGTTGTGTCTGGGTGCTGATGAGTGCCTAAGGGGAGCCTCCTGCCGTGTGGCTGCTTGAGGGGTTGTGAGCTAACGTGGGTGGACGCTGGTGTCCTCTTGTTTTGGTGCCACTGAAAAGTAGGGGCGGTCACTCAGGCAAATCAGCTCTGTCTGCAGTGGAAAGGTTGCCTTGAGCAAGGCCTAGGAGTTTTGCCTTTTTCATCTCCATGTAAATGGATTTTCCTATAAATACCCAAAACACCAACCCAGCTCTCAGTTTGTTTTGTGACGCTGACCCGCTCTGGAAAACCAGAATGATGAGGTTAATGTTCTTTTCACATCTGGCAGGAGTCAACCCAAGAGCTAATAGTACTGCAACAGCTTTTATTTGGAAGCCCCCTTCCCAAAACTACCTTTAAATTTTATCTGAAAAAAGAGGAATAGAAGGAAGCAATGCATTGGCCCGCAAAGGTGCCCACAGCACTAGGTGTTGGACACAGGCTGGAATTCAGCTGCTTTGCTACCCACAAAGTTCATCTCAAGATTTTCTCAGGGGCAAGAAGTCACCTAGCAATGTTGACAGTTCTGATACCAGCGTCCTGGGAAATAAAGTGGTGTGAGCTCACTGCTCACAGCCTGACAATCCAGGAAGCTGCACTATCAGCCAGTAGCAGGCCAGTGCCCTAAGGTGGTTTTAGGGTGCAGTTACTGCACTGGGCTGGAAGGGCTTTCCATGGCATATGGTATAAAGTTGGGACTATATTCACTGGAGGTTACTCAGGATTTCATCGTTCTTCTCCTATGAGCAAGCCAAATTACTACTCAGGTAATTACATGGTAATTCAGGATCCCTGGATTCCTCTCCTGGATACTCCCCTACTCATTTCTTGTCTCAGGCTGCTGGTGTTGGTGTCCGCTATGACGAATTGTCACTGACTCTGGGGTTGACGTGTTTTGACTGCTGAATGAAGCAGCAGTGACTCCTTCTGCTGAGTACCTGGGCACTCCTGTCTACCCTGTGAGACCTCGTTAATCCCCATGGAGCCCTTTGCTACTCATAGAAGTGCAAAATGTCATCATTAGTACATAAAGAAACATTTTCTTCCATACTACCGCTGATAGCACTTTTTTTTTTTTTTTTTTTTTCCAGCTCTGTTTTGCTCGTGCATCACTCAGTGGAGGAACTGGGAGGCTCTTCCCCCCCGGTGAACACCCAGCACTTGCAACGCGTGGCCCTCGCTTGGACTTGCTGTGGTTTGGGGCATGTGTGGGTCCATGAACAAGCCTGTGCACACACGTGTACGCTCGCAAAATGCTCGGGGTGAGTTCCAGGTTGGCCATTAGATTTCCCCTGCTATTACTCTACTGTACATATTCCTGGTAGATTAGAGCAGATTTTTTTTATACGCTCTTCTATAAAAAGTGTGCTGTATTGATTGCAGCAGAGTGAGCTGCTGTGGTTGATATCCGAGCGCTAACCCAGATAGGGATTAGCATTACATCAGACATCAGGCGAGGGAACCTGGCGAGCTGCCAGCCTGTAAAAATGGAAGACATTTGCGTCACTGTTCCCTTGGTAATGCTTCTTGGAGCCATGTCAGCTGTCCCCCGAGGTTGTTTCCTTAATATGTCAACAGACATTCCTGAATCTTTAATGCTGAATAGCTCTTTTTCCTCTTCCAAAAACACTTAGGTGACAGAGTAGCTAGTGTCTCCCGCTGCCTGGTGCATTAAAAAATTATGTATCACTGTAGAGCAGGCTTAATACCTTTTGGGGGAGGGTTTACGTTCAGATCTGGGGGAAGCAAAAAGTCCATCTGCAATGTGACTGCTGTTTGTGTGTGCTGAGAAAGCGGCAGCCCTGCTTGAAACCACTCCTTTTTTGCCTCCGAAGCATCCCACTGGAGCGAATGAAAGCGTCTGTGTTAGATTACTTGTTGGAATTTGCTAACATTTGGGGTAAACCATCTGACCTTGCTTTAGGAATTCAAGTTAAATACAATAACTTCAGGTTAATGCCTGAAAGCCCTAGGACTGTGTGTGCAGTGACCTCTAGCTTCCGGAAGCCATTTGTTAGTGCCAATTGTGAGAAATACTTGGAGGTTTTATCCAATGACATTTTCACCTTTCTGCCGCTCCATGCAGGCAGCTGCTATTTTCTGCTTGAAGAATTAAAATGCAGCTAACGTACTGTTTACCAAATTAGAACATGTGTCCTTTCAGCTGAAAGTAAACAACTCCTATCTCAAAGACCTTTTGTTCTTAGGTGACAACTTTAAGTTTGCCTTGCAGTTGCTGTAGTAATTAATCACAGAAGTGTAATTTAATAGTTCGGGAAGAGCAAGCGGAGAAGTCATTCTAAGAAATCACTTTGTGAGTGACTTAATTTTTCGTCGAGGAGTGTTTGTGGCGATTTATCACTGCTGTAAGCATTTCATGCAAGTCACTGATCACGTCGGTCAGATCTGAAGGAAACCCCGCCGCTTCGAGCCCCATTCTGCCACGGGGGCAGCGAGCTCTGTTATTTTGCTGTCTTTCCCCAGTGCTGAAGGACTTCCCGATTCTTTGCTTGAGGAATTTGACCCCGGTGGTGGAATTTGCCTCCTGCGTAGCTCCCCGCAGGGAGCTGTTTCCTCAGGCTGCCGAAGGTATCAGCACGCCTGACAGGCGGGGGGGCGCGATGGGAGCCGTGGGGCAGGGGTCCAGGCGGAGGCAGGCAGCAGGTCTCTGCTGTGCCAGAGCTGTGGGGCGGGAGAGGGGGTCCTGAGCAACCTGAGCAGCAACCCAAATTAGCAGCGGGGCAAACTAACCAGGTCCTTCGGGCTGGGAGCCCAGCTTTCGCGTACACCCATGTACGTACATTTGTGCGGGGGGCTGATGCTCCCGGCCGAGCCATGTGCCTGCTTGCGTGTAGGGTTGCCACCTGGCTGCTCTCCAGCTGGCAGGGCTGCCTTTACTCTACACAGACAGGGGACTGGTGACTCAGTTCAGCCTGCCTCTTCGTTATGCGGCGGAGCGGGGGGCCCCCACGACCGAGCTGAGGCGAGAGGCAGGCGGCCCCGGGGAGCAAACAGCCTTGCCCTTCGCTGTCCTGGGCCGCATCCCGGGGAACTGGCTTTTCCATGAGCCCGGTGATCCCTGAGCCCATCACGGCAGCAGGCATTGCTCAGCCTCTTTTCCACAGCCCAGCTCCCCCAGGCTCTGATCCTCAGCGCCAGAGCCGGGCACCGCTGGGCATTTGTTCTACCCTTGTCCTTGTGCTACCTCTGACGGGGGCACCGCTCCTCTGGGGAGGCTGGGAGAGGGAGGTGGAAAAAACGTGACTCACGGGGTAATCCAAAACTGGGACGGGGTCATATGCTGGCGGCAGGTGGAGAGCGCTGGCTTCCAAGCCAAGGGGCATTTGGCTGGAGGTTACCAGCCCTGGCAAGAGAGAGGAGAGAGGCCCCAGCCGAGCAGCTAGGCTTGGTGCTGAGAACACAGATGCCGGAGACAGGACTCGGCCCAGCTGGAGCTGCTTTTTCCTCTTGGCTGCTGCAGGGGCCAGCACGGGTGGAGAGGCTGCAGGGCTTTGCTTGCCTTGCTGGGGAGATAGCCTCTGTGCTGTAGGTCTCCTGCAGGAGAGGAAGCCCCCGCAGCAGGGCCAGTGACGTGGGGAAGGCAAGGAGAAGTGAAATGGTTCCTTCTGTGGGGCACAGCTTGTAACTCCCTGCTCCCAGGACTGCTACCTTCCTTCCATTCATCTGCTGCAAACCCCGGGTTTCTCACCAGCAAGATGATCCCTGGATCTTTCTTCAAAGCCCTGGCCCTTCCCTATTGTCAGCCCTGTGGCTCCTCTCTGTCTGTTGCTATCGCACACTTCTATATTTAACACAAGACTCCTGTCTTCTGCAGAGGGCATTTTCTGAAGTAAAGTTAAATACATGGCAAAACCTTCAGAAACAGAGCCTTGAAAACACAATTGCTCCATCCTCACTGCTCGTGTCATCATTCAAATAGATAGCTGAATGAAGGTCAGCTCTTGAATAGGTGTGAATTTTTATGGTGCTGTGAATGAACTGTCTCCTAGTCCCAGAAAGCTGCAAGTTGAGGTCTTTTGTACTGCAGAGAGCTAGGATTTGAAAAATCCCAGTGATGTTTGAATTCCTGAAGCTTCTGTCATGCAGGAGTACAGCTTGCAGTCACTGAGGAGCTACAGCTGTAGAAGGTGGGTGCCAGCTTGCTCCTGAGCTGTGCACATCCTGTCAGCTTTCCGAGCGTGCTTCCTTCCCATCTCCAGGTGCAGTTCGACACCTGCTGCCCATGCTCCCAGAGAGGGCCACAGGAACCTTGCTGCTGACCCCAGTGAACGCCGCCATAGGTCTCACAACACAGATAGCAATCTGCAGATCACCACATTAGTTGCATGTTTATGTTCTCTTTCCATGTGTGCTCAGGATGACGGAGAAAGGCTTTAATTCTGACTGGCTGAAGCAAGAGGTTGTCGCCCATTTGTCACATCATGTTCACCTGATCTAAGCATGCCAGCTTTTTTCAGGATGGTCTGAAATGGCTCACTGGAACTGGTAATTGGAGGACTAGACAACATCCCTGCTCCTACTTGTGTTGCAGCAGTATTTAATTAAATTAGCACTGGATGCAACTCCGGCAAGCTAATGTACATCCATACCAATTTGCAAGGCTGTCTGCAGGTACTCCCCTTGGGACTGGATTCCACAGTGACTTAGTGTTAGTCATTGTTTCCCCATGACTCTGTGCTTTTTAAGCCAAATGCTCAATATTCTGGGCAGGTGTCACAGAGAGCAACTTTCTGCTGCTGCAAGCAGAGAAAGTCAGACGCAGCCCAAGGAAATACTGAGTTAGGAAGGTGTGGCTTTCTGATGGTTAGCACACGTCCTCAGGCTGAAATCTGGAAGGCAGCATTGCCCAGCTTTTGCCCATCTCCTTCTCTCACGGAACAGAAAGTGACTGCATGGGGGTAACTCGTGTGTCCAGAGACCCAGCACTGGGCACACTGCCTTTTGCTTTCAGAGTATAGTCTGAAACATGTCACCTCCAGGTGAGTCAACTCCTAAATTGCACAGAGAGGGTGACAGCTGCTACAGTCGATAGGAGATTATGCCAGGCCTGAGCAGAAGAGCACTGTACCTCCTTTTGTGATGCTGGAGTATGTAGAAACCCAAGCCTGTCTGCTCAGCCAAATGTTCATATTAAAAAATGTCTCGTCAGCTCGTGGTGTTTGTCCACACAAAGCAGAAGGTCTGCGTCCAGCTGTTTCTCCTAACAGAGGAAAGAAGTCTGGTTCACCTCAGCTCAGCTCAGTCAAGACTAAAGTGCAGGGGAAATTCCACGAATAGCATGGAATTGGGTTAAAACGCTGTGTGCAGGGACTTGTTTGACATCCCAGATGTTTTTAATTGCTTTTGTAAAAATAAAATCAACTTTTAATACTTCATCAGTGTTATAAAAATCCTTTCTGTTTGTTTTTAACCGAGACTCGTGTTTGTCCTAGATGTTTTATTGGTCTCTGCTAATAGATATCAACAGTGCTATGATTACCTCCGTCAGTCTCAGAAATCCAGCTTGTCCTCCTGTGCCCTGACTTGGGAAATCTGCTGCTGGATACTTGGGCCAGAAAAAGGAGCAAGTGAATTTTCCCTTGCGTAGCTGCAGAATGTGGGCACAGTGAATGCTTGGAAGACCAAAGGGTAGATAGCCGTGCCTGATGGAAACACTAGCTATTTCTGGCTAGAACGTGCCTCATGTGAGAAGTGTACGCTGTATTTTTGGACACCTCTGAGGGCAAGTGAGTACTCTTGAAGGTATGGATGGAAGCATGAGGCAGGGAGATTTCTGAACCTTAAGGACAACCACAAAGGAGTCTATGAAAATGCCTTGATGGGTCAAGTAAAGAATGTCAGGGAGGTATCTTGAGGCCTGCTGTTAGTTGTGGGTAATGAGTGTATCACAAGCAAGGTAATGTTTCTAATTGATTTCACTGAACAACAACAGTATGTGTTGAGTGTCACGTTTATGAGATGAGCTGGTCCTCAATGAGATCTCTCAACAGAATGCCTGCATAAATGTAAGAAGCACACAGACGATGGTACGAACAAAAGCAGATAAGGACACCATGCAAGTGTAAGTCAGGTAGAACTGAATCAAGGCAAGACTTCGAGAGGGCTCACGGGCTTCTGGCAGCGTCGTACTGAAATGGGTGACTGCTGTGGGGAGAAAGGCCATTGATCGTGCTGGTTGACGTGGCTGTCCCAGCGTGGAGCGGGTGGTGGAAGGCTGCAGTGGAGCGCTGTGCCAACAGGCGGCCTGCCACTGCCACTTCCCTGCGCTCTGCACATCAGGTCTCCGGTGCTGGGAATGCACCAGACCAACGTCTGCCTTCACAGTCTCCTGCTGTTCACGAGTTCTCCAAACCAATGCTTCCTTTTACTTTTCCTTTTTGTGGTGTTCAGACATCCTCGCTGTTTTTGGGTGTCTAGCAAATTTTGGGGTGGGAGCGTGAGTGAGCAGCTGTCCCGATTTTAGGCGATGGCATGGTGAGCGACAGCGAGAGGCGAGGCAGTGACTGCCCATGCGGGGGACATTACCTGAAGCTGTTTCCCAGGAGGTGGAGGGTAAGAGTCATCTGACCAAATGTAGACGTCTGTATCTGAGTATTCATCTCGGTTCCCTTTATAGTCAATGGGGAAAAATAAGCACTTCTAGTGCGTGATTCATCTGAGTCTAAAGGAGATGTACAAAGTAAATCAGATGATTCACACCCCAGACATGCCTACTTCTCTCCATTGAACATGAAGGGTGACTGGCTGAGATGCAGATCTCTAAAGCAGGGTGAGACAAATCCCACTCAAAGCATCGTGTTTGAAATGTCAGCCCAGGAAAACATGCAGGAATAGCGTCCTCCCAGCTAGGCACTGTGGAGGGAGTACCTCATGCGCCTTTCCTACAGATTTTCTCTACACCTGCCATTACGAGAAGCACGTGTATTGAAGAGATGCCACAAGGTGTGGTTTTTTTTGTTTGTTTGTTTTTTAATCCTCATTTTGCTGACCTCTTTAACAGGGAGATTAGGAGATTGCAGCAGGTTGGTAATGTGGAGGTCTATGGGTCTAACCCACTCAGGAACTTTGCTGCAGAGGTGGCAAGCACGGTCTGTAGGTCAAGATTCAGCACTGTGGGAAAACAGTATGTTAAAGCTTGATGTTGCCACACCGCGTGTCTCCTGCGCCTCGCTGAGCGGGTCAGGGAGCATTAAACACCAGCCAAGCCAAAACAGCCTCCGATCTTTTTCCAGAAGGATGGAGAGGTTTCAGCTGGGAAGGGAGTTTAAATTCCCCTTGACTTTGTAGAGCTTCCCCCCGCAGCCACACCGGGCTGAGTGCTGGTGACACCGTGCTCCCTGCCGGTTTCTGTCCAGCCTCGTGGAGCTCTTAAGCCCTGACCGTGCTGAGTCAGTCGCTTCTTGGCTGCCCCGATAAATCCTCCTGTTGACAGTGGTAAGCTATTGCAGTAAGCACAACAGGAATAACTAGGCCTGAAGTCAAGTTAGAGCAGAGGCAGGCTTTAGAGACATAAACAGCCTCCTCTATTTGTTTCTGCCCAGTAACATCCTACGGATACGTGCACTTCGGAGGGTTTTCTCCAAATGGGAATTTCCATCTGGCCGCGGCACTTTCGAGCCAGGGCCCTGTTGATGCTGGGTGGGGAAACCTGACGGCTCATGGGTTTCTCCAGCTGGATGGGTGCCGGGGTGGCTGCTCACCAGTGCCGGACGGCGGGCAGCATCCTGCCAAGGTGGCCCTGGCACCAGGAGGGGCGTGCGGAGAGGAGGCAGGCTTGGTGCAGATGTGCAGTGACACGGGGTGCGATGGACGTGGGACAGCAGTGTTGCAGCCACGCCAGCGTTAAAGGGACTCTGAGCTCTGTCACACAGTTGCTCTTGTTCCAAGGAGGCGGGAGGGGGCAGGATGTTTCCTGCAGTCAAGACATCAAATAATTAAAGGGGAAAAAAAGTGGTGCATGGAAGCAAGACGCTCTGAGATGCACTTTTATGAGTCTTTGTAATATTACACTTCCAAGACTGCCAGACATCGGTGACGGGTCCCTCATTTGCTTCCAAATATGCTGACTGTCAGAGCAGGATGCCAGGCTCTGTGCTGGCTCAGACCAGAAAGGATGATTTCGGAGGTCTTGTGCAGTTTAACTCTGTAGCAAGCCTACTTAATTGTGTGCAGGCCTTTGCTGGTGTATTTTATTGATTATTATATGAGGCCAGGGAGGCTGTGATGGGACCTTTGCAAACAAATAAAAACAAAATGCTTGCGTTTCACATCGAGGCCTGATGCTTAACAGCTGAGGACCGTACTGGAGACCTGCAGTGTGAAATGCTGCGGGGCTTGAGAGGTTAACAGGGACTCGGAGCACAAGGCCAGCAGCGTGGTTACACAAAGGATCAGAGCAGTGGCTCTTGCCTCAGCACCAAGTCCCCAAGAGGGCAAGAGCTGGGATACTGGAAAAACTGGACTGTTCCCTTCTTTCCCAATCGGGCCTGTGTAGCAATCGCAGCAAAAGATTGGCATGTGACTCTCTTAACTGCTGGCCTAAGCTACTGCAGTAGTGCCCTGGAAAGGGGCTTCCAGGGGTTTTGCAAGGCCTGTACCTCTCCCCTGGATAGCCAGCAACTCAGCTGATCCACACTGCATATGGGAGAAAAAGCCAAAACTGTGGTGCACATCTTCCATCTTGTGCGTGCCACTAGTGCTGCAAGACTTTGTGATCCTCCTGCTCCATTTGGGCAATTCTTAGAGAAAATGGCCTCACGACTTTTCGACACCTAGATGCTCCTGATCTCCACAAACACCTGCTGCCACTTTTTTGATTGTGCTCACCTTTGATTTCTTTCCCAGCGATTAGGTGGGCCTGATAAGGTTGAGAGCAATGTCGCAGTGACGGGAGTTGCACAACCAGTGAAGTGCATGTGATTGACATAATGCGGTATGAGGGAACCCTCAAAGGTTTCCATTAGTCCAGATCAGGAAGTTCCTCCTCACCCCCTCACTCAGAACAAAATAAGAAACGAGGAAAGGAAAAAAATAAAAATAAAAACCTCCCACATGCAAACCGAAGTAAAAAGAGCAAGTCAGGTTCACAAAGTGCAGTCCTTGAAAAAAAAATACAGATTTATACTGATAAGCATATTCTAATATGGTTGGTTTGGTCTTCACAAAAAGAACAGAAAAGAAAAAAAGGAAAGAAGAGAGTACAATTGAGGTAATCTGGCGTATAGACTAATGCCAGGGGATTTCAACACTCTAAACACATGCTTTTTTAACCTTTCCCTCTTTCTCCAGCATATTCTTGGGCCTTTTTTCTTCATAACAAAGCCACGGCACTTCCTGCTGCATTCCCTGTGATAAAGGCATATGGATCTGGGAGAAATGAAGGGGAAGTGAAAGTAATGCAGGTAAATGAAATCACTGCCAAAGCCTGGGAGCGTGTGTGGGGGAAGAGTATTTTGTTACATAAAATCCGTGCTGGAGGAATGTGGCTTTTTTCCCCAGAAATGATTACCTCATGTGATCAAGGCTTGTGCAAATGGGGGCTGACTGTATATTTACTTAACTAAATGAACACCGAGATTAAATTTTGGAACATCTTGCTAACCCCTTGAGTAATGTTGACTTGTTCCCATTGCCTACCCTTTGGCTATTATCTGCTGTGTGGTGTCTCTCGTTTAATCCAGCTGGCTAATGGGTCATCTTGTAGTGCTACCTGACTCAGTAACATGGTTGAAAGCCCGCAGAGTGTGTCAATACAAGCAGAACAGAAATGGGTGGCCAGCAGGACCGAACAGGAGGGACTGGTTACAGCGACATTCAAGTTCATCAGATAGCAAACTGTCCAGTTGCCTTCCAGCTCTCCTGTAAGGGGTGTTTTATTTGTTTATTTTGATTAATTTTTAAGCCGCACCCATAAAACCCCAGTGCTTTGGTCAGAAGGCATTTGGTTAAAGTGCTGCTGGAGCAGGTACCTGTTATTCATATGACTTTGGGTGCATGACTAAGTATTTTCAGAAGTACTGCCTGACTGGAGGTGCCTCCATTTCTGGATGCTGTGCTTGAGCCACTTGGAAGACATGTCAGAAAAATTGCCCCCAGATTGATTCCTACAGCGCTTAGTAAGATGAGCAAACACTCGGTTCTTTGCAATTGCGTTGCAAGCTTGCAAAACTGGGTCCTTAGTCTTGCTGTGTTCCTGATTTCTTCCATCTGTAATGATATATTTGCCCTCTACTGATGGAAGTCAAGAAGTTTTATTCAGTAATACTTACAGTACTGGGAAATCCAATCAAAAGTTATCACGAAAGTGAAATGCATTGGCTGTCTTCAAATAGTGCTCTTAAAAATTTATTATTATTATTATTTTTAATATACAGATATTTTATTTTATTTTTTGCCAGTGAACAGCTTTAGAAAAGCCTGTCTGATTTTCATCTGGAATTAAAATTCCATATGTGCTATATTAACTGGTTAATTGTGTCGTTCATTTTACAACCTTCCTCTGAATGGCCTGATTGAAATGAATGGATTTTAATCTCAGGGGGTGAAATAAAGGGAATTAAATGCCTAAAGGTTTGTTCTTTTTCAGCACATCCATTCTGGAACATAGGTTACACGTTTAAAACAAACGTACAGTGTCTTTCCTGGAATTATAAACTGTCTGCGTTTGCAGTTTGGCAGTCCCTGCCAGGGTGTGGTGGCAGTCTATGTGACTGGTGGGCAGTTCAGTGGGCACTCTGCTGTTTCAAGGGAGCAAAGGAAGGCAGTGGGGCTAGAGGAGGGGAGGAAAGTGTGAGGGAAAGTGCTCTAGCTTACAGTCTTACTAGTTTGGCCATTAAAGTGTGTATTCAGTCATTCATTAAAGCTTATTCATAAAATTAATTATTCATTCAAGCACTTTGGGGGGGAGGGGGGTGTGGAAAGAGCCGAACAGCACCAGTCATTATTTACACCAGCAATTTCATCACAGAGCTAGATTACGGGGCCAGATTCTCCTCTGCATTTCAGCAGTTGGGTTTCACTGACATCATGGAGCAGCTACCGAGTTAGACTAATCCCTGGCAGAACAGAGTCCAGCCCATACTGCTTCTCTAAGAGGGTGCCTTGGGCAGTTTCTTTGCCATTTTATTGCTGGCTAGGTTTCGGGATGCTTTACAAATGGATAAAAAATTAAAGAACTATGACAAATGGATCTTCTCACAGCGTGAGGTTCGACTGAATCATTCCGTGACGCTGAGATTCCATTGAGATAGTTAGGAGGAGAGGGATGTGAAAAGCATTCACATTAATAATTAGTAGCTCATTTTAAGGCTTTTTGTTTGTTTATTTATTTATTTATTTATTTATATTTCCTGCTATCCTGTCAATTTTTAAATAAACCGGCTTGATTTTCAGTCCTCACATAAAAGGATCGGGGTGACAGCAGGGGACAAGGAGGGATCACACCAAAGCTCTTATTTTGTTACTATGATATACAGTGCATGAGAGCACAGTAGTCAGTAATGGGAAAGGACTAGTAAATCACTGAATTTGTGCCTTTGCTAAGAGAAGTGTGTTAGGTAATGATCATCCTTCTTCATAGCAGCACTTCCCAGCTGTGATTTTCAGCTGAAGCTCACGGATGGAGCAGCACACATGCAGCTGGATGGGCGACTTAACACCCAGCAATTGATGCACACAACTGCCCCGGGGGCTCTCTGCCTAGGGGCAAAGGGGGCACGCTCTTGGGATTGCAGGCAGAGTTTCTAGAGCTCATTTCCACTGGCATTGCTTGCCTGACAAATCCTACGTTATGACTGGGGTCCTCACTGTAAGGCTGAGATGCAGAATATTCTTTTCTGTATTAATGAACAAGCAGATCAGGGGGCAGCTTTAAAGGCTTTCTGTGTCTGTGCCCTGATTCTGCAAGTGCTGCAGTGTAGGTGGGGTGGGACTGGCTAGAAGCAAAGCTGTGGCACAGCTGCTCTGTGGGTCCTTGACCTTTCCCATTCCCGCAGTCAGTTGAAGGACCTGGCACTAAGATCTGGCACCAGTCGTGTGGTGTTTGAGGATATGGGAAGGTCCTGCTCCAAAACCCTACTAAACTAGATGAATGACGTGAACTTGAGCTTTTGTTGTTTCTCTTCCTTTGCTTCCTTAAAAAGCTCCTACACCAGGACCTTGGACTCTCCTTGTTGTGCAGGGTGATGATGCAAGTCCCAGGGAAACAGCCATGTGGAAAATCTGCAGCTCACAGTCATGGGGCCAGGTCCTCTGATGACAGGGAGCGTGGAGTTAGTGGACTTATTCTAGCTGGCAATCTGACCTATTGAATTTCCAGTTCCTTTTGTGGGAATAACTCAGTGCATGATTTGATCTGAATTTCTGGGGCAGGGCAAGCCGGGAAGATTTCAGCCTTCTAATTGGCATTAGAATGTCTTTAGAAATTCAGCCTCTGTCATTTTATCTTCTGATCATCTTTCAGGCTGCACAGCTGTCTCTTGCTTTGACTCCTGCACAAAACCCGCGGTCTCGGTTCCCGCAGCCCTTCCCTGGTCCATTGTCTGGGGCCTGCCCTAGCTGCCAGGGCCCCCCCAAGAGGAGCTGGCAATTTCCTTCTGGCATGGGCTGCGTGAGCTGCAGGACAGGAGCTCGCTCTGCCTGAAAGTAGGGGGGCTCCTTGCCGCTGTGGGGCTCCCAGGGAGGAGGGAAGGGGAGAAGCTACGGGCCAGCAACCAGTGTCGGCTCCCTGTTTCTCTGTCAGGTTCACATTGGGTGTGTGGACACTGAATGTGGTGGCAAAACAGAGTAAGTATATGTCATGAGCAGCTATGAAGACTGAAAATATATATATATATATTAAAAAAAAGAGACAACCCCACACTTTTCCTGAACACAGAGGTATGGAGAATGGGTTCACACCGCGTTTGTGTCCCAAAGCTGCAGAAAATGAAAGAGGAAGCACTGACAATAGCTCTGTTAGCCATTCTTTTGAGTCACATGAGAAATCTAACACATTGCCATGGGGCTGGGTAAACAGGAAGCCAAAATAAGCCCATTCACACTGCTAGCTGAACTTGGCAGTGGCTCCCATGTGCTTCTGCAGCATCTGGATGTATACCAACTGCAGACTGGAAGAACCCCCATGCAAAATCCTAGAAATGTCTCAGAAGCATTTCCAGTCCTCAGAACAAAAAATGACACATCCAGGAGGTATCTGCCCCACAGTTGTGTAATCAAGAATCTGGAGAAACAATAGGTTGGTATGCTGCCAGACTGCACGGAAAATGGCTGACTCATGGGAGTAGGAGATCTTAAAACCTGAAGTAATTAGTGGTAGATTCGTAAGTGAGAAAAAAAGGGCAATGAGACTGCTGAAAGAAAATCTGTCCTCATTGCTGGTAAGCTACAGGTGTGTCTAAAGCTGCTGCAAAGGCACCCAGCCAAAAACCGAGCAGCAGTGGGGTGGGCACTGCCAGGTAGAACTGATAGGCGTAAAACCTCATCAAAAGCAAGAGCATAAATACGAAGCGGGGGGTGTCAGGGAAGACCTTTGGTGCTGTGAGAAAAATGTGCACAGCGTAGGAAAGTTTGCGTGGTGATGACATTAATATGGTGCAAAAGGGCAAAAATAAAACTCTCAGCTACGTGCCAAGAGACAGCAGTAGCACGCCATCAGGGGAATGAATGCTAGGAAGACAGCAGGACATTACTAAGTGTGCTGGGCTGCAAAGGCTTCCTCAGAACTACGCCAGAGACGGAAAGGAATTATAACCATGCAAAGCTGAATTGAAGCAATGCAATGTCTCCGTGCCATTAGGCAGAGTAAATTGCAAGTCAAATCAGTGTTGCTGGCAGCACCAAATCCTCTGCTTTCAGCCTTACCCAGTGAATTCATCACCACATAAGGGCTCTAAGTCTGAAGCAAACAATTCATGCAGTCAATGTAAGCAGAACAAATTAAAAATAAAAATATGCAGAGCTAGCAATATTCACTAGCATCCCTGTAATGAAGCCATTAGGACGCATATCAAGAGGTGTTTGAAGGGGAGGATGTCTTCCAGGCATCCAATTGCCTTCATCTATTTCCATCTTTACAACTCATGCCTCCAGGAATAACTACAGCATTAAAGGAAATAAAAAAATAATTGGAGCAATAGAAGGAATGGAAAAGTAAGGCGTCTTTCCCAACGTCAGGGGCTACCACAAGTCACACAGGCAGTTCGGTTGCTGCTGAGAATCCAGGCAACCTGCCCCTTCCCAAGGACAGAAGAGACTTCAACAGGCACTAAAAGAGTGTTCAGCTGAGTGGTTGCAGGCGAGGAAAGGCCCAGCTTGACAAGAACAAGTGTATCCGTGATGCAGGGAATATTGTCAAGAACTGTTGGATAAAGAAAGACACTACCCCCACACCCACACCCAAGAAAAGAAAAGAGGCAGATGGCTGAGAGCACTGCAGGGATCAGATGTGAGCTGGGAAAGCACCGGCGCTGTCAGCAAGATGCAATAGAAGGGCTCTGAGGGATCAGCGGAAAGGCCCAGAAGCTACAGGCTCCTGCGGATGGAGGCAGAGATCGTGTGGCAGAAGCTGTGATCCATCACGATCCCATCTTCCTCTGTCAGTTAGAAAGAGTCAGGGAACGGATCTAAAGCTGAATGAAGCCATGATGGCGCTGGGACTGTTTGCAGTACCCTGTGTGAGACGCCCGGTGATCTCCCCAGGGCTGGGACTGACCCCGCAGCCTAGAGCAATGCGACCGACTCCCACTCTCAGAGAACACGTTCTCCTTGCTGACGTGCATCTCGAGCTCAGTACCTCCGGCAAAACGCTGAGACACATCCAAACAGCGCAGCTAAATCTGTCAGTATTATCTGCAAGTGGGAGGTGTCATCAGGATAGTGATGAATGGGAAACCACCTGAGCAGAGAGTGATCACGAACTACTGGCGAGCGTTTGAGAATGCTGCCGGAAGCCCCACATCAGCTTCAGCACATGTCTCGGGAGTATTCGTGCTACAGTTTTAGGTATCCAAAACCAGGGAAAAGGCTATTATGGATAGAGCTGCCACTGTACGCAGCCCCAAAACACAGCAGCTGAATGTAGGCCTGACAGAAACAATACAGAGACACAGAAAGCCTCAGTCAAGCCGAGCTCACCACTTGAAGAATTTGGAAGAAATCCAGGATGGAATCATGTGGTCACTTACATTTCTCTATCAGAAGGCCAGAAAGCAGGGGAAAATGTACCCTTTTTCAAGAGAACTGAGGCAGGCTGAACGTATGGGAAAACATAACACCCAGATTGCAGGGAATGGATACGTTCTTTGTGAATTGCCCAGCTCGGATCCGGACCTGGCCTGTCTACACAGAGCCAGTAACACTCCGTCTTGGTCAAATATGACAGAGGCTATCCAAGCCTAATGGTCTGTTGTGGCCTGTATGGGCCAAATAGCAAGGAAGCAGTGGAAACACACTGCCTTCCCCACTGTCCGTGGGGAGAATAGGAATGCCTCTTCTCCCCCCAGATCTGGTTACTGTGGGCTGCCGCTCAGACGGCAGGTCACTGGCTGTGTTTAAAGCATTGAGTTACTGTGTCAGGCAGAGCATCACATGCAGTGGGAATACTGATCTATTTGCTTGCAAGCCATCCCCGCATTCACTCACTTGAATCATCACCACAGCATCGCCACCAAATGGCAAAGTCAAATCAGCACTTAGCATTCTTGAAATATTCCTAATGCCGAGGGACACGAAGGAAATACACAGCATATCTGTTCTTGAACAGAGAAACAATCGCACAGAAAGCCCAGCTCCGTCTGCTTACATCTTCTGACGCCTTGAGCACTGGCATCATTAATATGGCTATCGGTGATGAAAGGAGCCACAGACAAACAGAAGAAGCAAGTGAAAGCCAAAGCCTCCTGTAGGTGATGAAATAAAGACCTCCCTGAACTACCACCGGGAGAAAGCGTGTGTATCGGACTATTTCCTCTGGACATACCATGTTCTGGGAGGCAAACTATTTTTTTGATATCTTTGTTCCCGAAAGAAATTAAAAATAAAACATGTATGTTATTTGTATCATGAGACAGGTACTAAGCAAGCCCAATGGTACACAAGAGGTTGTCACTGCAGCTTTCCCTGCCTGCTGCAAAGGGCAGGGTGAGTGACCTACCTTGGCCATTGTGGGAGACCTCAGAAGTGGGAGATTCTGTATAGATGCATATAAATGTGCACTTTTACATCTCTGAAGGGTGTAGAAGGTGGTGTGCCAACGGCAAGCGCTTCAGACCTGAGCAAAGGGCACCCACCAGCTGCTACCACTAAGTCTGCAAAAGGCACTGACCAAAATAAGCCCACTCAGAGTAGCTCAGACTTGTGCTACCGTGGAAAAATGACAGGATAGCCACTAATCAGAAGAGAGCCGAAGCTCCCATCAGCGTTATTTTCAGCCTGCTGCAATAAAATAATCTCCGTTGTTTGAGAACTATTTGGAGAATGAGTTTTTATGGGCCTTCTGCTCAGGCCAAGGAGTGCTTGGGGTGCCTGTGGGATGGCAGATTTAGGTGCCAGAACTGCAGACAGGAAGCGGCGTGTCACACCGACACTGCTGCTGTGCCTCCTCTCATACTGTGCTTCTCTGGAGCAAGACATGCAGGCGTTCCCCATTGCCCACATTTCTGTCCTGGTATCTCTGAAGCCTATTCTGATTACTGAAAGTACCACCTAAATTGCAGCAACACTCTGCACTGCTGTTGGTTTTTGTAAGAGTTGATCCTCTACACAGAAAATTCGGGATGCTGCTGATCTGGATCATCTCTCAGCTGTTTAATTTCTATCTTGATATGCCACAAGCAAGGCGCAGAAGTTAGAGGGAGATAATATTTAGAGAATGAAGCAGATAAAAGAAGATGTCAGCCCCCCAACGTACGTCTCTTAGGATTGCAGCAGACATATTCCTGGCTCCTCGGTTGTCACTGGCAGGAAGCTGCTTCAGATCGGGAGCTCTGCAGGGGCTTGTCACTCACGGAGGAAATATGGTCTGCAAGTGTAATGTCTTTTCCCTCTGCTACAGCTTTCAGTAATGCAGGTATGATCATCAGCTACCAGCTGAACAATAAATAAAAATGCTTGAAAAAAAAAAAGACAAAATACACTCCATCCTCAACAACTATTAGGCACAGAATAAAAGCAGCTGCCAGCATGTGTATTAAGTAATTTTGTATTGTCGTTGATGTCAGTTAGCTTTAAAACAAAGCCTCAGATCCACATTTAGAATATTGTCTTTGCCATGTAAGTCAAAATCAGTCTTACATGACACCGTCTAAGTTTTTAGACACCACATGCATGGTCTAAACAATTCTGGTCCTATTTCTGTTTTAAACACTGATGGTGTGTTATGAATAATGACAGGGACTTCCTTGAAGGGACTTCACAGCCATAGCACTCCTTTCACACTGTGGTCTCCTTCCACCATCTGCTGGATTTTATTGTTATTGCAAGAATTAAAATTCAGAGATTTTATTTATTTATTTATTTATTTATTTAAGGACATGATTTCTTATTTTAATCTTCTCGTTTTCCCTCATTTTCCAGGTCTGATTTGCTGCTAACAAAGTCCTGAATGGATGGCTGAAAAGGTAGTGTTAAGTTTTAATGCAATGTCGTATCTTACCAAAATTATGGCCAGGTATGAAGGTATTTTTTTGAGAGAAAGGAAAGGCTTAATCTGTTGCTGTGAGTATACATATGTATATAGATATATGCATATATATATATACATATATAATCTACAGTTATTTTTCTTTCATATACATATACATATATATATATATATATAAATATTTTATGGACAGAACTCAGTTGTGTCCTATCTCTAAATGACTCTTTCTTAAGTCTGTATTACTCCACACCAGCATGAACAGGATTTTGGCTTGGGTTTCATAGCATAAGCAGTGACTAACCAAGCATCTCTTACATCTTTATGAGAGTGATGCGCACATGAACAGCTACACAAATGTTCCTTGCCTTAAGGATCCAGGATGAACTTGCCTCAATGGTGTTTAGGTGGGGAAAGCATTTATTTAATAAGAACTGCGTACATTTACATAGAATTATCAAGAGATGAGAAATGCTAAGCCCCCCTTCCATACACAGCCACCCGTGCACACATCCCAACACCATTTTAGACTTGTTTTTCAGAGTAGCAGCACATTTTAGTCCACCTTGCAGTCCAGAATATGGAACTCGTTCAGTGTCAAAATTCAGTGTCAAAAGTGATGCATCAGCACTGATGTTTAGGACATTTGATATGTGAGGGGCTGTATCAGCAAAAGGAAAGAAGAAACATGGGTTCTAGCCTGGTAATGACACTGAGTCTCGAGCGGCCTTGCTGCAGCTTGCCTGAGAACATACGTGCAGAGCTCACCAAGAGGCAGGCGTTTCCTCTGGGGCTTTTCTTTTCAACATGTTTCTGCGAGGAAAAAAATCTACACCAGGATCTGTAAAAATAACTTTTTTAAAAAACAAAACAAAACAAAACAAAACACAGCTGTTGCAGAACTGTCAGAGATCTCTAGGGTGGGCTTACAAACGTAACTCCAATGTGATTATGTATTATAAAATCGGTTTCCCACAAAAAAAAAAGAAAAAAAAAAAGTATGAGATCTCTAAAGAACTGCGAAGCTTTGCTCAGCATTTATTTATGCAGTAATTTCAATGGAAAGCAGAAGGAAACTAGGCTAAGGTCAAATGCTTCTGGAAAATGCCATCTCCATTTTCCTTTTTTCTTTTTTTTCTTTTTACACTACAGCGATATGCCTCCACAGTGGGAATTTTCAAGATTTATGTGACACTGAATAAAAAAAGAGAACTAATTAGCTATCATGGCAGGATGTGGAGGGGGAAGAAAAGATTTTAAGGTCAAGATTCTCAGAGATGAATAGTTATTTTGGATGCCTCCATTTTGGGGCAGCTACTGGAAGAGAGCCATACTTTCAGAAGTACATTCAGCTCCCGAATGCTGGGTGCCATTGCAGTGTTTCTACTGTCCAAGTACTGATGTCTAGTTATTTGGGTTTTCAAGTTGTGTAATTATTGTGGTACATCTTCCTGAGTGTAAAAACATAGGAATAAATGCCTCGGTAGTGTGCTTTGAGGCTTCACAAATGACTGTCTATAAAATGCTTTGAATGGACTCTAATGGAGGACCTCTTAGATGTGCAGAAGACCACCAGCATCACTCTTTACATGCCCAAGATTTAAGGGATGAAGTAAAGAAGAAATATTGTGGCAATAAGCTAAATGCCTCCTTTTTATTATTCCTGTATATAGGACAGGAAAAAATAGACCTGCAAGGCCAAGTTCAAAAATAAAACAAAGCCCACTGCCTTTATAATGAGGTTGTAAAAGAGTTGTATTTCTACAGATGAGCTGATCTGGGGGTTTGTCCTTTGATCCTGCTATCTTTAAAGCACATTGCAAAAACTGAAGAGATTGTAGCCTCTTGGAAAAGCTTTTACGGCATCAAATGAGAGCCCTCCTCTGACTTTGAAGATATCCTGCAATCAATTAAGAAGGCCCTAAATGATGTTGGAGTGAGTCAGGAGTTTTGCAGAATAACTGGCAAGCTCCCAATTAGAGAGAATCACTGGGAATATGAGAAAACAGAGAGGATTAGCCATCCCCATTAAAGACAACAGCATTAGGAGCTGTTTTCAAAACACCAGAGCTTCTCCTTGCCTAATGCTTTCAAAGTTTCTGTTCTCAGCTAAACCGATGAGTTGTTCTGTCTTCATTTTTAGTATGGAAAATTCAAAATAGACTTTAAAAAAGTTCTCTGAAGTCAAACACAGAATTCAAAATGCAAAGACTACATCTTGACACAAGTGACTAGTGCCTTTTCCTTGTGAGGTTAGTTAAGCCTAACCTAAACTACCATGGAAGACGAGGGAGGATACTTTAAAACCTTTTTCCTTTGCTTTACGGTGATGTAAAGGACTGTTGGAAATGGAAGGCAGCAGTGGTGTGGGTCTTTCACACCCAAACTTCCCACTGAGGAAATAATCTTGTTTTCAACCAGTGCCTCACCAATTTCTCCACTGATGTGAAAATCAAAGATAACTTCTGTGCATGTAGCAGGCTATGTCTGTGCTCCCAGAAGGGATAATAGATTTGCTTTATCTCGCCACAGAAAAGCTATTCACCCATGCTGCATCTTCTTAAGCCAAGGCCTTAAAAATCTCCTTATAGCATGCATTTGGAACAGATAAGACTTTGCACACCTTTGTATCTGCAAAGAAAAATACCTAGGAATTGGAAGGGAAGTGGAAGCTTCCTCCCATCCTCCCTGTGCCCTCTCTTTCCTCCTTTCTTCCTTCCCCAGAATAAACAGGCATTTTGCTCTGTTCTCACTGAACTAAGTGAGAACTGTATTGGTCCTTGTGATTTGGTTATAGCTGGGATTGTCTTAATCCATCTTCCTGTAGTAAGGCTCTACTCCCAGTCATATCACCAGGCATTTAAAAAGACTAAAGGCTCCCAGGGTTGCAGCTGGTAGATATTCATACAGGAGTCACAGAGTATTTGCCCCACTACCTCAGATCCTCTTATCTGGTTCATTGTCAATAGAATCCCCTCTACACTAAAATCCAGAACAGCAAAATACTCAGGCGTGTACTTAGAATAAGCTCATGTTTACGTGATTTGCTGGATGAAGACCTGGAGACAAAGGCTGTCACACAAAAACTTTGTGATGCCATATGGACATTTCCTCAATTGTCACATTTCTTCCAAATCTGTACACACTTTCTGGGCTGAAAGCTGGAGAAGGATGGATTATGTACATTTTAACAGCCCTTTTACTTCTCTATTGAGCCAATAGTAAAATCTATTTAAGCTTTACCATCTGGCTCAGAGTCCTAGCAAAGGGGAGAGGTTGAAAATGAATGGCGTAGCCTGCAGCTGAATGGAAAGCCCTAAACTTTATTTTTAATAAAAATAAAAAAATAAACAGGGCCAACAATTGGGAAAGCAGGTTGTGACTGGGAAGATTTTTGATTCCAGCCTGTATGGCAAATGATCTTCAGCTATGTGAAGCAGACAAAAAACGACTGCAGATTTCAGCAGTGCCCTGTCGAGTAGGTTAGCAAAATAAGGACAGATGGCAAAGGATTACATCTAATTCTTTCTCCTAATTCATCTTTTCCAGACCATTCCACTGCACTCGGTATAACTAGAGATTTACCAGCTTAATTTCCTCCCTATAGCTCCTAGTGACAATCCACACAGTACAGATTTGTGAATTCCCATCACTGGGAACCTTCAATTGGACTCAACTGCTTTCCACCCGCTGCCTTTGGATGTGCTTCTGAGGGAAGGCTGTTTAGTGTTAGAGCAGTAACGTTATTTTTAAGGCAAACATCCTATAAAGCACACAGATAGCAGTGTGTTTCTGATGAACGTAGCCATCCCGCTCAGAGAAGGACTTCAGACAGAGCATCTCTTACCCAGGTGTGGGTAATGACACTGCGCAATACTAACGGTACTGTCCTAAAGATACCTTGCTGTTTCTTTTTTGTTGTGCATTATCTGTTTTATCAGGTACCTCCTCACCACTCTTCCTTCATGCTCCTTTTCTTGCTAGAGCAGATAACACAGGTAGCTGTGCAGCACAGCCCAGATAAAGCTGAAAGCATGCAGCCCATCTCTGAGTGCAGGAGGGAGGTTCTGCAGCCACAGCTTCTCATTACCTGCCTCATTCTGCTCTTCCTCCTTCCCCACTCAGATATTTAAAACTATTTTTTGAAAATTCTCAGGGTTTTTCAATGTCTCTGATTTCAAATGCTTGGCTTGAGATACAGTCCAGGTGACAATAGCTCCTTATAAAGTCAGTGGGGAACTGCCAGTGTTCGGCACTTTCCCCATCAGAGTTCCGGGTGTCCTGAAAGCAACGGGGAAGGAAAGATCCAGAATACAGTCTGTGCTGCCTCTCTGCCTCTCCGAATTGCATTTACACCTTCCTCTGTGCTAGCACCTCTTGAAAATTACAGATCTGGTCTCTCTCTGAGATAGCCCTTTTGATTTTCTAAGCATTTATCATTCTTCTCTTTGAGTTTCTTGCATTCTCTAGTTAAAAATCCAGGAGATGGCAATTATCTTCTTCTCCTATGCCTTTTTTTTTTTTTATTTTCCTTTCCTTTCTTTTTCTCCACGGTCACATACTTTCTCGTCACTTGTCAGCGACAACAGCACCATCTGCTGTTCTGCAGAGGTGAGGAAGCCTTCACTCCTGTTCCTGAATGAAACCCACTGCACGCTACGAGCCGTGCAGAATTACCTGGAAACGTGCAGGTGATGGTGCAAGACTTTCTGTCCTCACGAGAAGGGAGATATTTGATGTGACCCGAAAACACCATCAAAACTAAACTCTTTAAAAGACGTGGCCTTGCTCTAATCATCTATCACGGTGGCTCAGCTCAGCAGTGCCTTTCCAGAATTGTACAGGGGGATTTCCGAAATTTTTAAATAACCATCTGTAGTTTATACCGTAATTTTGTCCGTGACCCTTTTCCAATATAACTGAGTGCTGGAATGGTCGTCACTGGACTGTTCCTCACACAGAATTGCTCAATTGTGTGATTACAGGGGGAAACATTTACATCAGAACAAGGATCCAGTTGATGAAGAGAGTGTGCACTTAACCAGGGCACTGATTTTTTAACCAGGGGCAGGAGGGAGGAACCTTAGTCCTCTTGCATTGCTAAATAGGTGTAGCATTACAAATTACTGAAAAACACAAATGAAATCCAGTAAACTACAGTTGTTAAACATGTGAGTTGTAAAGTCAGCCCCAGCTTGGTCAGCTAGGTGCCACGTGCTGGAAATCCTAATCATCAGCAAAGGCGGTGTTACACAGTTCAGACGTGAATCAACACTAATACGCATTTCTCATCTCTGTCCGGCCTCCCGGAGGCTGAGTAATGGTATTAAATGGCACGGGCAATCTGCTTAAGGGAGAGGAGAGCCCAGTAAGCCCTTCATCTGTTACGGGGAGCTGAGAAGTGTTTTGTGGCCTATAGATAGTAGTGGCCTGTGACAAGGACACGTCCAGACTGGCCGTTTATTTCAGGGCTGGCTCCTGCCATTGTGGGCTGGTTTTGATGTTTCAGGTAATACCTCTCAGTCGCAGGTTTCCAAAGCAGATTAATCTGAATGAGGGTGGATATCTCATGTGGCAGAGGTGAAGAAAACAGCTGCAGGCTGTCCTGTTTAAAAAACAAACAGCACAGCAAAATACAACCAACCAAGCAACAAATGAAACCCAACCAAAGGTATTTCAGCCTTTGATCTAGGCAATATCCTTAGGCTGGAGGGCACCTGGATAGGTCAGGGACTACGGAACATCTCCTAAGTGCAGAGGGATTGGTGGGGGTGGGATGCTCTGAGTGCTGGGGCTGGTACGTTAAGGCCAGGGTGAAAAGGGTTTGGGATCCCAGAGGTGCCTGCAATTGGCAGGCTGGGGCCTGGGAGCAGGGCTGTCTTGGGAATCAGGATGGGAAGGAATAGGACTGGGAGGTGGGGAAAACAGAATGGGACATGGTGTTTGGTGAGGTAGGGATATGCGTTGGGAGTGTAGGGCTGGAAGGCACAAATTTAGGGTTCTGAACATTAAGGAGTGTGGTGTGGGGGTGTGGATGCTGTGGCTCTTGCCACCTGAAAATTACAGAACTCTGCTTCTTGGAAGAGGATTTTGGACAACCCACAATATACGGCAGAAGTATCGGGCTCAGACTGTGGAAAAGTCATCATGTTCACGGAGTGTCTGCTGGTGTATAAAATTTGTGGAACCTTCTCTTGGCACATGGCAGAACCACCACTACTGTTACTATTGTTAACATACTGCTAACAGCAAGCGTAAAGCTTGCTACGTAATGTACCGACTAGATTGTTAGGTACTATTGAGTGCCTCCCTGCTGCATTCAGCACCAGCCAAGAAGGGAAAAACATTTCCTTCTGATGATCCCTACTGTTTGTTTTTGTTCACTTAACTCCTTAACCACCTTTCTGGTTTTCTTTCATCCTTTATCTTTCTGCCTCACATTCTGCTCAGATGCTCCCCAGTCTGATCTCCCATCGGCATAATTTCTCACCCACTTCTTTTTGAAATGATCTGTAGTAAACCAGTTCAAATTTAAATGCTGATGTTTAAGTTGGTGTAATAGGGCTTTAGAATTGGCACCCCGTTGTCATAAAAATAATAGCAAGGCTGAAATCAGGCAATAATGGAGACCAGCAAAGCACCTACTATTTTATTGTACCGATTGCTACATGTTGTACAGACCTTTAATGCTTCATTCAGTTAAGTCCTACAGGTGCCTGGAAGAGCAGATAGACTGTAATAAAGAAACGTCCCCTTTTCAGGACTTACTCAGACGTGCTGAAAGAAACACCCACAATTCATTTTGACTGCATGCTGTAAGAAATAAAGAATTTCTGAAGAAAGACATCAGAGCAACTGGAAGAGCAGACAAAATGTATTATGGCATGAAAGAGATTTCAGCTGCAAGCATCCTATTTGGTAATTTCGTGTATTCTGTCATTCCTCCTCTGGAAAAAATGATTTGTGTGTGTGTGTGCGTGAAACAAAGCACTATGCTTTACTTTACATTTAAGTAAATGTATGAATTTGCATCGTTTTCTTAAGCTTTTTCTGGATTATGTATTTTATACGTAACTAAACACGCAGAGTGTGAAGACATACAGAAACCACGTTAACCAGCAGGTCTAAAATAGCTCCTTTCCCCCTTCTTTTTCTGGAATTTATCTCATAGGCAGTCAGTCACACTCTAGGTCCCTTGCACTAACAAGCTTCAGCTCTTTTGCAGTCAGTAGACTCTCAAAGATCACAAATTTCAAAAATGTATCGGGGAAGTGGGTAGCCAGGGAAAGGAGAGACTATACTTGTGTGATGTGGAGAAAAAGATCAACTGTGAGCTCACAGAGGAAACTTCAAGAGGCCTTTTTCATTAGATGCCTGAGAAGTTAGCCATGGTAACGCCCATATCCATCAGAAACCATGCTTTCCTAGTGCTGCTGTGCAGGGAATTTGCTGTCCTTTGCTTTCACGGGACCAGGAGGTTCCACGGTTGCCTCCCTCTGTGTCCACGTCTTCCCGGAGAGTTATCTGCGACCATTTTTGAGGTGCTAATTTCTAACTTTTTTTCACAGGCCTTGTGGATGCTGTGCAGGGAATTTACACCCCCTTGGAAATCAGCCTGCTTTTGTTTGTCCCTTTTGGCTACACCAAACTGCCCTGGTCCCCACAGCAGCTGCTGGCACGCAGTGTAATGAGCTAATGGCATCGTGCTGGCACCCTGTTTTCGTAGTTTCCCTGGGGCAGATGCAGGGCACTCAGGTAGGCTTCACGGCCATGATTGTTGGTCTCAAAACTATAAAGCATTTCATGGGGCTGATGCAGGGCACTCAGGTTTCACGGCCACGATCACGGGTCATGTCTTTAAACTAGAAAATGTTTTATTTATTTATTGGCATCGATGGCAACAGTAAGCACAACCAATGGGAGAACATCGCACTTAGCGCATTAGCACTGGCACAGCACGGATCGGTTGAAAGGGGCCTTAAAGACGACGTCCTTCCAGCCCCCTCCCGCCCAACCCCTGTGCCCCGCCATGGTCCCCTCAGGCTGCCCCCCAACATGGCGGCGCCTCCCTCCCCCTCAGCGGGGCGCAGCGGCCCGGCCCCGCCTCCTCCCCTTCCGGGGCCGCGCCTGCGCAGCGGAGCGGCGCCGTGCCGTGCCGTGCCGAGCCCCCCCCC
>CM021733.1:40258814-40359542 GCA_011075105.1 Heteronetta atricapilla
GGGCGGCAACGCCGCGGCGCTGGGCCGCGTCTGGGAGGGGCTCCTGGGGGACGGCGGCGGCGGCGGGGGGGCCCCGCGGGCCGGGCGGGCGCTGCTGGCGCTGAGCGCCCTGTGCGACGCGCTGCTGCCCCGCGGGCCGGCGGCCGGGCCCGACGCCAGGCTGTGCCCCCGCTTCTGGCGGCTGGTGCAGGAGGGGCTGACCGAGAGGGACGGGCTGTGCCGGCGGAGGGCCCGCTACCTGCTGAAGAGGGCCGTGGATCTCTGCGGGAGCCAGGGAGCCTGCCTGCGCTGCCCGACGGACGGCGGGGACGGTAGGGCTGAGAGAGAGGGGCAGGGAGGGAAGGGGAGCGCGGCCCCTGCTGCCCCCCTCCAAGGGACTGGGGGCTCCTGGTCCCCCCAGGCGGGCACGCTCGGGAAGGGAACGGGCTGTGTCGCCTCTCCTGGGCAGGGGGTTGGCTCTGGGGTTCCGCGGGAGGGATGTGGAGCAGCCCGGTGCCAGCAAGCTCTCTGCGTTGCCTTTAGAACCCAGCCTGTTCTGGTGGTCTGCCGAGGAGAACCACACGCTTCTGCAGTTCTGGGAGACGTACATCTTGGTGATGGAAACCTTGGAGGGAAACCAGGTAAGGGCGCCTTGTGACAGCTTATACGCGATAACTTCTGGCACATACAGTATAAACATTCCGTTAAGGTAAAATATTTCCAGTTTTAGCGATTGAAGGCATTTAAGCGTTATCAGGCATGTTTTTTAATTTGAGTTTTAAATATTTAAAATGCAGCAAGAGTAGTTTGTTTGGCATAAAATCACAACTCTCTCTCTGAAATCTGGTTGAGGCAGTGCATTGAACTAAGGGAGGAAAACCTGGGTTGCATCTTATTGCAAGACCCATTGGGCTGCCCAGTAGGGTAACCCATTTCCCAGCAAAAATCAGGCTGTTACACTCAGTAACCTCTTTTCAATAGAGGACGCTACGCCTCTGAGTAAAGCACTTTGTGCCCTTGGATGGAGATAGTTTTGAGTTTGACTCAGCGGCCAGAAAGATTGCTTTTGACTTGAGACCCTCTGCAGTTGCATGGTATAAATTAGTTGTGACTACCTCTTGGTAGTTCATGTTACGTTGTCTGTGCATGGTTGTCCTGTAACTGAGAGAATAGTAATTATCAAAATGTTTATCTCTGGAGATTTGTGCTGTTTGACTTCACACTGTAAGCGTGATGAATGGAATGGTTGGTTATTGGGAAGGATTACTTTTATGATACAGTAGCATGGAAGTGTCACTTTGTCTTAATCTCTAGACTATGATTATGTGATACATACAAAGTCCTTGGATCAGTTGCACAGGCATTGCAGAGTATGTTTGTTCATTTAAATACAGTTTTATTGTCAATTGCTATGTTGATGCTATTGATAGTAAGTTCTAGCCGGTGACTAAGTGCCAGTTCTTAAATTTGAGTTGTAAACTGACTACTTACATTATATCCGATTTACCTTTCAGATCCATGTCATAAAGCCAGTATTACCAAAACTGAACAGTTTATACGAGCATGCTATATCAGGGGAAAAAGGTAAGACAAAATTTTCTGAAGCATCTCCGAAGTATTAGGCAATTAACATTCACTCTTTTTTTGTTTTAGTAGCAGCTTTTTATTAAGTTTTCACAGTCAGTGTCGCTCTGCTTTGAGAGGCAGCAACAAGAAATCCTAGCATATGACAAAATTGCTTATCATCTTATTTTTTTTTTTTTTTAATGCCAGCAAGCATAACTACATCGTTCTTTCCCACTGTGTTTTGTTTTACTTAAGCATTTACTTGTGTTTTTTTTTTTATGGGAGATTCAGTAGGGTATTTTTACAAATCTAGCAGCTATAATAGTATTTTTGAAATGTGTTGTCTAATGACTATCATGTTATCCAGAATGTCAGTGTATTGTGTGTGTGTGTGTTTGATAAATTTCCTTAAAACATAGATTTGTATGAAGAGCATATTAATGCATCACTGTCATTTTTGTCGATTTAGAAGAATTTATGTTTTTAACAGGTTGTTGGTTGTTTCACCCATCGTGGCACATGTGCATCTATAAAAGAATGTTTGAGAGTGAGAATAAGACATTGACAAAGGAAGGCATTCTTCATTTTTTAGAGCTTTATGAAACAAAGCAGCTTCCAAATTCTCTTGGTTTTTCGGAGGTAAGGGTTTTGTTACTTGCCAGATCAAACAGATGTTCTAATTCGTAATATATCCTAACACTAGTTGCCTCAGTGGCATTGGAGTTAGGTGTGTTCTGTAAAAATACCCTCTTACTTAGCTGTGTGAGTGATGGCAATATTTGTAAGTGGTGTCAAATTTAAAATTATCTGGAAAATGGCCAGGCTAACAGGGAATGGATTCTTAAAATCAGTCATTCATTCACGTATTTGAAGCTAATGCTCTAATTAAATTTACCACCCAATTTACTGTTTTTTTTTTTATCAAGGGTTATATTAGCAAGGGAATGATTGATGCTTCAGAGTTCCACAGCTCCTGAACTTCTCCAAAATGAAATCAATTGGTGTAACGGAGTTGTGTGTAAAGTTGGTCACCAGACTTTAAGTCTGTGCAGCATTTCCTATTCAAGGACTGATTTTGAAGATGCATGGATAGCTAACCCTGCGAGATATTTTAAATGTGTCTGTAGTATAATCAGTATATGACTGTACCTCCATTTAAAAATACACATAAGTGTATCCTATATATGGAAAGAAGTATTGTAAGTTTTAAGTCCCTAGTTTTTTTAAACGGTAACATGTCTATGTTCATACCCCAAACAGCCTACACATTAGTAAGAAGTGATCTATATTATATTACCATTGCTTCTTTCTCCTCTTCATAGAAGGAGTATTGCCCACAAAGGCTAATGTTTCTGATTTATACAAATTAAGTTAGTTTCTTGATAACTAATTTGAAATCCAATCAACATTAAAAATAAATAATAAAAAAATAATACATCCTTAATCTTTCTAGTGCCGGTTTAGTAGCATAGTATTTTTTCTATTACTTTATTCTACCTCTAATCTTTCCTTTATTTCATGATTAAATATCTTTTCCCTTTTTGTGCTGAACACCATCCATTTTCCATCTGTTCCCCAAAATGTTTTATGTGCCTGCACCTTTCACGATGCTCTGTGAAATTTACCTATTGAAAAATACTGTTCTGCTTGTTTAGTCTCCTGCTCCCCCTGCTCTTTAATTTCCTGCTCCTTTTGTTACTAATACTTATTATTGCCAAGTGTTCTCTAATTTCTGACTCTTTTTATACTTTTAAAGAATTCTAGTTAGTCTCTATGTATCAGTGCCTTGGAATTGTACATTTACCCATTGTTCTTTCCTTTTATCAGTTTGTCATTGGGCCATTAATGGATGCCCTCTCAGAAAGTTCCCTTTATAGTAGGTAAGACACAGATCATTAAATATATTGATTAGTGGAAATGTGTTCTAATAATAGTGGTTTGAGCATGTTGGTAAAATTTTGGATAAAGGAAAACGCACTAATATATAAAGGGTGTTTGCTAAATTCACTGACAGGTGGAGAGTCTCAGGAAAGATGGGTGGCTGTGAGTAAGATGAAGCAGGCTAAGTTTCATCCTAGTAATAGCAACATGGGGATGCCTTAAGGTCCCACTTAGCACATATTGTTAAAATACCGATTTGGAAATGAAGTGAGATATGATAAATGAATAACTTACTGAAATATTTATCTTTTCTTTTCTTTTTGCACAGACAGAAGGGTTTTGCTTTAATTGTTGCAAATTCATAACTGATAAAATCTTTTTCCTCCAGTGGATGACTATCTTTTGGAAAATAAAAGCGTTTTTGCAGCACACCGTTAGAGTTCAAGTGGTAGCAGTGTAAATGCACCTCCTTTGGTGTAAAAGCATAACAGATAAAAATTGGAGGGGCTACAAGTTTGTTATTCATTCATCATACTGATGGCTTTCAATCAGTGTTAGTAGCATGAAAAGTTCTAAGAATGGGAAATAAAGTGCTGAATGCACTTTATTCCAGATGGAGTGTCTTGGGTGACAAACGTTTGGCTAACAATCAAACTCCAACTTAGTTGGAGTAGCCTTGACTGGCAGACCTTTTTCGGCAGCTAGAAGAGTTGACATTATTTTTGCACTTCAGTAGAGGGGGAAATACGATTGTCACTTAACCAGTGGTCAGTTTGGATTTGGTTGTTCTGGATACCTGTATAAAATATAGAATATGTTGTTTCATCTGAACGTGACAGGACACATGTCTTTTGCTTCAGGCTCTTGCAGCAGTTCTGTGTTTTCACCTCAATTAGCTGGTTGCAATATGGTTTGCATGGGCATATGCTTAATGTCAGTTGAAGCAAATGCTGCATATTTTGGTGTGCTTTAAGTGGAGGTATATGTTAGAACAGTGTCAGGTTAAGGCTTTATAATCTTCTGTCATAGCTTTTATACTTCCAGTGAAGCATGTTGGGATATATCTGAAAGTAGAAGAGGGTACATGTTTGATTATACCAAGAGTATACAAAGTTTTTAGGGTTAATGCCAAGTTGTATGGGAGGAAACTTTACAATTTCACAAGTGCCTTGTGCCAACCCCTGATAGGCAGGATTTTGAGACTTATTACATGATTTTGCTTACCTCTATTTGTCTCATGGAAAAATTTTTGCATCTTTATATAAAGTCTTTTGTGCTGGTTGGATGTTTTGTTTATAAACTGACTTTATAATCTGTTTCAGGGAGGAATACTTCCTCCCTACTGAACTTGTATACGTAAAGGTAATGTTTCTTCACTGTTCTCCAGATCAGATTAGTCACATCTCCACTGCATATTGTTTGGAGAATTCCCTGATCTTGTTACATAGACCTTGGTAACAGGCTCGCCCAAAGGCCTGTAGAATACTGAGAGTGCAGGCACAAAGTTGAACCCACAGTGCCATTTCTTACTCTGGGTTCAACATTTGATGCTCCTAGTCCAGTAACTTTACATGAGGTTATACTTGAATGCCTGAGTGTGCTGATGCCATACCATGTCCTTGTAGGTGGCTAGGGAGACTGGTATTGTTGTGACCTTCCCTGTCCTCTCTATATTTACTGTTGGACTACTAGGCACAGTGGAGGGAGCAGGCTGATGCATTCCATCTCTGTGGCCTATTGGAACAGACTCTGCAGTGAATTAACCATTCCGGTTTTGTTTAAGGTCAATCCTACTTGTAGCTGTTAACATGTCAGTTGTCTATTTCCTGTTTTAAAACTCAACAGGACACCAGGTCAGTTAATGGGAGCCTGTCCTCCATTGGGAATGAGGCTGCAGAATTTTTTGGCTACTTATCTGATACTTCTTCCAGAGGAAGAGAAAGGTATGTTTCAATATCACCTTTATCTTTGTTAAATAAAGAAACCAAATAAAAACTGTGGACCCATTTTCCATATCCCATGTAAGCATTTACCCCAGTTTCTCCACATTACTTGAGGGGAGAAAAAATTCAGTGAAGTTTCCAGAGAAGAGAGAATTCTTCAGAGACTTAGAGGGATGCTGCTGTAACAAGTTACAAAATTGTTTTAAGGAAAACTCGAGGGAACTATTTTTTATTAAAAAAGAGACAAAAATAACCACAACCCGTTGTTTTGAAGATGAATAGTTTTTGCAGATTCTTTTTTATTTATCAGTTTAGATAATGCTGTGCTGTGTAAAATCGTTATAACTGTTCTGTTTTGGTGTTCTTTTATTTATATCTTTTTTTTTTTTTTGCATGTTAGGTTGATTTATAAAAACAATCAATCTGCCAGACGTTTTTGGTCACAACCTATATAGTTAGCACTCTGTCTCTTTTGAAGCCCTAAGGCAGAAGCTGAATAAGGACTTTTTATTTTTTATTGTCAGTGTAGGCTGAAAAGGAGCAACCTTTGACAGACCAGAATTTAATATATGGTCTAATGGGATGAAGTCAGGGTAGAACCACCTCTATTCAATACACTGTATTCGCAGGTACATATTGTTGTAGAAAACACCTTACATGCTTGTAGTGCCATAGATGCTGTTATTTCTTTGCCCTTTCCTATGGCATGTATTTTGTTTATCACAAAGTCAGGGTTCTGTCCTCAGCAACTTGGAGACACTGTTGTCATTCATTCAGTTTTCAGAAATGATTTTAAATGTGCAATGGGAGCGCATCACAATGTTCTCCTGCTGGGGTCTTTGTCATTTAAATGCATTGGAAAGCAGAAAATAACACTTGATTTGTTTATATTTTGTTTACTTTTATTTTAAGGTAGTTTCCTGTTAAAGTTTATTCAGAAGATGACAAGTCGGCATTGGTGTGCTGTTCCCATCTTATTTCTTTCTATGGCTCTGGCGTGCATCCCTGCATGTAAAGTACTGGGCACTGATGGACTTCAGGCTTTAAGGTGAAACTTTTACTGCCTTGTGTTCTTTCTTTCTTCTTGTAAGGAAACATGCTGAACATCTAGAGAGCTGTGATTTAGTTCATGTTTGTTACTTCTGGGAGGGTATGATGGCTGTATATTGGAAGGGAAAGTTCTCTCTCCTTTATGTCCAATTCACAGAAGGATGCAGTTCAAGAACTAAAGTATTCGTATTGCTGCCTTAGAATCAGTTTTAGTCAATTTTAGTCACTTGCCATTGCTTTTTTTCTTGGCATTGTTTTTTCCTGATCATCCATACTTCCTAACCCAGAGGTGTCAAACAACTTTTCTTTTTTTCTAAATGCATTAAAACCTTGTGTAATGGCAATTGAGCCTAGATCTGCAGACAGCCCACAGACTGAAACCTGAAAGACCTGTAAATAGAAAGCTAGGTGAAAGTTACTGGCATGCACTTTGTCCTTAATTACACTGATTTTTCCAAAGTGCCTGTGTTCACTTTCAAGATCTGTTAAGTCAGTAATTATTCCAGTTTAATTGAATTGGAACTTTGAAATAAAATCTTATAGGTGGACTAAGGAATACTGAATAAAAGTAATTTACAAACAATAAAACAGATGCATCTGCTGATAAGAGAGCAGTGAGGGTTTCATCCAGCTTCTTTTAGTAGTAGTATAGGAATTTGATCACATACATAATTTACTTCCCTGTTTGTTAGAGGTAGAAAAGCAAACATTAAATTATCAGTTTGAACTGATGTGATCACAAAAAATTTCCTGTACTTTTTCAATGCTTTTAATATTGTCGTATATGTTTATCCAAGTTTTAACCTCAATTTTTGAAAATACATAGAGCAGTAGTCTGGAGTTAGGGTTGTATTCTGTCTGATTAGGGCAAAGATTGTGTTACACTTGGTATGTTGGTTAAATACAATCTCATATGTTGAAAATCGATAGTAATCAGGTAATGATTAAACTTCCTAAATGTGTATTTTCTACAGTACATGTTTTTCTCTTTGCAGAGATGTGCTACAGTGTACCATGATTACACATCAAATTTTGTTGCGTGGAGCTGCTCAGTGCTATCTTCTTCAAACAGCTATGCATTTGACAGATGTGGTGAGTTTTTTTCTTCCTGATGGTGATAGAAATGCACCAACCCTTGTACAGTGTAAACAGATGATTAAACAATTGCTAGACACAACATTGAATGACTGGCTCTATTGCATTTGCAATTTTGTTGGCAACTACTTAAAAAGTGTGAGTACTTAAGAATGAGTATGCTTCTGTTAATTCTGGTTTCCATAGAATGAATTTATTTCATTATCACTTGCTTGTTGATATTATCTTGTAGGGCTTTCATGAGCTAGCTAACGATTAGTATTCTATTATCATATTCACTGAATAAACACAGGTTTTAACAGATAGGAACTGAATGGGCTTCTGTGAGTACCTAATAGAGTGAAAGTATTCTTGACATCAGAATGATAAAACTATTCTTAATGATGAAATAGCAGAAAAACTTTATTCAGTAGTCAAGTTATTTATGTTCTGGCTGTCTAACAACATGCTTGCTTTCTTAGGTGAGTGGAGTATCAGCATTCCCCTTCATTTATGTGGTTCTGTGTCGAGTGTTACAGCTAGAGGAACTGAAAATTCCTCTCAGAAATAGAGGAATAAGACTTACAGTGACTGATTATTCATGTCATTCATTTAAAAGGTGTTAATAATGGATAGCACTATTCTTCTAGTCATTCGTTAATTTTCAGATGATTTCAGGTGGGTGTTTGAACTAGATGATCTTTAAGGACCATTTCAACCCATTCAATGATTTTAATACTTGGGAGAATGAAGTTATATTCCTTGATAAAGGTAAGCTGGTCCCTAAGAGCCAAAAACCAAGTCCGTACCATTGAAAGGCAAGGTCAATTTCTTCTACAACATTTGCTAGATGAAAGTGACTTCCTGAGTCCTTAGGTAGATGTTATTCATTGTATATTATGTTAACAACTATTGTATCTTAATTATTTCTTCAGGAGAAAGTGTCTCTTCCAGAAGTGTCAAGCTTTCTTCTGTGCCTTAGACCAGATGAATCCCTAAGGAGGGATACTATGTTATGGATAGAGGTGAGAACTAAAGCTACTTATATATTCTCCAAATGCTTTTTAAAATACCTGTACAAATGTATGATATATTATTGTTAATATTTAAATGTTTAGCAACGTCTGCATTGACACATTCAGGACTTTCTGGATATGGAGTCCTAATGGATTTGTGTTGCAGTCCGAAGCTGTGATTTTTCTTTAGTGCTACAGAGGAGTTAATGTTAACTCTAAACAAATTATTTGGCAGATTTGAAACAAAAAGGAATTCTAAGGTATGCCATCATAGTTGTTGGAAGTAAGGGAGGGAAGAAAAAGGTGACTTTTTCCTCTTTTCATGCAGAAATTCTCAATTCTAAAGAAAAATCTTTTTTGAGGCAGAGGTTTTTCTGAACATGGGAGCTTGTATATACCAGTTTATCACGTTTCATAGAGTTTCTCTAGTATATCTAGTATTGCAGCTGTTGGGTTCAACCCCATTGAAATGCAAATCAGAATCAGTTCTTACTGAGACTTTGGTCCCTGAATACTGGTCCTTTAAGAGGCTTCGATGTGTTCATCACAGTCCTAGTCTTCTGCATTCTTTGCTTTTGTTGTAGGACCTAAAATAACTACTGGTAAGCCTGTACTAGCATGTGTAATCTCTCCCATCAGGGATCCATGCTCACTCCTCTAAATCGTTGGTAACTTCAAGGAGAGAGTGCGAAGCAGGGCATCCTATGGAATCTACGGAGCCACAACTTGGGCTTCCCTCTCTGCTTTTATTAAGGATACCAGGTGGATGTAACATCCTCAGCTGAAGCTGTTCTTGGTCATCGGATTTACAGGCACTTATTTCTCTATATTATATATTTTTTTCTCTTTTTGGCTACTTCCTTCTCTTCCTTTCCCCTCAGCTATGTTGTAAAATTTCATTTGATGGAAAAGTACACTATTTTTTAAGTTTATCTTTAGCTAAATCTACTAGATAATCTAGTAGATAATTTAGATGATCTGCTAGAATGGTACATGTTTTCCCTTTCTCTTAGTTTTGAAGGTAGCATCTGAGATAGTGTACATCCCGAGACTCTCTGAATGGGCCAGTACATGGGCCAAAAAAATGTATGAGCTGCCTCTGATTTGCATGTTTCTTGGCACAGGCAGGAGTAACCGGGTAATCTCTAAAGAAAAAATGTGCCTAGGGTGTACAGTGAGATACTGAATTGCAAATTTACAGAGGGTTTCTGTGTTATGTCTTTGTTAGGTGCAAAATGCTATGGATATACTCAAAGAATAAATCATTCTATATGTGGGATATGCAGAACCAGATGATTAAGTAGCCATAGTTTTGGTTCGTTGTGCAGCAGTATGATAAAAAAGCTTGTGCTGAGTGACCTCTTATTATATATGCTGTTCATCCTATTCAATTGTATTTTTGGTACAGAAGTTGAAATAAAAGCGCAGCTCTCATTAGATAGCATTCAGTGATCAGAAGCCTTTTTTGAGATAGTGGATTTTTTCCAGCGTTATATTGAGGAGTTGATTGTTTCCTTATAATGGTACTAATAATTTATTTTTTTGGGTGCTCTTGAACTGCTCTGTGGAAGAAACTCTTTCTGTATTTGAGGAGAGTAGTGTGTTAGGTCTCCCAGTAGTTCCATTGACAGCCTTTCATGGTGTGGATCTGTTGATGTAGCAGTTCATAATTGACAGTACTTCAACATACCGCTGTTACCTTGCTAAACTAATGCCAGTACAGAGCTAGCAAATGCAGTTAAATAAAAACATCCTGGTTTTAATTTAGCTTTGCAGTTGGCTGCAAGTGAATGACAGATACTTCAGAAAATCTGTGCACTCTGATTTTGAGCATCAAGAGACATCATCACTATATCAATATGTACGAGGTCTTGTGGTAGAGTATCTTAAGACACCAGCACCTGAAAGTAAGTTCAATATTTATTAGTATAAAAATTTCTTGTAGATAATTTTTAAAAAGTACTTTGGGTTTTAGAAGTTATTAATTTGTTTATATTGTACTCAAATTCTGCTAAAGTTGGGGCATTCATCATCCTTAAATATGTACTTTTATTTTCTATTTCCAGTTTTTCTTCACTAAATATAGTCCTGCAGTATTAATTGCAAGTTAAGCCTTAATATTCAATCTTATTGTTACACTGATGCTAGTCCATCAGATTTCTTCTGTTGGTCTTTTGGGGATGTGTGAAAGTGCTAGAGTATGGTGGTGAAGGAAAACACAAGCAAATGTGCATACAGACAGGTCTGGTAGTGTTGAAATAAAATCTCTTGCCTTTGACAGGAAAGCTTTGTAAAAGCTTTTTTTTTTACAGCAATATTTCTAACTTGTTGTGTTTACATGAATCTTAGTTTGTAAGCAGCTCTAGCTGTGGGGAAAAATGGGGGAGGGCTGTATGCAGCTGCTTGGATTGGACCTCCAAAGGATATTTTGCTTTCTAGATTCCCAAAGCTAAAAACATACCAATCAAAAAAATCCCCAAGCCACTTATGTACTATTTAAGAAATTATTCGTAAATATGATGTGTTCCTGTATCATTGATGAAACTTTAGTTAAAAGTTTTTTTTTTTTTAAAAAAAAAAAGTTCTTTTGATAGAATAGCTTTAGTTCTTGATACAATTTCTAGCTAGTTAAAATAACAGCTCATGTTTCTGAGGAAGCATTATGGAATTATGTTCTTGGTTAACTTCTTTTGAATATGCTAATATATTTTTAAAAGCAGTAGATAAATCTGTAGGGAATCTGCTGCTAAATACAGCTCATTGCCTACAATTGATTTTGGGGCAGAGGTAAATGGGATCCACTTCTATGATGTGTAGAGGAAAAGTGCTTGTGTTTGAGTTTGTATTTAGATAAAAGAATGCAAAAAAAAAAAAGTAATAGTATAAAATCAACTACTTTTAAAAATAATATTAATTTGTTTGAATAATTTATTTTAAAAGTGCTATTTTCTAAATGCTGTGGAAACCTTAAAATATCTTTAAATAGGAGAAAATTGCTTTATGCCTGACTGGTTTGAAGCTAAGCTTGTTGCAACAATGATTCTGTTGGCTGCCGACGTGGAGCAGATGAGGAATAAATCCAGGTAAGTATGAATTATCTTGCCTTACATTTTTGCTCTTTTCTCTTACCCACCTATGCCCTAAGGGTCTGCTAGAAGCCTAATCAAGACAGGAAATTGTCCATTTGTCTCTGTAGACACTGGGTCAGCCTGATGGACCCTTAGAATCTTGTCCAACTGTTGCTGCAAACATACTGGGTAACATTTCTGTAGATACATAAGTGGCTTGGAAACCTGTGTCCTGTTTATTTTCGTAAGTAAGTGACTTCAGCACTTAAGGCAGATACTCAGAGGAAGACTTTCTTTTTAATTTTTGTTTTTGTGTAGTGGAAAAAGCAACATAGAATGGATTGAACTAGAGGCTTTCTTGAACCCTCTTCTGGATGTCTTGATGAAACTGGGCAGTAATGCTTACATACCAACACTGAAAACAGATAAAAGCCTACAGCTTCTCTTGAAGTTATTGCAGACCCGTTCGTTAAAATGTTCCAATACGCAAGATGGTTAGTGATGTCTTCAGTATACTGTGTCTTATATTAATTATAGTCTAACTAAAAATAAGGTACTTAATGTTGTAAGGCTATATTGTCGAATTAATACTAGCCTAGAAGTGAAAAACAATTTAAGTGGACAAGCTGACATATTTTTTATGAAAACAGGTTGTGGGTCCAATCCTACAGAGGCTCTTCTGAAGGTTTCCCAAACTGGGAATTGAGAATATGGAATCCTAAAAAAAAAGTTATCCATTAAAATTAAATTTGCAGTTAGTTATATTTTGGAGAACGTGCCCGTGTTACAAGCATCTGTAGGCCTGTTCTTTGCTGATGTACGGATTTCAAAAATCATTTAGCCACTTGAAAAAGAAGTTAGTACAGAAGCCCAGCCTAACCTGCTTAGTTATCCCAGGTTCAGGCAGAGTCTTTCCTGAGTGCATAAAATGATCCTCCTAGACCTGCTATTCTCTGGGTTGACTGGTAGATATTTTTGTTTCAATTAACACTGTTCGGGCTGCAAAAGTTAGGACGATGCTGATTATTTCATAAACTTAGGCATGATTTCAGTTGGCAAGCTTAACTGACTTGGTTTAGTTTGATCTTGGTCAAAAGCAGGAAGGTTAAGTGGTGCTCATTTCAGCACAAGCCTGCTGGCATGATTGATGTGGTCCCCCACAGATTGAGCATCTTGTAGCCCTTTCAGATACAATGTCAGGGCAAAAGCTGTGGAGTCCTTACTACTCCTTCTGATCAAAGGTTTTGTCACTTTGTAACCAGAACACATTGCAACATAATTGTCATGATTAGAATGTAGAACCAAAACAAGAGGGATCTTGACATTTGATTTTTGCTTCACCAGATTGTTGGTTTTTTTTTTTCAGTGTTTTATAACATGAAATACAAGAGTATACTTTGGAGCAGGAGCCACAAATTTAGGCTCTTACATGGGGGGAAGAAACAATTTTGGGTTCTGCATCCGGGTTTCGTAAGGATGTCTAAATGCAGTCCTGAAGCAAATGCCTAACCTTATTTTAAAAAGTCCTTTATATGGTAACCCCCTTCCTGAATTACAGCTGTTTGACTGAAATATCAAGTGCTAATTATACAGGCTGTTACAGTTCCTATTGTGGGATGGTCTCTGACTCTGAGTTGGATTCCTTCAGATGAAACTAAATTGGAAGATGTATTTCAACTGCCAGTATGCTTTCAGATCACAGCACTTGGCTAGAGCAAGCTGGAAGCAGAAACCTCTAAAACACATGAGACTGCATGTTAGATTTTTATTCCATAAATCATTTCCTTATGTGCTGCTATGCTTGCTAATACAGATGCAGTCAATTGCTTCTGCTTTGGGAATTTGGATGCCTAACTTAGCATTAGTTCTGCTGCCAGAGTTCTTAAGCTATTGCAAGGCTGAGCATCACAGTATCTTTGTCCTTTTGAATGCATCCCTCTTGTAGGTGCTGTACTACAGCTCATCATCAGTAGCCTTTCAAGAGGCTTTTGGAGTTGGGTTTGTAGTATTACATCTGTTTGTGTTAAGAAATGTAATTCTTACATTATTTCCTACAATGTTTTCATGGTTCTTCATCTTGCACAGGAGAGCCAAGTAATAAATCTTGCTTCCAGAGCTGCGAATAGCCTGCATTGGTGGTTGGGAGGGGGAAAATATAATGCTGTAGAATACAAAAGCTTTGTTGCAATGAAGGTGAACAGTCCTTTCTGTCAAATGGAAAATGAGAAAATGTTCAGGAAGAAGGATAATTTTTTAAGCTTCTAAAACAAAAGTAGTAATAATTAGAAAGTGGTTTTATTTAACAATGCTGTAATGGGGACAGACATGTATCTGAAAGCAGCAGTATTTTTCCAGAGGTCTTGCTGTCTGTACAGCTGTGAGATTTCACTTTTAAACAGTAACTATTTGTTATTTATTGTTTTTGATAGTGTTATAGTGCCACTGATAGCAGATTGTGGTTTTCTGTCTTAAACATTTTATCTGAAGAATTTCTGAATTTTAATTGCAGAAGACTTTTTAGTGATTTGAAACTTTAGTCACTTTAAGAAAAAAATAATTAAATGTCAGTAATGTGACAGTTACTGCTTGTTCTATACGCATAAAGCATTAGAAATGCAGCAACAATATTGACTTGGAACTTCTGGAAGTGCATCCTGTTATATTTCTACCTTTTGAAGGTCTTCCTCTATTTCATAAAAACTTTGCTGAATTAAGTCTAACTCAAGGTCAATAAGTGAAAAATAATCAGTAGATGTATCCTCTGGGTAACTCCCCTAAATACAAAAACTAATGACTGGTTTTAGAACAGGCTGGTCGTGCAGAGGATTTTAGCTCCATTTTCATATTGATATGTTATTCTTTGGCTTTCAGTGCCAGCTAGCTCTTCACCCTTTTGAAGCACAGATTGAAGTGTGTTTGTAGATAAGTGTGTTTCACTAGGGGTAAAGATTGTTCTCTATCTAAATCTCAATTATCTTTAAACAGTAAAAACCAAACAAAACCAAAAACCCCCCAGTTTTCTCTTCTGTACATATTAGAGAACTGCGTTTTTCTTGCATGCAATTAATTGCTGGATGTGAAGACTGTTCTTTATTAAAGAACATGTTTATGGATAAGGTGTTTGTGCACAGGGATGGAACTATGGTGAGTGTGCATTTAAAAAATGGAAAATCAAGCTTTTATCTTTGGGTTTCCCATGGATTTTTTTGGCTCGCCAATTCATGATAAACCACAGGTAAGGTTATCATCTGGTTTGATTTATTTGGCTCTGAGGTTTGTGTTGCTGAACAGTACTGAACTGCTTTAAGGGATTCTTAGGCATTTGAATACTTATTACTGTATAACATTGGCATTGTAACTTAAATCTGTATGATGTAATAAATTAATTTAAGAAAGTGCACTTCTGTATGTTAATACATTTATTTTGCTTTTCACACAGATAAGGTATTGTCTTTTATTTGGAAATCTCTAATGATACCTGTGGAGAGTATTCTTGAATTTATACTCCGCCAGCTTACTACAAATGAATTAAGTACGGTAAGCAATTATTATGAGACTTACTTTGGCATGACTTTGCTTGGTAATTTGATTTACTGATGTTCTTAGTTTTCGTATCAAGTCTTTAAACGCTTCAGCATTCCTGTGCAAGTAGACTCTTTTTTGTAAACTTTTTTGAATGGACACAATAAGAGTTATTTAATGAAGAGTGGGTTTAGAAAAGAAAACCAGTTCAGATTTCATGGAGAAAGTTATATGGAAATGTGCGCAGAAGTTATAATGAATAGAAGTCAAAATTCATTTTTTTTTTGCTTGGGAAAGTGGAAAAAAAATAATTATGTGGGAGAATATAGTAACAATAACAGCTGAAGAAAAGTTCAGGTTTCTGTAAGGGTGGAAACTTGGATAGAAGCATGAGGCTTTGAGGTACCTTCTTGGAAATAGCATGAAAAGTACAAAGTAAAAGAAGCACAAAGAAAATAAAGCTGGTAGCACAGTCCCCAAAATATGAGTGTGATAGAAGACAGATAAGAAATATGCTACTGCATCAAAACAAGTATTAGTGTTGAATCAGGAGGATTTCAAAGTCTCTGTGTGGGTGAAAATGCAGAGGAGCTGCTCAGAAACCTAAAGGACTTTTTTATATGATTACCTGAGTGAACAGCTTAATACACGGGTATTTTTATGCTGTGGAAAAAAGATACAAGTACAATAGGCTAAGAGAATAAAGAGCCATAAAGCAAGATATAATCATGAGATAAAATCCAGTTGGAGAAGTACCATTGTATGTGTATAGGGTGCAATGTAGTGCTATGTTCTGATAACTGAGTTAGCTTTGAACACTGTTTCAGGCTAGCTCAGGTCGTTTTATGGGGCATTCCTTTGCTCCCAGTAAGGGAAATAACCTTGTTAATTAAAAGAACTGGAGATTAGGTTCAGAATTGCAGACTGCCTTTTCTAAGGCATAATTGCAAGGCCTAAATTAAAATAAGATGAAAAGACAAGATTTAAAATAATAATAAATTCATTTTCCTTCCTGTTGCTTTCCTTCTACTATCATTGTTGATATTAGTTTTTTTCCTCTCTTCTGTGTTTTTCCACCTCTTAAGGCTCCAGTTTACTTTTGTATCCTTGTTCTTAGGTTGGCGATCTGGATCGTTGTGATCTATACTTAGCCTTAATTCCAGAGATTGTGAATTTGTGCTCACAAGTCAGCTGGAAAAAGTTACCAACTATCAAGAATTTCATTTTGTCCCTCACTAATGCCTCTATTCATAATTTTCGGGAGACAAATTGCAAAGAGGTAATTAATTCAGTATTACTTACAACAATAAATGTTAACATAAAGTAAATTAAATTGTAGTTATTAATACAGATAATGATATAGCTATAACTATATTTCTAATATAAATTTGTGTATGCATGTATACGTATATTTCCCTGCATGTGTACTTAGTTGGGAATATAATGTCAATGTAAAATATTTGTTGCTAAGATTTTTGGTACTTTTGTTTTCTTTTTTAAAAAAGTCAATACAACTGAAATGAAGCTAAAGTGAAACTTCAGTTGTAATAGTGGACAGTATGTACTCAAAAGCTTTTTTCCTCAAACATGAACTGATTTTACCTAGGTTGTTATAATCAAATGAAAATGCCTTTAATATGTCTTAGAATCAATGATCTTTAGAATTTCAAAGCTTGAACATACAGAGGAAAAGAAATTCCAGAACCCAGCATTGCTTTGGATTTTCATACAATTCCTTATGTTCATTTTTCTGTAGTTGTATTTCAGGTATATTAGCCTAACAGATACATTTTCAAAAGATAAAGAAACATTACTGTCATATAAAAAGGAGGGGATTAAACTAAGAATTTCTGGGCAGTATAATCTTTGCTATTTTCTGTGTTGAATTATTGATCAAGAACAGTTAATAGCACAGTAAAAAGATTGTAAGTATTGAATTTGCTAGGTTTACTTCTCTAACAAAGAGCAAGACTCTTTTTTTACTCTGATGGTTATATGAATTAAGTACTTAACTCCAGTAATTTCGAAGTAAACATTTTTCTGGTTCAGACAGTGTTCAATGATGCCTTTACAAACTTCTTTTGAATTCAGTGACAATTATACCATCACGATGACTTTTCCAATTGCTCATATAGCACATTTTCAGCTTAAGTTTATTTAAGAAGAAAAAAGAAAATGTTAAGTAATTTAGATGGGAATATATTTTCTGTGCTCTAGACAGCTAAAAGTGGTTTGAAGATATTTAAATAACACTGAGCTTTTAATATTACTAGGGAACTATATGCTTATTGATGCTTTAAGATTTTTTGTTTCATTCAGCTTTGAATATATGCGTATAAAACACACAAAATAATCATAGTGTGTGTTGACTCCTGCCCTTAATGAATAAATGACTGTAATCTGTAAGGCTTGTACTTTTTTTTCAGTGCTCCCAACTTGTGCTTGATTGCACTGACCTAGCTAAGGGAAAGCTGTGTTATGCCTAGGTTAAGAGAAGGGAAGTACAGGGATGCAGAGTTGCTGGTTTATGATGTCCAAGGTGATACTAACAGAATTACCATATATATCAGTTGGTTGTTTATTAATATATTAGAAAAAATGGATGCGTGTTTAATTGTTCGTATTTGATTTGATCTTATTAGGAGCCGAAGCTTAAAGAGCAAATTAAAAAAGTAATAAGCATGGCCTCACTCACAGTAGTTTGTGAGATAATGGATCAGAAACCTAAAGCACATCTTGAAACTCTGCCTTCTGTGGATGCTCTAAAGAGATTTATTTCCTTTTTCCAATTTAACGAAGTATTAAAGAAACCATCTTACATTGAAGAAAAAAGTAGGTATGTCTGTGATGTAGCTTAAGTAGTACTTCAGAAAAAGTTGGATTAGAGAGTGAAGCAGTGATTGAAGTGCTGTTTTTTTCCCATCTTCTCTTTGGTAACTTTATACCAAGGTAAAAAGGAAAATTTCTCAACACAAAAGATTCATTCAGGTGTTCTTCTGCCTTTACATTCAGATTTTAGAACATTAAAGCAGCCATAGTAGGTCAGACCAAAAGTTCTTGATCTCGATCATCCGATGATGTAAAGCTATTTACTTTCTAGTACTATGTAATCAGAACTGGTTTTGAATACTGCTGATACTTACGACAGCTTACATATCTATAGAGAGCACAAAGCCATGGCATGTGCACAGTTTGGTTTAAAAGGAAGTTATTTACTACTGGGAAAGGGAAGTAAGCCCAGAGCAAGCTACACGGTTAAAAAACAAATACTTTGGGAACATGAAGCTGTGGAAACATCACTATAAGCTTTCCATACAATACTGTCCCAGAAGTTTGAATAATGAGACTACTTGAGCCCAGAAATCATTTCTCTGTGTTTAGAAAAGTTTACTTGTAGACTCCTGTCCCATGAGTTTGCCCAGTCTCCCTCTGCACCTGCATAAATTTTAGTATCTCAAAAATAGTAAGTATGGTTAAGCTGTTCCTGGTAGATAGAATTGTGCAAGATTAGTTAATATAGTATATATTTAAGACTAATACTTTTCTTACAGCTTATGTGAAGAAACATCATCTCAGGGATGGGGAAAAATTGTTGCGCGCTATGTTCATGACCAGTGGATCTGCCTGCGTTTTGTTTTAAATATGTTTCCAGTGCTGGCTCAAGAAGAAGAAACTTCAGAATTGTCATTATCTACAGTTGAAAGGTCAAGAAAAATTCTACAGTCTGCATTAGAAGCCCTAACTATTCTTCCTTCAGACCAGGTTTTACCTGTGTTCGACTGTATGAAAGCCCTTGTTCCCAAGGTAAAAGATTGAACCAGCTGCAAGATACTAACAGGTTTGTTTGTTTGTTTGTTTTTTGTTTTGTCAAATGTACCACTTTTTTTTTCTTCTCTTTTCTAGCTTCTGAACTCATCAGAATCTCTCTGCATAGAAGCATTTGATTTGGCGTGGAAAATCATATCTTCTTTGAGCAACACACAGTTAATATTTTGGTCCAATCTGAAAGCGTTTGTTCAGTTCATCTTTGATACCGAGGTGCTAGCTGTTGCTGCAAGTGCAAAGGGTCAAGCATATGCCAAAATAAAAGAGGTCAGTTTAAGAATTCTTTTTGGGAAATGAACACAAAATTTACCTGGATCTAAAAATGGGTTTTACTTCTTATTTTCTCTTTGGTGTTTGTGGTGAATTTTTTCTTTTTGAAAAGTTTGATCTAGTTTGATCTGAGAATTAGAGTGAGGATAAACAAATAGAACTTTAAACAAAAAGAAGTGTTAGTCCTTTTTGATAAAAAAGGAAAAAGATTTCTGAAGCCTTCATGTTAATTCATTCAGTCACCTTTTTTTCCTGCTGTACTAGTGAAGGTAATAGCAAACAATTGAAGGATATCTGCAATGCAGTACAAACAAAAGATCAAAATGCATATTTGTATAATGTTAGTTTGTTGTTTACCAACTTGTGCTACTTCAGAGTAAGGCTTACAAATGAAAAACTGCATATCTATTGGTGGTTCTTCTAACACAGAAAATGAAAAGTACTGTTTCTTTGATTTTTTTAGACAGGTATGTTCTGCATTCACTAAAACGTGTTTTGGTCTTTGCTCTATACTTATATGAGGCAATTCCTCTGATTTTTTTGTTGTTGTTGTTTGGGATTGGCCACCTGCACTGGCAAAAACTTAGTGTTCTGGGAAATTTTTCTGATGGTCTTTTAAGATTATACTTGCTCAGATGAAAAATTACAACCCTTCAGCATTTAATTAGATGCTATGAGAGAAATTTAAATACTTTAACTGCATCTTTAAAGGTCTTTTTTTTTTTCTCTGAATATCCAGGTGTAGGAAACAACAGAAAAATCATAGTCTCCTTAGAGCATGGTAGAACTGTCTTCATATTTTAGAAAACAAAAAATGATTATTTTTTTACTGTTTTTGTAAGATGTATGTAGTTTTCTATATTTCTGAAGTCCACACATATCTCATGGTGTTTTCATTTACTGTTTTTATGTAAATGAAAACTGTAAATGCATGAAACATTTACAGTTTTCATTCACTGTATTTAGTCCCAGGGCTTTGATTCAACTTGGCTCTATACACAGGAATGACATAAATATTTTTCTTTTAAATAATCTTTCTGCGCTTTTTTGATTGCTTTTTCCACTGAACATTAGATGTTTGTACAGCGCAGTCCACAATTACTGTAACACATTTACCAGAGCAGTAATACTTTGTAAATGTTACCCATATGTATGTATGCTTAGAATTATCGTCTCGTGCTGCTTTGCACGTAGCACAGAAGTTACCCTAGAAGGGGTTGCAGTTTTGCCTTGAAGGTCCACGTAATTAGCTTTGTCCTGATCTCAGACTCATATTTGTAAATAGTAATAAAAAAGTATTAGCTTTAGTTTGGCTCATTTTCTTCAAAACAATGTTGCTATTATCTATTTTAAACAGGAAATAACACTTTGTATTTATAGTTTTTGGACCCAAGTCAAAATAAGATGTATACAAAGAGATGCAAATGCCTAGTTCTAGAAACCTGTTAGCTTTTTCTTTTAATGAATGTGTGTGGTAACTGATGAGCTGTAGCTTTTACTTTTCTTTGATCTTTTTTTTTTTTTTTAATTTTCAAGAACTACTTGGCTTAACTTCAGTGTTAGTGTTTGAGACATTACTTAAGGTGTATTATGCCAGTGTTGAATCTTGAGTCTCTGTGACAGCTATCCCATTGTCTGCAGTGGGGCACACTACGACAACAAGCATCAGGAGGTAATGAAGGTCTCCTATATTCAGCAAAGGGCATCTGGTCGAGCCACCCTCTGCCCCTTCATAAGAAAATGAAGATAAACTTCCCAAGCAAGTGTCTACTTACATATATTCTTATCCCACTCCTTGGCAGTCTCTTTTGCCATGACCCCTTGTGCAGTGGCTGTATAGTTTTAGCTAGAGACAAAAATAAAAAATAAAAAATTGAATTGCCTGATACTGATTCACTATAGAAGCGTAATTTGGCCTGCCACAGTCCACTGTCTTTTGACTAATAATTAGGGGTGTGGAATGAAGAGATACTTTTGTACCAAAAAAGAAGCATTGCTGTGGTAAAACACAGAACGTCTTCTACAGAGGTGCCGAGAGCACTGTGGTTTTAGGCTTTGTTTCTTCTGCTTTCTTCCTTGTGATTTATGCAAACATTAATTGTGCTAGAACTTAAATTTCCTAAACTTTCCTGAACTTCAAAATAGATGTAATCCTTATTAAAGAGAATTAGTGATATAGCATAGGGAAGAAATTATTTTTTTTCTAAATTCAAGTGGATTGATTTAAAACACCAGGTTTGTGCACTCAATGAAGTTAAGTGTTACATTTGCATAAGCATTTGTTTTGTTTTCCGTTCAACATAAACATAGTGGGCCAGCTGCTAGCCATTCACCTGCCAATCTAATCAGAGAACTGTGAATAAATTCAAGACAGTTTTAACCTGAGCAAGTCTTAGATGCTGAAGGGAATCACACCCGCTCTAATAGGATTATATTGCAGGATAATAGGATAATTCTAGCAAATGTGGAAATTAGACTTTTAATCTTTTATTTCTTCTTTTCAGATAATTTTCAAGCTCATAGATTTGTCTGCTACAAAGACTGGAGTCTTCAATGTAGTCCTTAGTCATTGTTGTCAATCTTGGATATTTCCCACCGTTGATGACAGAAGTGCTTTGACAAATGCTTTCTTAAATGCTGGGAATTACTGTGAACTTATCACTGAGGCTTGTGTCTTTGGAACTGTGTTTAGGAGAGACCAGAGGTAAAAAACAAACAAACAAAAAAAAACCTTCAGGTTCATGTGTATGATTGTTACAACTTTGTACTCTGTTTTCTTTTAATCTTTGAGATATTTGAGAAGAGTTTTTTCTGTGCTATTCTGCTAACTTTGTTGCTTTGTCTTTTATCGTCTGAGAAGACTTATACAGGATGTGCATGCCTTTGTAGAAAACCTTGGAGAAAAATGTGCAGCAAATGTTGTTACGGAAAGGTATGTATCTTACAATATTTAGTCTGAATTGTGTCTTCATCACTATTACTGTGCTGTAAAAGAAAGATGTTTTTTGAGCCAGCTTCTTAGGAGTATATTCATAATCTTAAATATCAGTGAAAGGCAATGATGTCACATTACGTTCAAAATGTAGCTAAGTATTTTCAAGATAGTATATTCAAATTTGATAACCTGAGTGGGACGGAAGTAACTACTTCCTCATTATTTCACCTGATAAAAATAACACTTTTTAGGGTGCAGTTATACCTAGTGCTGATGTGTTTCTCATCATTGCAGACTTAACGGTTAATAAACTTAGGCTTTAATTAATGCATCCACATTTGGAGCTTGACTTTTCAACATGGGCTGTAGGCCTTTTTATTTTGACATATCAGCAATAAGCTCTGCACCCAGTTTTCAAAATGATGGGACATTGGCTGCTGGAATATTGAACTTTTTTCCACCTTGACTCCTACCTTTACTTAGTGGAAAAAGAGAAACAGTTACAATATAGTATTCTGGGGAAGTGTTGTTGCCATAACTTGAACTGGAACTCACCAGTTTTCTTCATCACCAATGACGATCTGGTTTGGGTTATTTGTGTATTCTGTCATCACACCACAGGCAACCTGATGGCACTTTCTCAGTCTTGTGTGACAAATGGGAGGTTTACTCTGTTTGTTTTGCCTTCCACTTTCAAGATTTCCCAGCATATTTGCAGCGTTTGCCATTCTTCTCAAAATTTGAGCTTTCTAATGACTTTTTGGCATTAACTGAATAACAAAATACATTCATCGTAAACATGTCCTTTGACTTCTATGGCCCAGTCTTTTCTGCAGTAGAGAGCATCGAATGTATGTTCAAGATAAAGCTGGTTACTTCCTTTAAATTTAGGATTTATCTTTATATCTGAACAAATAGTTTGACTTTTTTTTCTAATATTTTACAGTACAAACAGAGATGATCACTATGTGAGGGTTTGTGCTATTAAATTTCTGTGCTTGTTGGATGGATCAAATATCTTGCATAAGACATTAATGGAAGACATTGTCAGCAAACTACTTGATAAAGTAAGCTTCATTTTTTCATATATAAATGTAATGTTAATTATTAAAATGCAAAGTACTTAACAATTCAACTTTAAGTACTTCTTAGCATAGCCTGTCCAGATTTGCCCTTTAAGACATTTCTTTTGCTCCTTATTATAAGACATGAGTTAATTCATCCAAATTGCCAAACTGTAATGGTTTTTAAAAAAAAGTCTCTTCCAGGTTTATTTCTGTATTTTAGGGGATGTTCTGACTTCACTAAGTAGTATCCAAATAGTAACCATTCTTCCCTGAAGTATTTTCCTTTAGTCTGCATTTTGAAACACTGCATTTCACTTTAACAATTGCAAACTACTTTTTGAATTGAAGGCTTTTGTCTAATTAGGCCTTTATAAATGAGACTAATGGAGAAGATTGGGGTCTGATTTTCATTTATATCATGACTACTTATACACTGGCACTAGTGTAAAACCAGTGGTAATTTACTACAGCTTCTATTGGATTATAACCTGTGCATTCTCGTAGTATGGAATTCTGATTTTGTCTACTGAATGAGGAAGGGGTGCTCCTTTATTCATTCCCTCCTGTCCAATTAACTGGTAAAGAAAAGTTGGTAATATTTTTGTTATACAATAAATCAAGTGGAAAAAGTAAATTGAGCTGTAAAATGGATTTATTTTCTTCCTCAAATATGAGGCTTAAACGTGAAAAAAAAACCATACATGACAGTGTCCTGTGTTTACTAAGAAGGCCAAAACAGAGTACGTAAGGAAAGAATGTAAAACTATACGAGTATGTGAGAACATTAATTTGTTATTTTCAAAGTTCCATTTATTTGATCTATTTTCTTTCACATAAACATGTTTTTTTTTAATTGCAGAATACTAGTTTCCATCCCAAAACTAGAGCTGCAGTTACAAGCTGAACTAATCTAGAGCATGATTAAATCTATTTTTATATGTATATATTAAAGTAGAAATGTTTGAATTTATATACTCATTTCTTCACTCAGGTTATTTAGTTCTTGCTTTAATATAAATAAATGACAGCTTCTCTTCATGCTCCATTTTACCTAGTATTATTTTAATTGTTCATAGGTGCTGCCTTTACATAAATTCTTCAACTTTCTGCTGTGTGAATATTCTTAATATCTAACATTCTTACGCTCTTAAGGAAAAATACTCAGTGTAATCATGTGTGGTTTTTTATATATATTTTTTTAACTTCCAACACTTACCACATAGAAGCTTCAAAATTTATTTCTAAGTAATGTTAATTTATTTTTCCTAGCTTTGTACAAAGTGCTGCTTACTATTTGTGCAGTAGATGCTGTTCTCAGTACAGTTAAATACACTTCCATATCTTCAATTTTAAAGGAATGATAGATAATACAATTTCTAACTTGCTTTCAGGATGAACAGGTGTCCAGATCTAGAACACGCTATTATGCAAACTCTTTACAGCATAGAATTAAAAACCGGGTATGGCAGACTCTCTTACTGCTTCTTCCTAAGCTGGACCAGGTATTACTCTTCACTATAATTTTTTTTAAAGATTTTTTCAAATCTACTTTCAACAATATTTGTCATTAATTTGTCATTAATTGTATAATAAAGAAATTAGGTGGTTCTAGAATGTTTTAGTTTGAGTATCAAAAGTATTTCAAATATTATAAAGCTCATAATGTTTATTTAGATTTTTTTTTCTTTATAGAAACAACTTTAACACTATCCTAAGTTATTGTCTGTTTTTTTTTTTTTTTTTCTCAGAATTTTTTGTGTGGAACCCTTGACAAAATTTTTCAGGCTGGATTTGGTAACAATCAGGCATCTGTGAAATACTTCATAGAATGGATTGTTATCTTGAGTCTTCATAAATATCCCCAATTTCTTAGTAAATTCTGGGATTGCTTTTGCTATGTAAGTAAGAACTTTGGCTTTCACTCAAAGTAATTTGAACAAAAAGGGTAAAGATTTTTTTTTTAACCCGTATGTTTTATTATGTGTATTCAGATTTTCATTTAGAAGAAATGGATTGCTGAGCTTGGAAGTGTGTCTGGACTGAAGTCTGAGCCATTTAGAAGTTTGTGATTTAGAACTGGCTAAAGACAATTCTTGTAGAGAGTCATGTTGAGAGATTTCCCTTTATAATGTAAATTCTACTCTGGACTCTGTAGAGCTGGTGTACATGCCATCAGGAATGCATAGACACCTTATATTCTGAGTCTAGGAAGGTATTGCCAAGTCACTTTTTGCTTCCACACTTAGCCTCTGGAAGACTTCTGCATAGTCTTGTTTGTCAGAGGAGGAACAGGGCTTACATAACACACATACTATTTGCAGCTTTTAAAGTAACTTCTGTCAGAATGGCATTCTAAAATGCAGTTCCAAACTGGAAGCAGATTTTGCATATGGTACCCAAAATCCCTGAAAGGGTTGACTGAGGAGAACTTGCTAGCATTTAATTTTTGTCTTGGATTCTTAAGTAATCTTAAGAGTTGACCTAGTAAAGAAATAGTCATAGTGTGTTCTGATGACCTTGAATTTATTAGCATTGTACATTTGGGCTGAGTAAATAACATGTACTTGCATCAAATCCAACGCATAGGAAGACGTTACATGTGGGCCTCTGCTGAAATGTACCACTCAAAATAGTTAATGGGTTATGTTGTCTTGCTTATCAAATACAAATAGCCTATTTGGCACTGTAGTTATTTTTCAAACAGTCAAACAGTAGGAGAAGAATTTAAAAGAAAAAAGAATTGGAAACTGCATTTAGATAATTTTGCCCCAAACCAGGCTGGTATTTAATATCACCGTGTGACAACTTTGTTCGCTGATGATGTGTGCTCTACTGTTCTCTGCACTGGGGGTAAATCTCTATTTCAGTGCATATTTAAAATCCTTTGATACTTAGAGGGTCCATTTAATCTAAAAATTCTTTTTGGTTTAAGTCTTGTAATTAGACTGTTGTACAGTCTAATTTCAGACAATTTGAAGTTTCCAAAACACTTAAACATTTTGTTCTGCGTTTATTTGTAGTGGGATCACTTAATATAATACCAAAGGTTCTCCAATGGCAGTGCAGGAAGTAAGCTTCTGCACTGCTTGGGTGCACCATAAGCACGCAATAACTTATGCTGTCTTTCACAAAACGTTTTTCACAGGATTTTAGAAAACATGGCATTCTTTTTTTCCTTTAGGATGAGGAAAAGCTTAAAACAAGCATCTGCACATTTTTATCAGTGTTATCACACTTTGACATCATTCTTCAGAATACCTCGGAGAAGGTAAGTTTGACTAAAATTGTTTACTCAGTTGCTCTGTATTTGAATTTCTGAAATAGCCTTTTCTTGCAGTCTGTCTTCAAAACCTTTTTAATGCTTACTTGCTGCTAAGGTACCTTTTGACACAGAAAATACCAGCTCTTCTTGTCCATATCAGACTTAGTGAAAACTAGGTAAATAGCAGATGTTTTGGATACATAGGGCCTGATTACCTGTGAGGTTTTTTTTAGAACTGCTATTCCAGCGTAACTAAGCTAGGGTTGTTTTTCTTGATCTGAGTTTAATTTGCATGATCATGGGCTCAGGTAACCTGAAAGGAGGTCATCTTTCTATAGAATAGTAACACTCATTCAGAGTTATTTGGAAATAGCTAGTCCACGTTACATTTATATTTTTTAATTTGGAATTCTAATTTTTAAATGGAACTTTAAATACAGTCAGAAATTACATGAAACAAAATACAACACATCTGCAGCAATCCAAGTATTTCTGTTGTTTTTGACTGTTTGCTTAAATTTACAAAATAAGCATCCTAAGTACCAGAAGATAAGCATGTTAAATAAAGGCTTCTATGTATGCAGAATAGCGTTAATTTTTTTTTTTTTACAATAAACTAATACATTTTCAAAACAAATATCTCTGTGCCATAGTGAGAAGGAAGGAAAGAAGGAAATCAGAACCATGTTCAGAAGCCTGTATCTGCATGTATAGGTGCTGTTAAAGCTTTGGACTGAAAGACTTTTCTGAGAGAGCATCAGTTCTTAGGCCAGCTTTACTTTTCTACTTCCAAATGATACATTAAGACTTAACATAAATGAAAATATTATTTTGTTTTTTAGAAGCCGGTTCTGAAGAAAGCCCTCATAGTAGTTCTACAGTGGTGTTTCAACCATAATTTCAGTGTTCGACTTTATGCATTAGTTGCCCTTAAAAAAATTTGGGGTATGTGCAGAATGTTGCATGTGGAAGAATTCGAAGCTCTGACACCTGTCATTGAATCTAGCCTTCAACAAGTGGAAAACATGCATGGCACAGGGTTAGTAACATTCTGCTGACTTAGAGCTTAACAATATTCTTCAAAGACATTTGCAGCAAGTCTAACTTTCTAAAATAGTACTTGACAGTTGCTGTTGGTTTTCATTATTCTAATTTAAAAGAAAGTCACTGTTAAGTTACCCAAGCTGGCATGTCAAGATGTGGGATACAGATCAGCAGCAGGAAATAGCCTTTTTTTTTTTGTGACAGTGGGCTTTGATAATTAAAAGTAAGTCACTCAACCATAGGCTAGTATTTGGTTTCTGTAAGAGGCCCACATGGGATACCCTTTGTTGCCAGTCTTTTGTCTTCAATTAATAGAATTTGGAGATATGTTATTGGTCTTTTTTGAAACATAAACTTATTTCCTGAATGCTGTATTTTTTTAATTGGTGCTTACTTAATTGTTACTCTTTCCCATGTACTATATAGTAAATCAGGTAGCCCTGTTCCAATTTGACAATTAAAAAAAATTTTATATTGCACTTTGTGTACCTCTTGCATTACTTTCTGCAATTGCAGGAATGCTAGAAGAAACTGGCAGCGAATCCAAGATCACTTCTTCTTTGCAACTTTTCATCCACTTGAGGACTATAGTCTAGAGGCAAGTCCTAAAGAATACTGTTTATCATTGTATCTGCATAGCTGTACATGTATATTTTAACTTTCTTTATATGCTCTACTTTAGGAGAAATATAATGATAGACTATTACTCATTTAAAACTCAAAAAAAAAACTTTGTGAAGGATTTTATGTTATGACTACAACTTAATTCTCTTATTAATGCTCTGCAATAGAATCATAGAAAGGTTTGGGTTGTAAGAGACCTTAAACACCACCTGGTTCCAACCCCCCTGCCATGGGCAGGGACGTCTTCCACTGGATCAGGTTGCCCAGGGCCCAATCCCACCTGGCCTTGAACACTTCCAGGGAACACTTAACTAAATTGTTGTCTACTGTAAACAGAATACAAATATGTAGCTTCTAGAACATCTTTTTCAGCTATATGTTTTGCCACAGCTTAAATAACTGAAAGCTGAATAAACACTGTGATGGACAGAAGGCAAAAATAGGAATGCTGATAAAAATAAGAGATGGAAATAGGAGTTAAACTGAAAATAGATGAGAAACGTGAATATGAAAAGGGATAGATGAGTTTTTTGGCACAAGCAGGGCTGTCTTTCAGAGAAATAATTATTTGTATTTTTTGTTTTTGAAAACTGATGTTCTGTAAGGTACTTCTGTGAACACTTAGATGTGTTACATATGACTTACCGCAGTCAGGCAGTGAAATTCTTGAACAATAAGAAAAAAGACTGATACTTGTTAAGTGTTTAAATGTATTCAGGGTACATCTTAATAGGATAACCACAACATCTGGGTTTTAAACTCCTCATTTTATTCATACGTTCATTTCGAGCAGGGTAGTGGTGGTGTTTGTTTTTGTCCTTGATTAATTGTGGTTAGCTGTTTTGGTGGTGCTGAGTTGGGTTTTAGGACTAGATTTTAATGTTTTTGACCATATTTCTCTGTTGTTAAATCAATCTGCATTACTTGAAGTTCATGAAGGCATCTGATAATCCTTTAGAGTGTTAGGCATAAAACGCTTTCACAAGACCTCTGCTGAAAAGTATGGAACAGTAATCAATGCAGATCCTTAAAACATCTAATTAGAGACAGTAGTATTATGAAATTTCGGGATAGCACTCAGTGTATTGAGGTGATTCATGAGAATTGTTAGCAAGTTAAGTCACGTGGCAAGATAAACTAGTATTAAAATCATGGGGGGATAGATAAAAGATGTGTGTTATAAAATTGCCGAGAGGTTAATTTATTATCTGCTATGCTTAATTTCAGTGTTGCTTTGCTAATAATGTTATGTTACATTGCAGACAATATTTTACACTCTTCCACGCCTTTCAGAAGTGGCTGAAGATGAATGGATCTCACTCTGTAAATTTGACAGATTCACCGACATTCCTTTGCCACCAACATTTCAGTGGTATCAATCTCGAACTGAACTTCTTGATCTAAAACCAAGTGACTGGTCCCAGCAAGACATGGGTAAAATATAGCTAATCTGTGTTAAATTATTTGTGTGTGGCAATAGTGTATTTCTGTAGTAAATCTTATCTTAGTATGTGCACGATCTCTGTTATCCTGATGTATTAGTTTTGTATCTGCATGAGCATAGTATGTCCCATAAAATGGTAATAGATGACTAACATTGCCTACAGTATTACCATTTAGGTAATCCTCTTTCCTGAAGCAGTAGCTTCACTATGACTGTTATATCCATATGACTTAATACTTGGTTTTCATAGGTTCAAATTCAGTTGAAACAGATGGCCAAACAGAGTGGACCGATGTTCAGAAAAAGATTATACCCTGGAAAAACAGTACTCCTAGTTTAGACCTGGAAATGGTATTTCAGGACCGTGCTGCTAAACTTGGTAAATCAAACAGCAGGCTGATTGTGGTGGCTTCGCTTATTGATAAACCTACCAATTTAGGAGGTAAGGTTGAATGGACATTTTAAAACTTTTATTTTAGGCTTTAGAGCAGGCTTGGCTAATAAAAATTACTGTTAAGATTCTTTTTAGTATGTTGATATTAGAAAATTATTTTAGTACCCAGAGAAACAGATCATGAATCTGCAAGAACTTGGTAACCAAATGTTACCCCCTTCACAAAATAGAGTATTCTGTAGTTATTTATTAAAAAGGAAAACAAAAAAATATCAAAAAAACACTTGCACACAACATACATTAATTAAATAGAACTTCATTGTACTTTAATTTACAGATGGGTTTCTTTCTGCATTCATATTTTGTCACAGTTAAGTTTTTCATAATTGTGTATGCTATTAAAGCCAAATGATTATTTTTTTGTATACTGATTAAACCAAATCCTGTAGCTATACAAGATTTGTACAACAGTACTAGTTTCTCATGACAGTTGGACAACAGGAAAGTATCCATTTCTGATTTTGAGTGCTCCTATTGTGCAAGTGCAAGCTGTGATATAACAAATCCTGCAAATACGTTATTGCATTGTGCTTGCTGTTGTCAGCAGTTTTAATAACTGCTGGTAAACTGTTAATGAAAAACACGCCCACAAGCTGGTGCTGTCTGCCCTGTAACGCTGTGATGTGTCATTCTCAAGTCTTTCATTTAACTGGTATTGGATTCAGAGCTTAAGTGTGTGTGCTACATGTCCGTCCATCCATCCACACCTAGGCTGTTACACTGGCCCATTACTATGTGTAATTAGTACTGTAGAAGCATGCTGCCAGATGTAGATCTTTTTATCTTTCTGCTAAGTTACAAAACATTTTTTTCTAGTAAGATGTATGGAACAAGGTGTGACTTGGAGAAGACCTGGAAGTACATGAAACTGATTAAAAACAGAGGGCTAAAATAAAAATGTCTTTTTTGGATTCTTTGTCCTTTTTCATTTGCTAAAATATTCTGGCATGGTGTTTATGTAATTTTCTATACAAAAGTCACTTTAATTCTTCTGTTGTAGGCTTGTGTCGTACAAGTGAAATATTTGGGGCATCTGCGCTAGTTGTCGGCAGTCTTCATTACATACAAGATAAACAGTTCCAGCATCTTAGTGTTTCTGCAGAGCAGTGGCTCCCCCTTGTTGAGGTGAATGGAAAGAGTTTAATAGCTAAAAACTACCACACATCTTGAGGTTATCAAATGCATACTTCAGAGTTTTACTATTTTTTTTCCTCTTGCAAAAAATGAGATTCTTATTTAAGAAGCTTCTGTCATTTCTGACACTTAATGTTGAATATTTTGGAAAAAAACTTTGAGTCAGCCTGGTAACAAAAGAATTTAAAACTTTTGTTTTTATTTTGCTTATTGACTGTTTTATAGTGGAGTATTTGAATGGGATGTTTGTTTACAGAAGTTGAAGAAAACTGCATTTATCTTGCTTAGACCATTGCTTTTGGTAACTTCATGAGTATAATCATTACATTTGCCTGAAGCTAGCTTGTGCTAAGCTTTTAGAGCCTATTGTCTAGCTTATACAAATGAGGTTTTCAACCTGTATCTTTACCATTTGGTAGAAGATATGGTTGTGGTATTTTATAGTAATTTGTTTTTCGGTATCAGCTTAAGTCATCTGAACAATTCAGTTTGAATTTTTCATTTTTTTACATGGTGTTTATTTTCAGCATATTAAGATTTTCTTTTGTAGAGCAATAGAGCTGTAGTGTGCTTTGCCTAAAACAATGCTGATGAGCACACGTTTTCATACCTAATCTCTGTGCTTCTCTACTGATGATAGAACTTCTGTTGCATGAAGAAATTGGAATCTAATACAAATAGGCAGTATAGAGTTGAATGAAGAAGGAACAAAGAAATTATTCAACTCTATCTTAAGCTATCACAAGTTTTAATACAGGCACGTAAGGCAACTGGGTTACAATACTGACCAACCACTGCGTTGTTTCAGGAAGGGATTCCATGGTTAAGTAACAAGTATGCAATTTACCCGATGCAATAGTGATTCTTCTACATTCAGTTGTCAGAAGTGTAGAAATTACTTTGTTCATTTTATTTATGGAGGGAATTCTTGTGACATTACCTACCCTTTGTGCTATTGCTGAAGAACCTTTAAAATAGTAAATTACATATATGGACAGTCTTTGGGGGTAAATCTCTTTCTGCTAAAAGCTGTCCAAGTAAATTTTTTTTTTACAGTAACTTCAGAAGTTTACAAATAGCAATATTTAAATATTTGTGTGTTTCTCTCTACTTTTGATGGACAGGTGAAACCATCTCAGCTTGTTGATTATTTACAGCAGAAAAAAACAGAAGGCTACACTATTATTGGTGTGGAACAGACAGCAAAAAGTTTTGATCTTACAGAATATTGCTTTCCAGAGAAGTCACTATTATTGCTGGGGTAAGAATATGTGCTTTTTGTAAATCTACCTCTTGACATCCATCCATGCCCTTCTACTGCTTGGACTTGGGTCATGTGAAAACCAAGTGACAATGGTAAAGGTGGAATTAGAACAGGAAAGGATTGGGAAAATGGCAAGGAGTTTGGCTTTGTGTGCTAAGGGATGGGAAATATGGATATCTACTGAACGATCCTTTTTCTTATATTTAGTAACTAGTCTGTATACTGCAACTCCATTTTTTTATGAAAGATCCTTTAAAAATTCAGGATGAGCCAGATGTGGCACATAGAAGCAGGCACAGTGTTTGCAGTTTGAGCAGAGGCTGAGAGAACTTTAGAGAAAAACAATGATCAGTTTCTACAACTAGGAAGCCTCAGATGTGACAAAGGAGAGGCTAAAGCAATGTCTGAAGTCAGAAAGATCCTGGAATTGCTGGGCTGCCAACTGAGACCAGGAGGAAGGGCCTGTCTCTCCTTTTAGGACAAAGTAGGCAAAAAATACCTTGTTTTTCAGCCCTTTATAGATATAGTTTGTTTTTAGACTGTAGTTTTCATAACCACTTTGTTCTCTACTAATTAAAATCATAGCTTCAATTACTGAAAACTTGTGGTATCTTTTGACGTGCTCATTCTAAAGTGAAGTATTTCCAGTTAAAGATTTTGGTCAGTCTGAAATTCCCTCATACTAAGACCTCACCACAAGTGAAATGGGTAGTTGAGCCCCCCTGCTGTGCCTGCAGCTTTATGCCCTTATTTTAAAGCTATTTGTTTTGCTGTATATGGATTGTTCAAAATGAGGACTGGGGGAGTCCTGATGTTAGGTGTTGGTGGCCCGTGACCTAAAGATGAAATGCTCTGCCAGTTTTCCTGTATCACAGCTTAGGTCACCCATGCTTTCTTTGTATCAGTAATGTAAAATTGTTTTAATAGTTTTGTGCTCACCATTTACATTTAAGGGCAGATGCTCCGTTTTAATATCCAAATACCAAATGGTATTTGGTTGCTATTGTGACTTCTGTATCTTTTGCTTTCTGGAACATGTGTCTTCTCCCGGATGTAAGTTGCTGTTTCTTCTCTATTAGAAATGAGCACGAGGGAATCCCAGCAAACCTGATTCACCACCTGGACGTCTGTGTGGAAATTCCTCAGCAGGGAATTATTCGATCGCTCAATGTTCATGTCAGTGGGGCTCTGCTGATTTGGGAGTACACAAGGCAACAGGTGATCAAGCAAAAACAGAAATAACTACCAAGAATTTTGTGCCTTACAATACAGCTGGGTGACTTCCTATGGTGCTACCACATGAAATTCTGAACAGAAGAGATACAACTCAGGGTGAATGAGGATTCTTAAATTTTGCATGTTTCGTTCTCTGTAGTTCAGAGTGATTTTTTTAAAATGCCTTAATGCTTTACCTCCTTAAATAAACTGGTTGCATTGGTAATAAATACTATTTATATTGCACGTGGCGTGACTTATTTTGTGATCAACACAGTACCGTGAACATTCAAAACAGGATTTTTACTGTTGTTATTTTGATTGTCAGCCATGTTTGACCACGTGCCCTCCACTAACCACAGTCCAAACTTGTATGAATAGTGTTTAATGCTTCCAACACCAGGTTGTGTAAGTGAATTTAACTTTCAAAATGTATATAAAATCCCTTTTATAGCCAATTTCCTATGCTGCCCCTTATTTAAGTGTCCTTTATGGTCGAGCTTACTACTCCTGCTGTAAACCCTGGTATGTATTTTTAATGGAGTAATTAATTCTAAATCACACACAAGACTATAACATGAGATAAACAACTGCCCTACTTCTAACAGATACTGATGGGAAACCAATTGTGACAGCTAACAACAAACCTTATAGTTTCTAAAAAAGAGCCTATTCAAAATACAGCTCTTATGAATCATAGAATCATAGAATATCCTGAGTTGGAAGGGACCCTTAAGGATCATCAAGTCCAACTCTTGACACCGCACAGGTCTACCCAGAAGTTCAGACCATGTGACTAAGTGCACAGTCCAATCGCTTCTTAAACTCAGTCAGGCTCGGTGCAGTGACCACTTCCCTGGGAAGCCTGTTCCAGTGTGCAACCACTCTCTCTGTGAAGAACCCCCTCCTGATGTCAAGCCTAAACTTCCCCTGCCTCAGCTTAACCCCGTTCCCGCGGGTCCTGTCGCTGGTGTTAACGGAGAAAAGGTCTCCTGCCTCTCGACACCCCCTTACGAGGAAGTTGTAGACTGCGATGAGGTCTCCCCTCAGCCTCCTCTTCTCCAGGCTGAACAGGCCTAGTGCCCTCAGCCGTTCCTCGTACGTCTTCCCCTCCAGGCCTTTCACCATCTTCGTAGCCCTCCTCTGGACACTCTCCAACAGTTTCACGTCCTTTTTATACTGTGGTGCCCAGAACTGCACACAGTACTCGAGGTGAGGTCGCACCAGCGCAGAGTAGAGCGGGACAATCACCTCCCTCGACCTACTAGCGATGCCGTGCTTGATGCACCCCAGGACACGGTTGGCCCTCCTGGCTGCCAGGGCACACTGCTGGCTCATATTCAACTTATGTATCATATACACAGGCTACATGAGGCTTTTTAATGGCTACTGTAATAAACTGACTATATTTTAAACTATTTTGAAATACTTGGCCAATGGTAAATGCAGATTACAAAAACCACCCTCCCCTGGCTTTTGACGTGGAAGTGAAGTTGGAAAAGCTTTCTTAAGAAAAGTTCGTTCACTTACTGAAAAATGCTTTTATTCTTTTTAGAGTATGTACATGATGCTATCATATAATCATTTATTTTTCTTGTGAAACAATGACTGTCATTACACATTCGAAGCCTCAGATTTGTGAACAGCTTGGCACCATACTGCTTTGACTCATACTCAAGTTGTCCGTGACCATCCTTTTTTCAGCAGACATGAGACCCCGCAACAAGAAGAGAGGCCTGCATTTTAGGAACACAGGTTAGCAGTTCTTGACCTTGAGTTCTTGCACTGAAGCAGGTTCTGTTGCTTTCTCCTGCTTCTTCCTTCCCCAGCTTTATTCTCATCAGGTATACTTTGAAAGCAGAGTACTTAAGCCTTCCCAGCAGTTTCTGGAGGATGAAACCCTTCTGTTTCAAGCTTCTTTTTATATTTTAAAAAGTCTCTTCTTTTGTCAAAGTATTTAACCTGTTTAAAAAGAGAAATAACTCATGTTCATGGTAAGAAACTAGCAGAACAGGGGCCTTTGTACATCATAACAAGACTGAGGAATACATGGTCTTTTGACTGCTAAATTTAAGTAGGGTTTTAGCTTTCTACCCCAGGTAGGAAGTTGTTGCTTGACTGAAAGAGAAGATTCAACCTGTCATCACCTCTCCCCATATCCCCATGGACATCTAATAAAAGTAGCCCACTAAGTTGCATTTTTTTTGCTGCAGTGAACAAGGATTGTGGAAAACAGGTAAATCCAGCAGTTTTTCTATGATACTGCAGAGTGCAGGACCTCTGCAAAGCGCTGCAAATGACACCACCAGCACTGGAGGTGCCACACAGCTGAACTGCAGCTCTCAGAGTGTAAGTCAGCGCAGCCACTGGGAGCATACTGATTTTTTCAGCTGATTTTGGTCCATGGGCTCAAATGTGAACTGTTCAGACCCTCAGACACCACTGCTAGCAAGAAGCAACACCCATTAAATCAGGTAAGAATTGTAGCTCGTGCTCAGGAAACTGAAGAGCAGGCAGGCCATAGAAGAGTTATGTGCGAGCAGATGGGTCATGGCAAAGCCCTGCTGTGCAAAAAAGGGTGTTTTATGTGCAGCTAGGTGCCAGGTGTGGGTTTTACGACGCAGCTGCACCCCCCGGCCCTCACCTCCCTTCCCCATTACCCGTTCTCCTTTAGCAACGATAATCTGTGTTGCTTCCTAAACCTTCCCGGTCCCCGTCAGCCCTTTTTAAGTTCTGGCTGCCCAGCCGTACGGGCTGTCTGTTCGTCGGGGAGCCCGGGCTTGCGGTGTTCCCCTCTCCCCTCTGGGCTCGGCCCCCCGCTGCCCGCAGACTCTCCGTTGGCCTTGGCCCCCCGTGGGGCCGCCCGCGGCCGCCGCTCACCCACTGCTGGGGGCACCGGGACTCGAAGGCCAGCCGCAGCTGCTCGCACCGCGCCGCGTCCTCCGCGTGTGCCTCCAGGCACTGCCAGAACTCGTCCCGCGCCCCCCAGCACGCCTTCCTCTCCTGCATCGTGGGGGCCGACATCTTCCCTGCCGCCTCTACGCGGGCACACGGGGCGGCCCACACCGCTCCTCGCCCCTCACCGCTCCTCGCCCCTCACCGCAGCGCGGAGCCCCGGCCCGGCCCGGCCCGGCCCGGCCCAGCGCGGCCCTCAGCCTCTCCCCCGAAGGTCAGGAGCAGGCGCAGGCCCAGCGCGGCTGCGGGCGGGGCGGAGGCGGGGCGGGCGGCGGCCATTCCGCCTCGGCCGCGGGTTGGCAGCGGGCGTGGGGCCGGCGGGGCTGGCAGGCGGCCGTGCCGGGGCTGTGTGTGGGAACCATAGCATCACAGAGCAGCCGCATGGGATCCACAGGGGTCGGCGAGTTAACTCCTGGGTCCCCAGAGGATCTCCCCCAAAAAACAAACCGTGTGTGGGAGCATTGCCTGAATGCTGCTTGAACTCGGTGCCGTGACGACTCCCCTGAGGGAACCAGGGGGGGCTTAGTGGCGCTGCACAATTAATTAATGGTCTCTGCCCGTCTACACGTCAGCCGCCTTTAAACGCTGGGTGCCGTGCAGTTCCAGAAGTGCCTGTTCCCATGGAAACCGCCTGCGCTGCCGCCGTGGGACGGGGGGGGGGCTGTGGCGGCCGGGCAGGCCCTCCTGACGCGAGCCCGACCTGGTGGGCGCTGGTGGTCTGCAGGGCCCTGTGGAAGGGCCGTGTTTCGTCAAAATGCTTCTTGTGAGGGATGTTTCTGGCCATAAAAGTGAATGTGAATGCTGCGGTACAGCTGACGGTATTTAACAGTCTGCTCTCACCTCTGGCTGTTTGCTTTAGCCACCCTTTTATTGCTAGGCTCTGATGGGTAGGAGAGGGGAACGCAGTAAATTAATTTCTAACATAATAGGAACTTTAAGGTGAGTAGAAGTCACCGCAAAAGTAGGATTTCAGTTATGGCTTTTATTGAAAATAATTGATACAGGTGTAAGTAAGCTCACTCACAGAATTTCACAGAATTTCTAGGTTGGAAGAGACCTCAAGATCATCGAGTCCAACCTCTAACCTAACCCTAACAGTCCCCACTAAACCATATCCCTAAGCTCTACATCTAAACGTCTTTTAAAGACTTCCAGGGATGGTGACTCCACCACCTCCCTGGGCAGCCTGTTCCAGTGCCTCACAACCCTTTCAGTAAAGAAGTTCTTCCTAACGTCTAACCTAAAAATCCCCTGGCGCAACTTAAGCCCATTCCCCCTCGTCCTGTCACCAGGCACGTGGGAGAACAGACCAACCCCCACCTCGCTACAGCCTCCTTTAAGGTATCTGTAGAGAGCGATAAGGTCACCCCTGAGCCTCCTCTTCTCCAGGCTGAACAAGCCCAGCTCCTTCAGCCGCTCCTCGCAGGACTTGTTCTCCAGGCCCCTCATCAGCTTCGTTGCCCTTCTCTGGACCCGCTCAAGCACCTCCATGTCCTTCTTGTAGCGAGGGGCCCAAAACTGAACACAATACTCGAGGTGCGGCCTCACCAGAGCCGAGTACAGGGGGACGATCACCTCCCTAGCCCTGCTGGTCACACTGTTTCTGATACAAGCCAGGATGCCGTTGGCCTTCTTGGCCACCTGGGCACACTGCTGGCTCATATTCAGCCGACTATCCACCAGCACTCCCAGGTCCTTCTCTGCCTGGCAGCTCTCCAACCACTCATCTCCCAGCCTGTAGCTCTGCTTGGGGTTATTGCGCCCCAGGTGCAGGACCCGGCACTTGGCCTTGTTGAACTTCATGCAGTTGACCTCAGCCCATCGGTGCAGCCTATCCAGATCCTCCTGCAGAGCCTTCCTACCCTCAGGCAGATCGACACACGCACCTAACTTGGTGTCATCTGCAAACTTACTGAGGGTGCACTCGATGCCCTCGTCCAGATCATCGATGAAGATATTAAAGAGGATCGGCCCCAGCACCGAGCCCTGGGGAACACCACTAGTGACCGGCCTCCAACTGGATTTGACTCCATTCACCACGACTCTTTGGGCCCGGCTATCCAGCCAGTTTCTAACCCAACGAAGCGTGCGCCAGTCCAAGCCAAGAGCAGCCAGTTTCTTGAGGAGAATGCTGTGGGAGACGGTGTCAAAAGCCTTGCTGAAGTCAAGGTAGACCACATCCACAGCCTTTCCCTCATCTACCCAGCGCGTCACTTTGTCATAGAAGGAGATCAGGTTCGTCATGACTCATGACTCTTATGCACACAATATGCACTCATGACTCTTATGCACACAAGCTTTTGAGAAGCAAGCGTTGACAAGGGTGAATATTAAAAAGAAAATAAGCATTAAGTTTCAGGCCCAAAACGTGGTAATAGCAAGTGTCTGTCACTTGTGTTTCAGATTTTAAAAATTTATGCTGTATATAATGTTGTTTAGCTAGTGCGTTTGTGAAACAGAAGGAATAATGTGATTATATATAATTAATCACAAAGCCCCAGTAGCACATCTGGGATATTTGTGATAAATAGTTTATTCTTTAAGGGCCTGCAGTCCAAGAAATACTCACTGAAGGCATTTGTAAATAACTCTGTGTAATGGATATTATGGAAATCTAGTAATCTGGCTTTAGAAAGTACATGAACAGAAAAAAGACAGATTTCTCTAATATATTTTTAATGACAATGTTTCCATTTGGTTAAACTGCTATCATAAGGAGCCGAATTTTGTTGTTGTTGTTGATTTGCCAATTCTAAACGTCTATCTTTAGCCTTTTGCTTTGGGGACGTGTGCCCAGTAAGTAAGAAATGGGATATTTATAATAGCCAGGCAGAGGCAGATGTTGTAGAAAGATGGATGGAAGGCTGAAATAACTCCAGATTTGTTAGGTGAGCCGCTTGCCACAACTGAAGCCTCTGAATTATGTTTCCACTTAGCAGTAAGTGAGATGTTACAGACTGGGGTGACCATGGTCCACCAAAACTCTTGCCAGGACCGTGTTCAGGCGAATCGTGTGGGGTTTGTACAGTAGTTCCACTCTCGCATTCTTGTGTGCCTGTTGTTGTTAACGGGGATACAGCTCTGCCTTCCGATGAACACCTTACAAATCTCTCCTCACCTTCAGACTTGTTTACTCCATATTTACCTGGTATTTACCCAGCAGATTCTGGATTGGCTGCCATGACGATTTCTCCTTTCACTGCTGAAGAAATCAGCATGCTACAGGTCTCTCTAGGAACAGTAATGAAAGCACTTCTTGAAGTACCGCGGCTGTGTTCAGCTTTGTGCTTACACCAACAGCTCAATTGATTTGTTGTTCTTGCATAGAAAGACTCATATATATCCTCCTTTAAATTATGATCCTTATCCATAATAAATTGTCAGTGAGTTTCATTTGAAATAGTGTTCTTTAAGCAACGTAGTCCCATGTCCAACTATTTATTTTGCTAGAAATAATAACAGGATCTTAGCTGAGGTGACTCAGGGCATTGTCTTCTGTTGTTGAGCACCAAGCTGTATTTTAAAATAAAAATTGCCAAAATGCGTAGCATGGGAGAATCATGCATCAATATTTCCTCTTTCTTGCTTTTCAGATGTCTGTTAAAGATGTAACTCTGACTCTTCCAGTCTTCCAGTGTTCCTTGCTGTGCCTGAGGAAAGAATATGATTAAAGAAATTATTATAATTAATTGTGTCTGGTTTTATTATTAAAAATGAATAAATTAAGCAAAGAAATACCATGAACTGCAAACAGTAGTTGCCTCTTTCTGTTCCTCTTTGAAAATGTTTTAACAGAAATTACTTAAATGGTTGGACATCAGCCATCTCTCTGGGGAGCTCTCACTTAAATGAAGACAAAAGCATTTCATTTTAAACAATGAATGTTACCTTAGTGTTTTGAAGGCAAGCATTGGATGGAGGAAGGAGGTTTGCCTACTAGTACATCAGTCCTACTTCATGAGCACAGAAGCTCTGGGAAAAAAATCTAGAGGCTTTGAGTACTTGTTACTGGAAGGTCTTAAGGAAGCGTGGAAGCACTTTGTTCTTGTGGAGGGGAACCATTCACACGTCTTTATAGTGCGAAGTCTTTCCCACATCGTTTTCTGAAGTTACTTTTGTGGTTTATTAGCGTTCAGTGGGACTTAAATTCTCATTCCAGTGGGTCATTCTTTAACAGAAAAGGTCATCTTTAGCTTTAAAATAACTTCTAAAAAGAGCTTTAGAAACTAAATGCCCCTCCTGAAGAATCAGTCATTAGAGAAGACCACTGATTTTTAGAGTGACAATTTTTGGAGCCTGGTAAGGGAATTGCTTAAGAACTGACAGACAGTTAATAAGTTCCTCAGCTGATAATTAGGGTTTCTTTTTTTAGTAGCCACCGATGTTACTAAATGATCTGTTTATGCATATAAAGAAAACTTCTCTCTCTACATAACTTTGCAGTTAATACCAAATGTTTGTAACTAAATATCCGAAAGAGGCATATTATGTATACTGTACTTTCTGTAGCCTTATTCAAAGCATTCCTTTTTACAATTTCATAAAGACCTTATGTAAATTTTATTTATTTATGTATTTATTATTAGTTTTCTGAATACCAAAATGTGCGTTGCCACGTTCTGTTTCAACTCAACGTGTGTTAGGATTCTTACTTTGATTTCCTCGTAAGGTTGCCTTTGCTGCATGTTGTGATGAAGATCCCTGCCGTAGGGATTGACAGTGCAACCTGAACATAGAAAATTAGGGAAATGCTTTGGGACAGCTACCGCCGCTTTCTGTGCTTGTGCCAGAGGGCTGCGCGTGCCCAGGAAGCACTGGAGGGGATTTGATGAGGAAGGATGAAACCGGCTGGTGTGGAGATGGACGGGGAGAGAATAGACACAACGCTGATTGTCATCTCCTTCAGACCCCTGCACAGTAATGTGAAGCCTGCAGAGAAAAGACTGCTCTTCTTTGTGACCCTTCACGGACATCAGTGAGGTGCTCTGTGGAATGCTGGCTGAATATCACTAGGCTACCTAAAAGCTGTGACAGAGAAAAAAACCCTAGAGGGTCAGGATGCTGGTAAGGTGGTGAAGTCATTTGTGTTAATTATAGGCAGATGTTTTTAATGCTGATATTCCTTTTTTTGCTGTTCAGTTTTTAGGAAGGAAGAAAACAGAAAAAGGAGTATTTGGGGAAGAGAGGCAATGTTAAGGCAGGAATACTGACCAATTCTTATTCTTCCTTGGCTCCTGATTAGCAATTCTCCAGGCCCACGAAGGATGACACAATCTTGCTTTGCAGCAATGTTGATGTTCAGTTTCTTGCAAGAAAGCTCAGATGGGAAACTGGGAATCTGCCTATTCTGCAGACAGACTGATTTTCAGAGCTATGTAAATGGAAGAAAACTCTCGAGTTTCGTTTGGATGCCTTCAAATTACCATGGCATGATATGTATTGAAAGCTAAGAAGCGGTCCCTGGTTCTCTCTGAGACTGAAACATACTCTAAAATTATTTATCAAAAAGCCAGCTGAGTGCTTGCATCCATGTGTTATATTTAATAATCCATCAGCTGCTCCGATCACCTTAGCGTTCACTGCAAACATTTCAGTGAAGCATGGGTGTGCGGTACCAGATGGGGTTGCTTTCACATGCACAAAGGCAACAGTGTTCTCAAACATGGTGAATATTTGCTCTGAAGATCAATGTCAATTTTCATAGCAGCCAAGCTAGCAAGTAACATGCCTTTGATCGAACCCAGAATCACACAAGGAAAGGGAGATGGTTTTGTTTACACGTCAGGAAAGCATTAAAAACGTATAGCCAAAACATACAGTCGGGCATCTAAAATGTAGCCAAAAATCACAAGGACAGTATTATACAGCTTCCTCTGTTTGCTCACTAGACTGGGGTCATTAAAGACTTGGCAGCTTCAGAAGCCGGAGGGACAGTAACAGCTATTGCTGGTAGACAGCGAAGCTGGGCTCACCGGCCCTTCATGCATGCTAGCGGCCAGCAGGGCAGAAAAACACAGCCGAAGTTCACAGCTTGTAAGTCCCCACACATCCTGCTGCTTGGACCCCCCTGGAAGCCAGCTTCGAGTCTTCAGCATCTTGTCCAGTTGTGGGTCTGTGCAGAAGCTGGAGGTCCGTGTAAGTAATCCGCGGGGGCTAGCCAGGGCCACCCTCCCCTGTGGAAAGGCAAAGGAGAAGGGACCAAGTCCCAGACTCTCAGTATTCCTGTCCTTTCATGCTCAGTGGAGCCTGAAGGATGGGTGACTTCCCACACTCATCGGGGTGCCTTTTAGAGAGGATAGCAAGCATTGTACTTAGATTTTTGAGAAGTTTCTAATGAAGCTTCTTACCAAAGAAATTAAGCTACTGTGGGCCAAAAGAGAAGGTTTTCATGTGGTCTAGTAACTGGTTAGTGAGGCAGGAGTAAATGACTTTTCTTCAAAATGAGAGAGATGATCCAAGGAGCTATACTGACAGGAGTACATCTTTATAAATGATTGGTAAAAGACAACATTCACTGACCATACTTTTTTACTGATTCAGGATGGTGATGGCTAAATCTGAGAGGATCTCTCACTGTTGTGGCCAGCAAAAGAGCTGGTATCATCCAGCATTAATAGACACAATGTAGACACTTCATTCTTCGTTAGGGAAATGTACGCTGGTTGCATCTTAGTGTGTCTGTCATCTGCGTGGAGAAATGCTGATCACCTCCTTAGAATAAGTTTGTGCATATTGAATGAGTGATAGTGTATTTCCCTCAACAGAGTTTCAGGTAGAAGAGAGAAGTATGAGGCATTTTATCTTCAGAAGCTTTAGTTTCTGAAGAAACTAAACCTAAGGTCCTGCCCTTAGGAATGTGATTTCCTCTAAAAAGAAGAATTCTGTGCTGCGGGTGGGCAGCTCTTCATTTGACTTCCTCTTTGCTTTCAAAAGATCTTTCAGCTTCTTTTTTTTTATTTCCCTTTTTGATGTTCAAGACTTTTAAGTAAGGAGCAGCCTGTCGCAGAGGTGCCCTTAGAACATGCCAGCTGAAGAAGAAAATCTACTTGCTTCTCTTTTAATAATGATGAGCTAATTAAACTCATCTATCAAAATCCATTACCGCTTTGCACACAGAGCAGCACCGTGGAGAACCTGAGATGAGTGAGGCCAACCCCTAAAACAGTAAAGCTAGATGCTGGTTGCAGTGTCTTCTGTTCATCTGAGTGTTGTGGCTGGATTTCTGCCTTTTATAGCTGTTTTCTGAAGGCTGCTGATATGAATACAACCATCCTTGACAGAAGAACAGAAGAAACTTTCTAATATAAGCCTGACTGACTCATGTGGTGATGAGACTGTGGATAGCTGTAACAAGAAATAAAGGCAGCAGCAGGAGTCATCTACAGACAGGGGGCCAAGGAAAAGGATGTGCAGGGGAGGGGGAGAAGCTGTTGTTCCTTCCTTGGATTCCTCACGGCTGCATTGTGCAGCTGTGAAAGGAGGCAGCCACGGTGGCCTGGTGATGCTCTTTACTCTCCTGGTATTTTTTTCAACTTGCTGCTTATACAAGCCCACTGGATGTATCAGCAGGGAGGAGCCAAGTCGCTTTGTGAGGGATGAGCTGGAGCAGAAGGCCGACAGTCCATGTCAGCACTTGAACCCCCTCCTGCAGGCCTGCCCCAGGAAGAGGTCTGAGGTGGCCACCCTGGGCCAGGCTGGGGCTGTGGTGGTTCCAGGCTCGGGTTGTGGTGCTGGTGCTGCCCTGCAGGGCTGTGTGGGGCCTGTACACACCAGCAGCAGGACTGAGTCACACCGTGCTGCAGAGATTGCACACAGTGCCTTTGGGGCATGCCGGGGAGCCTGCCAGCGCGGCCCTGACCTCCAAGGCACCAAATCTGTCCTGTGTATCTTTTACCAGACCAGCATCAGCAGAGTTCAGTCTTGCCCTTGCCTGAAGGATGACCCAGCTGCATCTAATGCTTTCTCAGAAGGGCTGGCTCTCTGCCTCTCCTTCTGGGGGGAGCCGATGACTCCACTTCCTTTTGCTCTTCAGCTTCGGGTCCGGCAAGCCGTGGCACTCACAGATGCCCCCATGTACTCCTAGGCACACCCTGGGCTTCACTCTGGAAAGTTTCATCAAGCACCAGCTTGCCTTCACACGAGGTGTTCAGGGCAAGGTGTTGCCTGAAGAAGTGTAGGTCAGTTCATCTGACTAGTCTGTGTGTAGTTTAGAAGTGCTTAAAATGGGTTAATCTAGTTTCCTCAGCTCATTTTCAGGAGATACAGTAATAAAATACTGTTTGAAATCCCAGCCCTCGCCTGTGTTCAGCCTGTTCTCAGGAAGGATAAGCCGGCAGAAGCAATGACAATCACATTTTGTAAATCGCAGTTTTACTGATGCGGCTGTCTGTTGCCGTACATAAATTCCCCCATGATCTGCACCGAGCACTGAAGAGTCTGCTGCCATTTTAGCAACAAACACACACTAGGTGCGGATTTTGAAACATCATTTAGAGCCTTTCAGATACGTATTGCACTGCATCAAACACACACTAAAATCGAGTGCAGAGATGACAGAAGATGGTACTTACTGAAATTATGGAAAATAGAAGGGCTCTTTGTTCGTTCTTCTTTGGCCTCCACTCATCAGGAAGCCTGGGGAGGGATGCGGGATACTTCGAGGGTGACAAAATGATATACCTGAAGATGCAGTAAATTTTAATCTGGGATCCTGTGTGTGCCCTTCATGCCAGTTACTAGCAGTGTACCTGTCCTCCTGTCCTGTACTGTAACCTCTCCTGATTCTCCCCAAATTTTAAAAATTGAGCTGTGTTACCCTGAATGGGACGAGGTTGTGAGCTGCTCAGCTTGCCACAGCCTCAGACTTTTTCTTGCATGTGTAATCTCCTTTGGCAAGTCTTTAGTGTGTATTTGGTCAGAGAGGGAGATGTAGAGAACAAACGCAGAGCCTGGGCCAGGGCCTTAGGATTCCCCAGGGCACTGGGGTGGTTTAGTCTGGAGAGGAGGAGGCTCAGGGGAGCCCTCATTGCTCTCTGCAACTGCCTGAAAGGAAGGTGTGGGGAGCTGGGGGTCGGCCTCTTCTCACAGGTGACTAGTGACAGGACTAGAGGGAATGGCCTCAAGTTGTGCCGGGGGACATGGATAATGCCTGCAGGGCTCAGACTGCGGTTTCATGTTGAAGTCAGTGGGACTCTGGGCAGAGCAAAAGCTCCTGCGGTGTAGCTGGGGCTGTGAGACCGGACTGAACGTTGGCTGATCTTATCTCTGCCACCCGATCACTTTGGCCAGATGCAACCCACAGCAAAATTGGAGTAAAGGTGCAGCCACGAGAGGGAAACAGCACTGACAGAAGCTCAGTTTAAAATCTTTTATTATTGAGCGTTGCCAAACAGCTAATGGAATCTGAAGTTGATTTGCTAAAATGTTTTGAAGTGGATGCCACCCCTGCCTGAGACAAAGAGGGCCTCAGTAGCAGCAGGGACCCTTAGGCTATGGCAGCAGTTCAAAAGAACACTTTTAATTTTGTATGCAACAATGTAAACTTCAAAAATAGTAAACTATAACCTTTTTTCCCCCCCTTTTTTTTACATAGCATGTGATCTATCACAGATAGAAATTTAATGGCGAACCAAAATCGCGTAAGTAAACATCCTGGTGCTTACAAGTTTCATAAAAAGTGTTACATTTGATGTAAATATATTACATATTTAACTCTTAAACACTCACAATTATGGAGTAAAAGCAACTGGCGATTCACCCCCTCAGTCCGTGTCCTCAGACTGTACATCAGCAACCCCGCTCTCGTCAGCTCTGTCGTGCATTTTCGGTCAGATTTTTCCCCACGCGACCACCACCATTTCCCCTTTCTCATCCTAGCGTTAACCGAGTGCGGCTCCACACAGGGGTAAAACCTGTGCAAGCGGGAGGAGAACCAGGTCCCCTGCGCGCAGACCTGCAGGCCCCAGGGCACAGCGCTCCCCAGGAAGTCACAGAGCGTGTGGGGGGCACGTCCCGGTGCCCGAGGGGACGCGGGGTGCCCGGCGCTGCAAGCCTGAGCCCCGCAGTGCCGCCGCCTCGCAGCGGGGCCTGGTTCTGCGCAGACAAAGACAAGAGTTCTGTAGAAGGCACTGGATTTCTCTTGCATGGTTTTAAACCTGGACTACAGTCACGTGCAGTACCAGGAGATTTGGGCTCTAAACTGTTTTCCCTCTAGTGCTTTAGTGCAGGCATTTTTATCACTTGAATTTTTGTCCGGTTCCAGCGCGGCACGCGCTGACCTCCACAGAGTGATTTCCAATCTTCCCTCCTTCTACTCTTCCCCCCATCTTCCTGTCCCCATAAAGATTCCCTTTTGGTTCCTTGAAAACTATCAGAGTACAGCTCTGGTCAAAAAAATAAACATGTGATGTAGCATAGCATTTGTTTCTTTTAAATCACAGTGTGCAATGCATCATTCGGTACCTAATGTTCAAAATGTCTGCCCTGCTTTTCACGAAAATCATTCTTTAAAATAACCTATGCAAATATATTTTGACTATATATTACATTCATTTAAAAAGAGAAGAGAGGTTCTTGGTTTGCAATTTTTTTCAGTGTACTACTTAAGTGAAAGGTCTGATGTGAAAAAAGTACAAGCAAACTGGACATGCCAAGACTTGATGCCTTAGATGGTGATCATATCAAAACTGTACAGGTATGTACACCGTGTTGGACAGGTGTGCTTCTTCCCTAGGAAAGACCTTTGCGTCATCATAGATAAGGTTAACCACAAAGTTTTGGTAAAAAGAGCATTTAATGAGCAAAGGATGACATGGAGGGGCGAGTTCTCCGGCTTTTGTTAGGCAATCCTGAAGCGATGTCTCCGTTCCCTTCGGGGATTTCTTCCTTCTTCCGGACCTTGAGACGCGTGAGCAGCTTTATCACCCAGACGTCCCATTCCTCTGGCAAGAGCAACAGGAGGAAACCCAGGCCAATAATGACGATGGCGATTACTCGGACACTGTTGAAGACAATTTCACTCGTGTAGTGATCAACAACTGTGTGGGACATTGAACTGGTGTTATTACGTGGGACAAAGCAGGAGGGCAGTATCCCCTTCCCTCCCCTCAGCTCCCCGGCTCTGAGGGCTGCGCTGCGCAGGAGGACGTGGCCGTGGGGAGAGAGATGGTGGCAGAGACTCTTCCTGCTGGATTAGCACACAGCCCGGGTCAGAGCGGGCACAGCAGGCCCTACTTCATTTAAGGAGCAAGGAAGTGTAAATGATAGTGTATTTTTTGTTTCTTTTGATGCCTAGCCAGGAAAGGGGGCGGGGGGGGGCTGTGGTTTGGGCCAGGTTTGCCCGTCTGCTACCCTGCCCAGCCTCACTGCCCCGTAGTCTCCACACTTGCTCTTTAATTTACCAAGGCAAGCAGAATTACTAACACATATGTGCTCTAAGATGTATTTAATTCTATTTGTTTCAATTTAATATTAAGCCTGCCTGGAAAAAAATCATTAAGAATTGATTTCTGCTTCATCTGTGAGTTTTCATCCCAGCCCGGAGATGGATGACTTCCAATCTAGTTTGTTTTTCAGTACGCAGGCTTCTTCAGACAGTAACTTAAAAAGCAATTCTAGAAATTATGAATAGTCATGCAATATCATACAACACATATTTAACAATTAAAGTATAAATTTTTAATGAGTGTCATCCACGTAAGTTTTTAAGATAAGATGTAAAATGTCTTTAACAGAGCTATTTGCTTTTATCCCCGATAGGTACTTGAAAGGCCACAGGTTTCATGTACTCATTAGGATGCAAAAGTCAGAAAATCTTACCCGCGTTTACTGGCACACTCAGTACAATTCCAAGAGAGATCAAGGTGGGGTACGTAATAGCGATCCCAAAATTTAGTAGAATATTGAATGCTGAAGAAGGAAAAAAACAAACACCTTTTACTCCAGTGGAACTAGGCAAAGCAAAATACTTCTGCTTTATTACTCCCCCTGTACATTGTTCATATAGAGAGCACATTAAATTCTGCTGGCATTCCTGGAAGATACCTGTGCACAGACGTCCATCTGCTGCACCTCTGTCTGCCCGGGACGTCCTTGTTATCAGGTAACTCTATACCCCACTGGACTCCAGGGGCAGGATCAGGGTGAGGTCTGGGTACAGCCGATCTCTTAGTGTAGTGCCCAAAAATACAGCTGGAATCCTGGGCAATTCCTGCTTTCTATCCCAAGGCATTATTTATTTTTCATCTGGGAGATTTCAGCCAAATAGCTGGTTCTGTCTCTGTGGGTTCCCCATAGGAATGGGCCTTCTGAGTGATGACTTCTCAAGCTAAAACTTAGGTTCAGAGTAAGGGGAAACAGCTCCAGTAGTTCAGAGGGCTACAGCTTCCACCAGTGGCCAGTTTCTGGCATGCTATTCCACCCCGAGCAGCACGAGAGCCCAGTGTGTACTCACTCAATAAGAGAATCGAAAATCCACAGAGGTTTCCCCAAGGAACGACGGCAAAAGAGCTCCAGTATTCCACTTTGGTAAAATAAAGGATGACAGGAATACAGGTAACGAAGAGAACATTGAAGACGGCTAACACGGACAGAAATAAGGCAGCTTCTCCGAATTTTGCACTGCCCAGAAGAAGTTTGAATAAAACCTACAAGACAAAAACCACATGGGCTGCTGTAACTCTTGCACCACTTCCCTGGAGGGCTGGTGTCCCAGCTCCAGCAGCTCCAGGTGACCTGGCTGGTGCTTGGGGCAGAAGGACTGTGTGTGGGGCATGTATGCAATGGTACTGGAGACACTGGAGATGGCTGCTAGCGAAGCTGGGGAGAGCAGCTCGTGCCCCAAATATACCCGCGTGGGAAGGGGACTCTGCCCCTCTGGCCATTCTAAGGAGAAGAGCTGGCCCCTCCTGAAAGGAAAGGGGGCTCGCCCTAGCCTGGAGCCTTGTGTCTGTTTTCTGTATGATCCCTTCAGGAAAACCTCAGGAAAATTTGGCATGAATAGCAGAAGACTTGGTGGAGACAGGCAAGGGGAATAGGATGCCTTGTACAAGGCATCGCCTGCCCATGCCTTGAGCTGTGATCTGAGGAGCGCTGTGGTGCTGAGCAAGCAGCTCCATACTGCCTGGCAGCCCTTCCCCGTGTCCCCACACACAGCGGCCACCCTCGAGCACCTCTGTCCCCATGCCCACACGGGTGCTCACAGCGCTGCCTTCCCGGGAAGGAGGAGGCTTTGTCCTAACTGAGGGCAGGCACCAGAGAAAGCAAATACCTGTGTTTATGGCAGAGGGCCGCAAAGAAAGGCATGTGGTGCCCAACTGCATGGAGGTTGTAAAGCAAGACAGGGGCAGCGCCAGTCAGCGGTGGGGACTGGCATCTTTCAGTGGGCCTCAGGTGTGCTTACCTTGTAGAGAGCAGACATGGAGGCAGAGCCCACCACCAGGGCTATCCCAATCACGGAGTGGCTGTGAAACCCATCAGCGTACGTCATCATAACTATCCCTGCAATAGCAAATATAGCAGCCACGATCTGGGTGGGGACAAAGAAAGAAAGCGAGCGTTACTGGCCAGCCCCCAGCATGGAAAAACACCGGGGCAGCTTTACACGAGAGGAACTTCTGCATCACCTGCCCCTGTCCTCAGGCAGGAATCCGGTACCCCAGGCAGGTACCCACGGAGCCGACGCTGTCTCCGCTTGCAGCTTTCCTGGCTAAAAAGGGAAGTGTGCCTCTAAAGGGACACTGGGTGGTGTAGCTATGCCCTGCCAGCCTGGACAGGCTTTGTTTTTTAAGGCAAGGAGAGAAAAAACACAAAACGCAGTGCCTGGCAGTGTGGGGATGTCCTGGACGGGCAGGGCTGATGGGGCTCAGCAGCGCTCAGCAGTCCTCTCATGTCAGCACGCTGCTGCTTGTCAGATAAAAATAAAAGGGCAGGCAGACACAGTGTGGGTACAGAAGCACGGGAGAGAGGGGCATCAAACAAAACTAGTGTGGGGCAGGTGCAGAACAAACAGAAGGAGACTTGTCTTCACCCGATGGGTAAATCAGCCCAAAAAAAACCCTTGCTGCGGGTGCGAGAAGTTTACAAGGATAAACTCATGGAGGAAAGAAGTCTATCAAGGACCATTAACTGTATGATCATCACTTCTGTTTCCGGAAGTCCTTGAGCCTCACACTGCTGGAGAGGCTGATGAAGGACTGTCACCAGCCATGACTGGGTTTCTCCCAGTCAGAGAGATTTTTCTACTGGCAGCTGTTGGAGGCAGGCTGCTGGGGCAGATGTGCCTCTGCAGTGACTGCGCGGCTCTTTGCAGGGTTGCAAGACACACGGCTAGGGCTTGTCTGAAGGATGGCAGTGCCAACCCTTCAGCATCGCCTGGCCAGGAGACAGAGAAGGGTAGATGCAGCATTTCTCGTAGCCTCTGCTCCAGGCTTGGCCATCTCCCATCCACGCTGCGCGTGGGTTGTCCAGCCGTCCCTGGGGAGCACGGTGGAGACCACAGCCACGCGTGGGCAGCAGGAGCTGGCAGCCTTCAGAGAGGCTCCCTGGAGGCAGGGCCTCTGCTGGAAAGGCAGACCACAGCTGGGGATTTGATGACAGATTTTTCTCCAAGTCCCACTGCCGGGTGTGCTTGTCTGTACAGGACGCATGCAGGAGGTGCTCGCAAGCAGTGGTTCCCTGGAGTGCTGAGCTGCTTTATTTACTGTAGCATGAAGGGAAACACCAAGGGCAAAGATCAAAGCAAACGAAGCCACTCTGCAAACAGCTTTGCTCTAGCAGAAGGTCTTGCCTCTTCTACCAAGCATGCCACAAGTGTCAGATGAGTCTTGCCCTGACCTCTCAGCCTGTCGACATGTCAGGAGTGTCACATCGGCTTTCTCAGCAAGCCTTTCAGCCTGTCCCTCAAGCCCTGGGCTAGCAGCAGCTGCTCCGCAGCGACCAGCCCGCGGGGATGTCTCAGCACCGCAGGGCTTGCAGAAGCAGCGCCTCAGGCCCTCACAGCTCACTACACATTCGTCCTGTGCGAAGGGAGCAGGGCAACTCGTGCCCTGCTGGGATGGTCACCCTGTGCCAAGGGGAGAACTGCAGCTTCACTGCAGGAGATGGAGGTGCTCCCACTGGGGCACGTGGAGGTGGGTGGCAGGGCCACTGTGATGTTTTCCTGCCAGTCCCTGGAAACAAGCATCTCCTCACTCACGTTTTGCCACAAATCAGGGAAACACCACGGGTTTTGGGGTGGAGAAATGTCTGTGCCAGGGCCAATAGCCCAGTCCTCCTGCAAGTCCCTTCTCTCTGCACCCAGGCTCCTTGCTGACCCGTCAGTGGGACAGGGGATGGCCGTGTCCCTCCTTGGGCATGTGGGTGTCTCAGGAAGCCCCTTGGCCACCTCTCACCACAGCCGCGGCGAGGGGCTGGGATGCGTGGGGGAACGTCACTGCTGCCTTTCCAGCAGGGTGTCCTTTCCTGAGGCAGTGTGGACAAGAAACAAAGGACAGCTGGATGTGGCTGCAACTCCAGAGAGTGCATAAGAAATGTCCCTGCTCCTGAGTCCACACGTCCCTGTGGGTATCTGCCCACACAAGTCAGCTTCTTTCCCCCACACTCACATCCAGCTGTGGGAGAGAGCACATACAGAGTACGGAGCAAGCTGCCAGTGCAGGAGAGCAGTGGTCATCTGCCTACACACCTCCTCTCCTGAGCCCAACCAGCACTACAGGGTGCTCACTGACAGTGCCACAAGATGGATGAACACCAGCAAAATGCGTATTTTTTCACTTTGATCAAAATGCCCAGCAAGGCCAGCTGGGATAAAAGTGACACTTCCCTGCCTCCGGGAGCATTTCAGGATACCCTTGCTTATGCATTACAAACCAAACCAAACAAAACCAACCAAACAAAAGCCCAGCAGTTAATTTGTTTTCTGCGTCTTGTTACCTGGGAAGTTGGATGGGCAGGCACAGACACCAGCTGGCACGGCCGGGCTGTTGGCAGGGGCGTTTTGCAATGCTCCCCTGAGCTGCCTCTTGGCTGCAACCACCACTGGGCTGTCCAAGCGCTCCTGCCAGAGAGCAATGCTTCCCAAAAGTTAACTCTCAGCAGTGAGAGATAACGCAGCTTTTCCTGAGCACGGAAAACTTTGCCAAGGCTGACGAGCAGGGAGCTCTTCAAGCACTGGGTGAAAAATAGGTGTTACTGCCATCATTGCTGTAAATACTAATCCAGCGCCTGCTGATGCGGGGAGGCTGGAGGGACTCAGCAGTGCCCGGTGGTTGCAGTTACTGCTGGGTCACTGTGGTGGATGCCAGCTGCCCATCTGCCTGGCTCTGCTGCCAGAGGACACCGCGTGCCGAGGGCTGCCAAAACGGCAGCAGGGTCAGCGGGGGCCATGGGGTTTCCAATACTCTTGGAAACCTTTTAATTCGGAGGAGACAGGCAAAGGCTGGTGTATGCTCACAGCAGCATGGAGACAGCAGCTAGCCTTCACGTCATGCTCCAGAGCAGGTTTCCTCTCTGCTGGGGGGAAATGCGCAGGGAGCCAGGCTGCAGGCAAGGGCTCGTCCCCCTCTCCAAGGGTTTCTGTGCTGACACTGCATGGGGCACTGCTCCGGGAAGGGGAAAGGAAGGGCAGAGGGAGAGGGGGCAGAAAGAGACAGAGATAAGGAGTCACTTACCCTCACTCCCATGAACCTGTCCCTCAGAACGATCCATGAAAGCAAGAACACAAATGCTTTGTTGCAGCAGAACAACACGGAGACATCCGTAGTGTTTATTTTCTTTATTGCATGTAAGTAAAGGTAGTTTGTGAGTGTCCAAAGAACACCAAAGGGTGCTGCCTTGGTAAAAAACACCTTCAAAGTCAAGCCATTGTCTCCAAAAAATCGGCAGCACTCCCTAGAACAAGGAGAGGAAGGCAGCATTAGTACACAAAGCCAGTCACAACCTGTAGCAAACAGGGGTTTTTCTTGCTCCTCATCTTTTCCTTTGGGGGAAGAAGGGCATAGACCTCAAAGACAAGGCAAAAAAATAAGTTTCAGCACCTGCTGCATCAGCCACCACCTGCACAGGGCACCAAGAGGGATGGGCTGCAAACAGGGAAGGGGCAGCAACGCAAGGCGGAGGCGAAGCCAGGAGGTTGAATTTTACCCTCACCATGAGCATCTTCAAAGTGGGCCATCCTGAAGCAGCGTGGGGTTGCTCTCCTTTCACTCCGGTGGGGACCAGGACGCTGAGGGGCCCGGCGCTGCTCCCCCAGGCTGGCAGCAAAGCCTCTGCTCCCCGCTCCTGCTGCAGCCCCCTTCCAAGCCCAGTGCTACAGCTGGGGGTTTGGGGGATGTGGGATTTGCCCCCGGGGTGGGATCTGGCTCTGCAGAGCAAGCTGGCCACGCTGGGCAGACCTGCGGGGGTCTGTGAGGTGGCGAGGTGCTGGGGTGCGTGGGGCCGGACGGGGCTGGGCGGCTGCATAGGCTTCTTCTGCTCACCTTCAAAGCCTCTGAGGCCTGGAAGTGCTTTAATGAGGTGCTCTGCCAAATCTGAGCAAAATTAAATTTTCCTCTGACAATGAATGCCAAATAGGTTTGCATTGCTGCCTTGAATTTTAAGCTGCCTTTTTTTTTTTTTTTTTCCCTGAAACTGGCCATGCGAGTCTCTCTATTTGGAGCCTGATGAAAAGTGTTTTCTATCCACTTTCTCACCGAATGGGCTGCATCACGTGGTTACCTACCGAAACCAAGACATGCTCTGAGCCTTTTCAGATTTCCCTCATCGCTAACTCTCTGCAGTCTTGCAGAACTACATCCACTTTTATAGTCCTATCACTGTTTCATATGTTGTACAGCACCTCATGGCAGGGCTTCAAGGTGGACAGTTCTGGGAATACCATTGCAAATCCAGGAATTAAGTGCCTTCAGCAGCCCTCAGAGGAATGACAAGAGCCCGAATGCGAGCCTCAGACAGAGCTGGCAGCTGGGAGACAGGATGAGGCCTTCAAATTGAGGATCTCCTGGGGGTCACTGCAGCGTCTGCACCGCTGCCACATCCCCTCATGGCAGGAGGCAGCCCAGCCTCTGCCCCTGTCTAGCAACACCTCTGGAACCCATCCATCTATCCATCCACCCATCCATCCATCCATCCATCCATCCATCCATCCATCCATCTCTCCGTCCTTCCATCCAAGCCACCCACCTACCTGTTTTCACTGCTGTGCCCGTGCTGCCATGCACAAGGACTGTCTTTTTTTGGTGTGCTCCTACTGACAACAGCCCGGTGAGGCTTAGTGCCACACAACTTGGAATATCCAAAACCTCCGATTCACCGATTAGCAAATGTGGCCAGAGACAAGAGATCACAGAAACAGCCATAAAATGGTGTGCCATTGGTGCTCCTGGAGATGCTGTTCTCCATCACCACAAATGCATTTCCTATTTCGTACAGCAGGTGTTTTTTGCTAAAACTCTCCCATTTTTGGCAGAGGAGGTTCAAACAGGACTAGGAACATGTGCCGGGCCTGATACTGGATCCACACAGCAGCACAGCCTGGGGTCCCCCCACCCCGGGGCACCCCAGAGGCCTGCCTCGCCTGGCCGCGGTCAGGCCCTGAGCTGCACCTCCTGCTCTGGGAGTCTCTTCCCACGGGCCTGCACAACAGAGCTGCCTTTTAGCTGCTTTCTCTGGCTGCCCTAACTCTGAATTGCCTCTTGCAGGCTCCAGCTTCCAGAGGAGGTCCCATTAGGCAGAGGTTTACCTGTGGAGCTCTGTCCTGCCCAACATGTACGCTGCTGAACCTCCTCATGGGGCGGCAGGTGAGCGAGATGGCTTTCTTGGGCTTATTGTCGGTGAAGCCTGAGGAGCATTAAGAGAAATGTGGCCTCTTTTTGTGCAAGGATGGCATTGCACTCTATAGGAACCCCCTCACAGTTAATTGTCTCCCCAGGTCTCCTATCGCTTATCAGAGGAACGATTTTTCCTTGGTGCCATCACGCAGCTCGTGAAGTGGCATTTGATGAAGAAAGCTATCAGGGAGTAATGCTGGATGGGGCAGCAATGCCTGTGGGAAGCAAGACAGGGCAGGGATATAACCCACACAGCAATCCCAAAACAGCTGGGGAACAAAATCACTCCAGGAAAAAAAAAACACCTTCAACTCTAAGTATTTTGACGGAACGTGTTGGACACCGTTCCTCCTGCTGTCTGCTTGTCTGGCTTTTGCCCACAAGGGCACACTGTACCTACCCCTCGCGGGGCCTGATGTTTTATGGATACTCCCTGGCAAAAACAAAGCCGTGTCCTGTGGCTCTCCAGACACGCCTGAATGTGCCAGAAGAGCCAGCCTATGAATATTTTAACAATCTCATCTGCTAATGAAAATGTAATTTTTTAAGGAAGACAAAAGCCACCCTAACCCGAGGGCGGTCTGTAAGCCCTCAGCATCCTGCGGAGCCAAACTCAGCAGCTGCGGATCCCGAAGCATCTCAAAAGTGCAGGATGGCTGGGGGGGGCCTGGGTTGTCTCCTTGCAATTTCACAGGACAGTGACTTTCAGCCCTGCCTGCTGGCTCGGGCAGCAGAGTGGAGCCATGCCTACAGGTGCGATGGTTTTCGGCAGCACGCAGCAGCCACATGGGCAGGCAGCATTTCCTCACCGCGGCATCATGACAAACGCCTACTGCTGTGCTCTGAGTCACTGGAGGTGCGCATCCCTCAGCTGCTCTTGATGCCCACCCCAGGGAGAAACTGTTTCTTGCCTTCAGCTCCAAAGTGTGTGTGGGGGGGGGTCCAGGTCTGGTAAGAGAAATGCCACCATCTGTGTTAAAAGAGAAATTGCCACCAAAGACTGACCCCACCATCTCCTGCCTGCATTACCAGCAGTCCTGCAATACGCAGTCTTGCTTTCAGCATGGATAATGGCTGGAGAGGCCATAGGAAAAGGGCTGACACAGGGCTGAGGCATGCTTTGGCCCTGTGCATGTCTGAGTAGTGAGAGCAGAGCTTCATTGTAATCACAGCAATTGGTTTAAAAAGTAAGCAGTGCAAGGCATCAGTAAGGCAATCGTAAAAGGCTGTGTAAAACTGGAACGGAAACATCAAATTAAGAGATCTTACTGTTTGTATATATACATATGTGTATATACTACTCTAAAATGTTGGTTTCATAATCCTTCATGTGCTAATTCTTCTTCATAATCTTTTTAGTGTGTATCTTCATTAACCCAGCAAATAGCAAATTAGCTCTGCCCCATTGTGCATGTCTGCAGCACAGCAAGACTATCAAAATATCTCAGGCACTGGAAATGAGCATCCCTAGTGAAGTTAATGACAAATAGTTGGTGCCAAAATTGCATGCTAAGTAAGTAAGAGTTAATCTCATTGAAAGCAGGTGTTGCAGTCAAATAAAGCTTGCAAATAAAACATGACAGTAAAGCTCCATTTTTTTCCCCACTGATCTCATAATTACATGCTTAACAATATCATCTTCGACTGCCTTTTTTATCTTTAACCATTGCTAGGTAGAGGGGATGTTTCTTCCTGCCTTGAACCTTGTGCAACTGAATGTATAAATTCTGCCCAAACTGGAAGGAATGCTTTTTACATCCCTTTGCAAAATAAAGGCACTTCGTGAAGAGGGAAGGTAGACAAAACCCAGAAAAAGTATACACAGCATATTCCCCTAGCGTGGGGGTTCAGCCTCTGCCTCTTGATGCTGGAAAGCAAAACTATGCCACAAAAGTTAATGCACCATTGAAGCTGCCATTATATTTTGGGAAAAGTGCAGCAAAGTAGAAAACACCTGTAAGGAATGTACATCATAAGGGAATATTTTGCACAAGCCAGCTATTTTTCCTTTCCAGACCGTTAACCGTTGTTAAAATCTTCCAATTTTCACAATATTCACAGTGGAACCTTCTCCAAAGCATGTTTTGTTCTGCTGTTGCTCCTAGTCATTGATTTTTGTTCTTTGTAGGCTGCATTTTTTGCTTTGTTTGACCTTGTAAGGTCTGTACCTACAAACTGAATTTAGCTAAATTGCTCCTGATTTTCACCAGCATGAGCATAGGCTCCACAGAGCACAGCTAAGCAGCCACCGTGCCAGCTAATCTGGCCTCTTGATTAGAGATTGGCAGGCAAAACATCCCTGTACTGATGAGGACTGCGTGGATAAATAGTCTGCAGTAGCACTGCTAACAGTCGTGCATTTTCCATTCAGTGTACGAACAGAGACACAGACTAAAATGCCATGCATGAATGTCTTCTGCGTGACTTGAAAGCCAAGCAAAAGCCAACAAGACAGGCAAGGTGCAAAAGCTGTTAAAGAAAGGAAGGAAACTAAAATCAAATTTAATTTCTTACTGTGAAAAAAAAAACTGGGACTTTTTAAATATTTTATCCTGTTAGAGCCACATCATTTCTCCTGAATTATGCTCATGAGATGGATAGAAGACTACTGTTCAGATACAAAACACAAATTAAGCAAAAACATTCCTCAAAAATCCTCTCCAGGAGTGTAAACTGTTTTCCAGAAATCCTGCCTCCAGCTGCCCTTTGCTCTCCCTTGAGCCAATGCCCATGTGAACTGCAGTCATGGCAATATCAGCCTCCCAGGTGGGCAGATTTCGGAGCCATGGGAGTGGAGGGCGGCTTCCCGATCCCCATTTTACAGATGGACAAGCTGAGGCACAGAGCAGCGGAGTCTGCAGGTGCTTGAAGGAGACAGTTTGAGGAATGCCTGTAGGCTGCATCTTCTGAGATCTGGGGACTTGCTGTTTCCCGCATGTTTATTTTGTAGCCAACTTCTACTGATCAAGACAGCCTCCGTGTGCATTCTTCCTGCATCACCACGGGTCCATGTGCCAGCAGAACAGTTGCATGGAGGCTCCTGTGGTGTGTCCCAGATCATGAAACACACTGCAAATACACCTGCCAGCCTCAGCAATTTCCAGAGAAGTGCCCGAGGTGCCTGAAGTGCCTTTAAAATATCAGCAAATCTCCAGCTTGGAGTACTGTGTCCTTAGAAAGGGCAATCCAGCAAGGGCAGCCAGTCATAAAAGCACCATTTCTGCAGCAGATTATGTGGGGGAAAGTTTATTTAATTGATTGCTCCTGGCTACAGGGTCAGGTCGATTTGAGAGCAGGTCTACAGATCTTAACGCTGCAGGAAACTGAAGCAGTGTGTCACCCATGGCCCTGCCATGCCAGCGCTCCGCTCACAGCCTGGCAATGAGCCCAGGTCCACGCCAAGTCATTCTGCTCACCCTCCTCGCTGTACCCTGGGGATGATGTCTCTTCCCTCCTGTCTCTCCATACGCCTGGGGCCCCCCACGGGAGGTTTCTTGAAACTGAGAAAGGATTTAGAAGCCCCTGATGTCAGCTAATGCATGCCTATTTTCCTCTGCTCTGGGGTGAATTTGTGCCGTCAGGACAGAGAAAAAGGCCTGAATCAAAGCTTAAAGCACCAGGTAGATCTGGGGCTTGTCACTGACTTACACAAACTGAAAAATAGCCAATCGACACTAAGCAGTTTCTCAGAAATGCACATTACCTAAAATAATCTAATGGTTTGTTAATGTCCATCAGCCCATGCTTGTGTCTGTAAGCATTTTATTAAATGCAAGAAATGACCCTAGCAGTCAATCCAGCATACAGCTACCACTTTTAAGTGTATGTCTGACATTGAGCAGTACTTGTTTCCACACATGATTTGGGGCTGATGTTCTGCCTTTAAACTTTGAACTGTTCCAGGAGTTTCCAGCTCGTTTGCAGGAACTCATTCTGGTAGGAAACGAAATGAGAAAATTGTCTTCTCTTGAATTAAACAAAAAATCTCCAGGCTGATCTTTCTTCTCTGAACTAGGGAGGCAGAGGCAATTGGTTTTGCTCAGCACTGTACATGTGCCAAACTATGCATTTGCACAATAAATGGTCCCAGGAAATGCTTAGTTAGGGATTTACATAATACACCAGAATGGCTCCAAAAGAAGCAAATAATACAAATCTTACAAACCACCTGAATACACATTTCCAAGACAAGTTTTAGCACACACTCTGAGGCCTTAATGAGAGACTGTTTAAACTAACAACAACAACAACATGCAGTTTAAAAGAACAAGCCCAAACCCCAGGGAGAAGTCACAAAGTGTAAACTGCCTTAGCAAAACAACAACAAAAGGGGTGGGAGCCTCCTGCTGCAAAGGCACAGGGAAATCTGCCCCACGCCCCTCGTCCTCCCAGATTTTCTGTCTACAGCAGCAAGTCCCTTGTCCCTTCCTAAAAGCATTTGGGCCTGTCTTTCCCCGGGGTCTCAGTCTCCAGCCTTTCCAGTGCTTCCTCCCTGTTGATGATGCCAAGGGACACAGGTGCCCTTCCTCGGAGGGTCGGTCTGGCGCGGTCCCCTGTCCCCATTACCCGCCTCTGCTCCCTGCTGGCTCCAGCCCTGGCTTCCCTCCCTGCCAGGCACTGAGTTTTCCTCAGAAGAGAGAGGAGTCTGGAGATGAGTTTCCACCCCGAGGAGCCTGTGGGGAGCCTGGAGAAAAGGGGCACTTCAGGGCCCAGCTCAGTCCCCACCATTTCCCACTGTGCTGCTGCCTGTGTCTCCAGAGTCAGCCTTGCTGCTGTGCCTGGGGCACTGAACCAGTTCATTTTGTCTCCGTCTATTGCAGGTGAAGAGCAGTAGTCCAGTCCTAGCACACACTGCAGATTTCAAATACACAGGCTGAAGGAAGTGGATTACATTGGCATGAATATTTCATTTATTTTTTGCCTCCGAACACGCTGCAGGACTTTGGTTGTTTGCTGTTTGGGGAGCAGGGCCACCAGCCACCTCCGGAGTGACATGATGGGAAGGGCTGAGGTTGCTGAAGGTTGTTGGTGGTGAAGCCAAGATCATCACCACTGCTCTGTTAGTACTTCACAGGAGCAGTACAGGGTGCTGCAGTGAGATTTTGTTTTGCAAGAGCTTTCCTGCACAATTTCACGCCCACGGGCACCAGAGCCAGCCGGACCCATGCCGGTGTGTGCTGTTGGAGCCCCTGGCGCTCTGCCTGCAGCCTGCTGCGTGGGGCATGCTGGCAGCCGTGGGTCTTCCACCTGGCTGGGGGGACATGCCATTTTGGAAAACAAGGCAAGCACTGCTAGCAAGAAGCTTGTGACGTGACAACGTGCACATAGCTGTCAGACTGCTGAAGTTCCCACATGCTGCATTACCCAGCATTTTCTGCCTTTATACCCTAGTGGCACCCAGAGCCTGAGTTGCTTTATACTTTTCCGGATAATTGGTGTTATACAAATCAAATGTAATACTGTTGTTATATGTAAGCTCCAAGCACACTCGGATGTATTTAGACATAAGCTTTTTGGCTCACAGCCTGCTTCATGGAGCAGCTGGTTACAGTGCCTGCAAGGAGCTGCCACCCTCGACTTCATCTGGATTAGCACACAGCATCTGCCTTAAATCCAAGCCAGAGCCCACCAGACCGGAGGCTGGGAGGCATTTAGACCAGACATTTCCCCTAGGCAGAGCACAAGCAGGACTTGGTCAAGAGCAGGTCATGGGAGGGTGGTCAAGTGGCTTCTCTGCAGCAGTGGCCACAGCAGAAGAAACAGGGAGGTCTCCGTGCTTCACCTCCTGTCTGTGAGGGGACCCAGTAGTGGATCTATCCAAAACTGGAGTGACCACAGGAGGTTTTATGGAGCAAACTGACAAAATGGGTGGTAGGCTGTTTCTGGGCAGTATTTATTCAAGAGTTCAAAAATGCCTGAGGATGACTGTAGAGATTCATAACTTGGCCCTTAGCACTTCCCTCCTGCCCAAGGAAATGCCACGCCAATTATTTAACAAGGGCGTGGGGGAGAAATGGTAAGTGACAAGTTCCCGAACTGGATGTTTGGGACTAGATGAATTGGTAGCAGCTTTAATGAGACCAGAATTAGTGGCCAAACTGATAAACATAACTTAATCAGGAGGCGTCAGTATGGCCTAGAGAAGTAGCACCATACAAACCTTTAGGAGTTATCTTAGTTTCCTTTTTACTGAGAGAAAAAATGTAAGTAAATCACAGATTCTACATTTTTAAGGACGGTTATTCTCCTTCCCTAACATTTAATCCTAATTATAGGAATTATAAGGAATAATAGTATTTTATTCAAAATCAACTTTCTATCCTGTCCACTGCTGGGCTATCATCCCACATTTGTATGTGGGAACATAAGGGAGATGATTTGTCATTCTCTAGACATCTGTGTGACCATAAACTATCAAAGCTGCTATAACATGACCTTTCACAAGGAAAACTGTCAAATTTTCAAGGTATGGTGAGCAGAAAAGCCTGGTCCTAGTTTTTAGTATGTGTCCTGTAGGACGAGGTTTGTTAAGATTACACAGGGTCTAAATACTCCAAATTCTTTCTTCTTTATTCATCATGCCAAGAAGAGTTCATCATTCTGAGCACTTTTCCTCGATGCCCTGATGGTCTGGTTGGCTTGGGTATCTGAGACAGCCACAGAAACCCCACATTAACCCCACAGCTAGCCACAGAAACCCATTTGGCCCCCACAGGACTCCCTTTCTTCACTCTGTCCCTCAATCTGCCTTACAATTTACCTCTTGAATCCACCCTCGTTTTCTGTTGAAAAAGCTATCCTAGGAACAGTATGTTCACTGGACACCTGTAGAGTGGATGTTAAGACTGTGACTCAAAGGCAGGCTGAGTCATTCTAAAGCTATGACTACCCTTCATTACACAAGGATTGCCAGGAGATCTAATGGGGGCCATGACTGTGGCTGGCCACCCATTTTGAAGACAACGCTGCCAGTCATCTTCAGCCTGCACTGCGTGGCCTCCTCCTCCTCCCGGGCTCACCAAGGGGCTATGAGGACAGGGAGGGCGCCACTGGAGGCATGCTGACGGGGCTGCAGTCTTGCTGCCGCTCGCATGGACTTCCAGCCCAGCAAGATAGCTGAGAGAAAACTGCCCAGGCTCCAGCAGGGCCATTCTGGCACATTCCCCCTACCTAAAGACCGTGCAGAGCACATGTGCGCTAATTAACTGGGACTCTCCCCGCTGCGGCGGTGCTCCCCCCAGCAGGCCACAGAGCAGCACCACACCGGCCGCCATTTCAGAAGCGCACCTCAGCTTCTGGGGCACAAGCTGACACTTCCCATTAAAAGCTGAACTCGGTGAAGCTGGTGATTGCTTTGGAAAAAGAGAAGAAAACAAACAAAACCAAACCTAGCCACATTACGTTTAATGTTGCCTTCACAGATTAGACAATTCCCTGAGCTCAGCAGGCTGCAGAGGCACGGTGAGCAATGCTCAAGCACTTTACTACTGAAAAGCAGCAGCCAACAGGCTGGATCGGAGGTCGGCTGCAAAGCTCTGCCACAGCTTTCCTGAAAGGGGTTGGCCAAGCCCCTGGGTAGCCCATGTCCCCCCCTCAGCAGCGTCCCAGGCTGTGCTGAGGTGAGTCAAGCACTTGTGCGGCGCTCGGCGCGTGGTGAGGGACAGCATATACAAACCCAGGCAGAGAAAACCTAAACATTAGGCTCTCAAGGCTTTCACTGCCGGAGTCAACATCGTCACTGCTCTCCGTCATCATCCAAAATTTCCATTGACGTCAGTGGAAGTTCAGGGTGTGAAAGGCCTGCTGCGTCTGAAACTGTGCAGCGATCACTTGCGGATATCTTGAGCTTGGCCTGTTCTGATTTACATCCGGCTTGTGCGCTGCAGCTGCGACCTGCACCCTACTTTTTGGGAGAGTCAAAATGAAACTTCTGGGAGAAGCTGGCCAGCTGGCCCTCCTGGGAACCTTTTTTTTTTTTTTTGGTGCAGGCAGAAAAAAAAGCTGGCAAGAATAAAATGCTTTTGTAACAGCTGGCACCTTGGTTTCTGGAAATGTTGGGGTCTCAGATCTGCTGGTTTGGAAGCACAGTGCTGACAGAGGGGAAACGGTGCTGTTGTGTCTTGGGAGAGGGAAGGAGCAAGACATGGGACAATACAATGAAGAGAGAAATGCCTTGGTGATAACACTGTCTACAGAAACACTGGTGTTACCACATATATAACCATACATGTACATTGGAACATATATATGCAAAATACATACATACATACACTCACACACACATTTACTTCAGACCTTTATGCCTGTGGATGGTCAGAAAGACTGCACAGAGATAAGTGCAGTTCAATCTGGCAAAGCACTGCCAGCCCACAGCCTGTCTCACTGGTGATATAAGCCTTGGGCCATGGGCATAATCCATCGCCTCAGTAAATCCTCACTAAATAGCAGTTATCAAGCTGTAATACAGATAATGAGGGAAACACAGCCTAAACACTAATTGTGCAGCACTGCGACAGGATGCCGGGACAGCTGGGAACAGGAAAGCACGTGATTCAGGAGCTATCAGAAGAGACACCATCAGTTTGGCATCTGGTCAATGAAAAGAAGTAAAGTTATACAAAAAGAAAGCAGAGGGCTCACTGACACAACAGAGAAGCTGACATTGACGACGCACAACTTGCTGTTAGATGCATTAAGTAAACCGGGATACAGAAAGGAAATAATCTTTTCTAAATACTTTTATTTGTGGCCATTTTTAGAGTGCCCTGTATCAACAACAGGTGATTTCTTTCTGTCTGAAGTTTGTTTGCCTTTTTAATTGCACTGCTGATGTCCATTTGACACAAAATCAGAGCAGCCTCTGTCCGGTGCTCTCTGTCTTCAAGAGCACCTTGTGCACAGCAGCAGAGCAGGGAGGGGAGCGAGGCCTCAGCTTCCTACAGAGGTGGAGTGAGGAGATCTCAAGGGGCTGTGGTGGCATCTACCAGCATCCCAGAGCACGATTTAACAGCACGCTTCAGAGCGTGGTGATCTTGGCAAATGAGTGTGTGAGGAACTGAGAAACTCCGCAGCCTTACGTCACACAGAGTGAAGGAGTACAGCTAACAGTTTTAGAGCCAAAGGGGTGGTGTTATAAAATACAACATACAGCACTTCTGAGATTCGTATTTCCAAACAGCTTTACTTGTTTTGACATTTCTCCCAATAGGCTAGTTCTTCAAAAAACATGTTCTACAATATGTTCCTGTTGCTGGCTGCATTAATTTTGTGTAAGAAATCCTCAGTATAAATGGTAATAATGGAGTGATACGTAATGGTAACCGAGCGGCTTCTCTCTGCATTACCGACTGGTACATTTAGGTCTCTCAAGTGACATGCAATAACTGAAAATGGCTTAGAAGTCAATTACCTGTTGTCCAGGAGAAATATGTCATTTCTGACTCCTCATATGAGCACTTCCTTGTCTGAACCGTAGACAGGCAAAATTGGAAATACTGACATCACTGTATTGTTAAAAAAGGATTGGAAAGCACAGAAAAGGATCCATGGCAGCTGAAATTCCCGGAGACTGTGCTCATGAAAAGTTAGGCAGATACAGCTTCAGTGAAGAGCTGTGGGGACATGTGTGGTTTGTATCTTTGGAGACATGTTCTACGGCATTTGGTCAAAAAGTTGTAAATTATTATGTTCATTTGATTCTCAGTGAAACAATTTGGTGAACCAAAATGCTAATTCACTGAAATGGAAGCTTCTGAGGAAGGGTACCGGTTCAAAAGACTTTTACAGAAAGTACTGAGAGAGGTTTTGAAATTGTTCCATTTGAACATTTTAAGTGAAATCTTTTATGAATTCAGAATGGATGTTCACTAAGTCTATAGTGGAAAATAATGGAAGTGATCAAAATCAACAAAAAGTTTAAAAAGAAATGGAAAGTAATATTTTAGTTGAAAGGAGGTTTTATTTTCATTTTGCATCTGTGGATGCTCTGTGTTTCACCTCATTAGGAACAAGATTTCTTTTGAAATTTAAGAATGTTTACTGGAAAAAAAAAGAAATCAATTGCCTGCGTAGTTTGTTAATGACACATTATATTATCCCTTCACAAATCTTCAATGTGACTGCATAAAAGCCTCTGCTGACCCAAGCTTCACAGCCAAGAAAGAACTATGTCTTGAGGTAGGGGAGTTTTCCTTCCATACAATATAGTTTATAGTTATCATTATAAATAAGATCCGTAGGAGGAAATTTTAAAAGAAATCATAAACCTTACTCTGCTAGAAGGATCATACATGCCAGTTCAGCTGCACTGTCTGAAGGAGCTTCCTCCTCCCCAGTTTTCAGAGTTACAAAGGAGTCTGTAAAATTATGGGCAGTGTTACGTGAGGATCCTACGTAAAAGCAAAACTTTATCTGAAGACTTCTTAAAACATACAGGGTACGGAGAAATAACTTCATTTCCTTTCTGAGCACCAGTGGCAGGTCAAGAAGATGGATACATGCCCTATTTGTTTTTCAGTCTCCTTGCACTGAGAGGTCTACAACCTTGTAGTTCTTCTTTCAAACTCTTTTTATCCCCATTGATTGATGAGCCACTCCCTCTTACACTGTTCAGAAGCTGAACCTCCATCATTTTGTAGGCAATGGATTTTTCTCCTTTACACCTTCCAATGAAGAGAACAGGACAGCTGGAGTTCCATGGTGGGCCGTCATGGTGGGTCCACCCTCCAGAGATGATGCTGAGCTATTTCACAGCAGCTCTAGAAACGTGCTTTGTCTCTGCTATTGCAGCTCTGATTTCCTCTATCAGCTCCTTGTAACTTTCCAGACAAGCCAGGTGGAAAGTCCTTCCTATTTTAGAACTCTTGAAGATGATGGTCCCTGCCTCTCTTCTGCTGAAGCCAAGCAGCTTCAGTTTCTAAAGGAGGCACAGCCCCTTCTTTCCCTGAGAGCTGTGGCATTGGCACAGGGAGAAAGTGCTGCCAACAGGCTGGATATGCACAGAGAGTAAAATGATGGCTCCAGAGACCTGACGGTAGCAGCCACATGCCTCTATGCATCTCACCTTGGATGTGTCAAGTGACGGAGAAGAGGCATGAAGAAGTTCATTAAACAGGTGAATGCCCCCAGCTGTGGCAGCAAAGACAAGCTCCAGCAGAGCCTTGTTTGCTGATGTTGATGTGGACTTGGAGTCCAGAAGCAGGAGGAATAGCAAACAAATACCTCAAATAGCCACAGAGGCCACTTTATGCATATTGTTGTACTGCACAGCTTAGGGCTTTAAGAATGGTATCAGCTGCCAAGGTTATTAAATCTTGTATTCTTTTTTTTTATTGCAGAATGGCGTAGCTTTCTTTGACCCCTGGGTTTCTAGTGGAAGAGTTAGGTGGTGCATATGTGGGTCGCTGTTGTGCCCCCACTTCTGGCACATTTGGTGGTGACTTTTATTCCTACTCTGGGCTTTACAGCCAACTTCCTTATTAGAGACTAAGTAAGAGCGTAAATAAACTAATGGGGCTATTAGCTCTTGATTGCTTCATTCGGAATGAAGTAAAGCAAGCATGATATTAAAAAGAACAGAGCAGAAATATAAAGGGAGAGAGAGATCAGATAGAATTGATTAGTTCCACAAGTAAACAAAGAGATTATGGCACTGAGGTGATTGCACTACTGAAAGGCTGTAAGAAACTGAGATCTATCTGAAGTTGCTGGAAAGATCAGAAATGTGAGGGATACTCAGAAATCCCAGGGAAGCACAGTGTAAGGTTTCAGATTTGCTGAATTAAAAACAAAACAAAACAAAACAGACTTGGAGAGTTCATTTGGTGGAGCAAACTGACATTTGCAACTGCAGGAACTGCTGGAAGCTACAAGCACATCTGAGTGGGGCTCTAGCCATAATTATTTATGTGTTTGGATGGGATACACAGTGGTTCTTTGAGGCCAGGAAATTTGCTTTAAATCTGAAGCCTGCCACAGACACTCTGCTTCAGAGTGCTGATCTGTATACTTTAGAAACGCTATTTATATGAAATATTTCATCTTTTTAAGGTTTTACTCCTACAAGACAAGAGATGGTGGAGCCATCATCAAAACATGGCAGATGAGGAGTCTGTGGCCAGAGCATGGTGCCTCAGAAGTACAAAATACAGAGCAGTCGGGTCTTGTCATTGCAATGCATGTGTGGGGGGAATGTCAGCGTGTTTGGGATCAGATTGTTACAGTGCACACTGCTCTCCTTCTTAGTGACATCTTTTATGTACTTGTTCTTTTTCTTTTATATTTTTATTGCCTACTAAACAGATTGTTTGGCTCTGCTTTGTGTGATCCTCAGTACAAGAATTCTGTCCAGAGAAGCACTCTGAAAACACTGCCCTGATGAGGAAAGAGCTGGTGCCTTGCTAGCGTCTGATGTGCCACCCTAATCTTAGCTGCAAATCCACAAATTAAGATTTCAACACAGTCATCACTGAAGTACTTTGTGAAAGACTTGAAAGCAGCAAGGAGTCCTTATCTGCAACAGCGATAACACAGGAACTTTTCTGACCAAGATGCAGAATTCCCAAGTTAATGAATTGGGAACCCCATCTGCTGGTCCAAATGCTGTGCTTCTGCTTTAAGCATGAAAATCACTGAAGTAATAACACTTCTTAAGCCTTCCCCTCTGCCCAGCCTGTGTCAGCGTGGGATTCACTTGGCAGTGCCTGCGAAGGGATGGGCGTGGACAATGCAGGAATCACCAGCCTGGGTCTGCCAAGCCCTGTCTCATCTCCAGCATTGTCCTTCCCCTGGTGACCCTGCCACTTGTCTTTCTCTTCCCTCTCTTCCACTTCATCCACCTTGGATGCATTAGACAGGCACCCTCACTCAGTTCATCAGGCTGTGAGACAAGCGTAACTCCCTGCAGATCAGGAGTGGTGAGAATTAATGAACATTTCATTAATTAAAGAGCTCTGAACTGCTTAGGTGTAAGTGCAGAGCTGAAGTACAGCTCTGTTGCCTTTGAAAGGATGCTATAAGCTCCCGCTAAGCTGCTCAGCTCAGCTTGGACCACGCCAATCTTGCCAGCATGTGCTTGCTCTGGCAGGTGGCCCTGTAAGTTTCAGCGATAAGGAACCATCCATCCCGCTGTAGGGCCAGCTAGAATTGCCAGGGCTACTTCTGGGAAATAGCACAGCAGAGAGAGGGAGAGTCAGGATCATCCGCGGCGGAATTACACCGTCTGGTGGGAGCACTTGGAAGACTGGAGAGAACAGCCTTGTGATGCTTAAATGGCACACGCTGACTGCTGGTAGTACACCTGAGGTGGCTCAGGAACATAGTGTCTGTATTTGTCTCAGGAATGCGAATGTGACATTTGAAACTGTCAAATGAAAATGACAGATTTTATACTGGATTTACCTTAATCGGAACAGATCATGTGTTTTATGCTAGAACTGTTCTGACCATTATCTGCTTCTATGTTTATTACATTTCGATGTGCCTCTGGTAATGGCTTTAATAAACTACCTGGAACAGAGCCTGTTAAAGAGTTTTCATTGCCATTGACTGTAGCACAGATGAACATTGTTTTATGATAGAGAATTTCTAAAGTAAAACCTAAGAATACCAGGAAAGACCTGCGGCAACTATGACCTGATTTAGGGCCACGGAAGTAATTTCTGTTCTTTGACAGTTTTCAGCTATAGAAATCAAACTCTTTTGGTCTCCATCAGCTAAGTGTGCAGCACATCCGCTTCTACAGCATTCACTTCTGGCTAAAATGAAATCGCTCTGTGACATACAGCTGCAGTTTATGTCATCCTCCTGGATTTCATGTGTGGAAGGAGTTACAGGGAGTGTGGGAATGTGATTTTTGGAGCGAGGTTGTAAGGGCAGAGCAATGAGACTCCCTTCAGCTTGCCGGTCCTGAAAGCCGAGCTGCGGTGAGGACAGCCAAGCATTTGCCAGAGACGACATTACCGGGTTCATTTGTCTTCCACCTTCTACTCCCGTGACATGCTTATTCCTTCCTTCATTCTGGAGAGTGACCTTGTGATCCTTACTTCCAGGATAGCGCTCTGCTTCCAGAGCAGCTGCACAGACATCAGTCACAAATCGGCTCCCTCCTGTCGCGGTGCACACACACCAGTAGGGCACAATACCTGCCCTGGCGAGCTCCGGCTGCAGCCCTGCAGTTCGCCACCTAGCAGGCAAGTGGTCATCGGCTAGCATTATTAATGCCTGCATTGTGGCCATGCCTGCTCTTTTTTTAATTTATTTTTTTAAATATATGACGGATTTATGAAGCCCCTGGACTCAGACTGTAATTATAAAATGGCTTTTCTGGCTCTCTCCCAAGGCTGCGGCTCCAGAGGCCGCTATCTGAATGCGCTACATAATCTGCATCGGATACTCTTTGGTCACAGTTACGGTCAGTGCAATTGCAGCCATGTGCAATGGATTGCCTGGGTTAAAATGGAAATGGTTGGTTTTGTAGCAGGAAGCAGGGAAGGAGGGGGCACGGTACTGCTCTGAGAGTGGCTGAAAGCAGAGGGGACGAGCACAGTCAGGTGGCCCGTTTCGGTGTGCCTGTGAGTCCTTACACATGCATAGCAGGGGGTGTTGGAAAATTTAACAGAATTACTGCTGGGGATGTATCACAGCCTACATATTCTGGAAGAACTCATCTCAGCTGAAGTTCAGACATAGATTAATTTAAACAGATGACTTGTTGATGTTATCTAGAGAAACAGGCTTGCATCTTTCTAAGACGCTCTTAGATTTCTTTCGACCTTGGATTTCATGAACATCTTTTGGTTTAAACTGCCTAGCCATGCTGGAGGCCATGCAGCAACCTTCACAGGGAGATTCCCGGTGAGACTTGTCATTTGCCTGCTTCTTGCATGGGGCTTCCTCCTTCGCTGACTTTGGTAGGACCTGGACCTCTTACTTCAGGCTGCAACATGAAGGGGTGAGAACACAGCACCATGTTGGCAGAAAGCTGATCTCAAGCAGAAGCGCAATCAGTCCAAAAATCATGGGTTCATCCTCATCTACAAGGACATTTGTAATTGTGTTCCCCCCGTTCATCTGCCACGTTTTGCTATCACATCACGCGATGTGTTGCTTAGGCATGGCCCTCCACAACCCGTCACCCCGTTCCGTGAAAAGCACCAGGCCTCAGCAGATCTGTGTGCATGCGTGTGCCTCAGCCTCGACTGCAAGCTCTGCGGCACAGGCCCCGTGTTCAGCTCCCTGTTGGAAAAGCATCTAGCTCAAGGTGCCAGTGCAGATCAGGATTTCCAGGGTGCTCACTTCATACAAATAGTAAGAAATAATGACACCTACACAGCTGCGTGAGCTAGGCAAAGGAGACACAGGTTTAAATAATGGAGATCCAACCTAGCATGTACACTAGCAGAGGAAGGGGATTAGAAATAAATAAACAGAGAACAAAAATACATGAATGAACAGTGCAGCAAGAAAAATGTGTCCAGGCTTGAGCGAAGCCAGTGCCTGGCCTGTGGGAAGGAATAAGACAAAGAAGTGTAAGGGTAAGTCTCTTCACTGCTCATCTCATCACATGGCATCTGAGGTATGTGTAAGATGATCTATGCATTAATTAGCTCATGGCATCTCGGTAGCTGAAATAGTTGGTAGGTGGGCTGAGCCATAAACCAAAATATTCCCAGCATGTGAGAGATGCTCAGCAGGCAGCTTCAGGACTGGGAGAAAGGAGCAAGCCATGATAGCTACCCAACAGAAAGCACGGAGTATCTTGAAGGTACATAGCAGGGGAAAAAATCTAACTCATAATCCCTGCTCTTTGGTTTTGATGTGAAATTTATTTTATTACTGTGCTCCATCAGTAAAAGAATATTTAACTTTTCCCCTTTGGGATCAATGTGAAAACAAGGCTGCATATACCAAAATATGGGTACACGGGCAGTGCACATCTTAAAAAACAATTTTCTCTAATTATAGAGAGTAATTTGTGCAATAACAAACAGACTATTATTTTACTAATTCCCTGTATCCAGATTTTCTCATGTTTACTACCAGAACTCGGTAATTCTGTTTTATGTGAAGCTGTTATTAAAACTTAGAGCATCCTAAGAGATCTTTGAAAATTGAGGTTTACATGTATAAGGAGACTGCTTGCAATCAAATCTAATGTATACATAAATCATCCTTCAAAGTAAACCAATAGAGACAAACGATTTGGTGTTGATGAGATCCATTAAATTTCTTATCAAGATAATATAAAAAGAATCTGATACATAGACGGCACCAATGAGCAAGCTGCAAGGAATTACTGAATTTCTCAGCCTTCACACTGAAATCATATCAAATTAAAAACATAAATTAATATTCAGGCACCTAAGCACACTGACTTGTGCAGTGGGATGAAGACTGTCAGCACCCACTGATTTCAAAGGGATTATGGGTGAGTGCATTTCGTTTTAAACAGAGATTTTAAAAAGGTGAAGGCAGCTAAACTTAGCGCCTCCAGTGCATGGCATCAGCCACGACAGGACAGTAGCCCAGAAGAGAGCCAGAAAACATTGTTCGGAGGGAGTTTGTCCTCTTGGAAGTGGGGATGCTGCCTGCAGACGGCTGTGGAGGAAGAATTATTTCCCAAAAGCTAAGAATTTGAAAAAAAAATAATCATGTTGTACAGAGAGTGGAGATGTGTTGTTTTCCAAACAAGGAACACTCTTCCAACCCTACCGTAATTCATCTCCAGTGGAAAAACACGGCTTTAATCCTTCCACGTTTGAAACAAGCACGACTTTGCCCCGAAGCACTGCAGGGGCCAGAGCAGGCACTCGGCCGTGCTGGCAGCGCTCCAGGCCATTGCCGAGGGCACTGGATTTATCCTGAAATGTGAGTGGGATGGAGGGTGGTGTAAAGGGAGGTGAGCGTCCATCCCTCAGCCCGGTCAGGCACGTCAGTGGGGAGCACCAGCCAGGCACACTGTGCTTGCACACACCTCACGGGTACCCCCTGCTTGTGCTCCAGCTCCGCTCTTCAGAGGGGAAAGGATTTTTGGAGCTGCACCGGCAGTGCTCGGAGGCAGATGCTTGAGAAGAAGCAGCTTTCCCGGTGTGGAAGGCAGGTGTCAGCTTGCTCAGAAGCCAGCCCGTGCAGCAGGCTGTGCAGAACTGCGGGGAAAGGCACTCGAGCTGTCCTGCAGAGCTCGCACCAACCAAGACCCTCTCCAAAAGTTTTCTGGGCTCTTCAGACAGAAGTAACACCCTGCTCACTGAGCCTCAGTAACAGGGTAATTCCACGTCACAGCACCCTGTGATTTCCCCATCCGACCCCACTGATTCACACAAGGCATAACCTGGCTCAGTTACTGTGACTGTGCCTGGGGTACACTCTGTTAAATCTGGCTCTTTCAAGAAAACCTCACCTACACAGCTAGAATAAAGATCTTCAGTGGCTGGGATCAGCCCTTGTTCAAAACGTAATGCTCCGTGATGAAGCTGAGGTAGGTTATTTAACAAGCTCAAACCCTTAAAAGAGAGAAAAAATGCACTGAGCAGTAGTTCACATCATGACTAATTTTGGCACAGCATCTGGATCTCTTTTCAGACTGATTCACAAGAAGAACGATGAGCGCAGCAATGTGGCTTGGGGCTGTGAGCTGAGGGGGCACCCTCCACACGGCAGCACCGTACTCTGCTCTGGGTGCAGATTGCCGTGCCCATGCTGAGGTGCTCGGCAGGATGCCAGCACCCAAGAGGCACTGTGTGCCGAAACCTTGTTAAGGTGAGCAAGGGTCTACGAGCTGCAGAGCTATGGACACACTGACCATGGGGAGACGGGTGGCTCTTTGCTGAAGAGGCAGCTCCTTTGCTCATGCGCGAAGACGAGTGGCACACAGTGGCAGAAAGCAGTCTAGTCTGAAACATTTTTCATCCCTTTGCAAACTGTATGTGTTTGCTCATTTAGGGGCTAGTAATACGGGGCTAGAACAAGCAGCGTTAGCTGCTGAACAAGATCATGAGAGAGGTAAAGACTGTATGGCAGATATTAGGCATCAGACATACTGAGGCTGACTGGAACTTCAGCATGACTTGTATCAGGTCTAATGGAAAAACCAATTAACCCACTCTTGGGGAGGCATAAGATGACAAAGTCACATGAAAAAACCCTCTCCTGGTCAGTGCTGTCTGTGTATAATTGCCAGGAGAAGGGAGCACACCAGAATGTGGGAGCGGTTACAAACAGCATCCCATGCAGAGGGCTGGGCAGGCGAGCATGCAGTTAACACCACCACATGGCTTTGTCACACCTGGAGGGACCGCATTCAAAGCCCTGGGTGAGCTTAGTCCATGCTAAGGAGCTCATCTGCAGGAGCAGAGTAGCTCAGCCACAATAAACCTAATTAACAAGGCATCTAACCTGCTGCTGCCGGTCTCAGTGTGCCTTCATTTTGTGGGTATGGATCCATCAGTCCTCTACCTCTGGGACAGAAAAGAGGCTCCTGAGCAGGGAGAAGCATCTGCTGGGAACCACAGGTAGATATTTATGCCTGTTTTCAGGATGGGGCACGCATCTCGCCCCGTTTGTGGATCTCACTCTGGACAAACCTGGACCCCCAGAAAGGAGTGCTAGCCAGCACCACTGAGAATCAGCAGCAGCACCCCTAACCACCAGTCGTTTACATAAATTAATTATTAAAGACACAGAAAATAACATTAGCAAGGAATCAGCGGGGTTTGCTGACGGCTGTCTTCCGATTTGGCTGATGCGTGTTGCTGGGGAGCTGGGAGAGAATTCCAGGTGACAAACGCGTCCAGAGCCTGATCCTCACCAACTGCAGAGCTGCACCGACGGGAGCTATTTTTGGTTTGAAAAGAGTGTAAATGAATTGAGAGTTTGGCTTACGGGGTGAGAACTGGATAACATGATGACAGAAGGGCTTTATAAACATTTATTATTCAACATCTCTTCTGCAAATGCGGATACGCCTAGGCAATTATCTCACTTTAGCTGCAGATGGGCAATTTTGATGCGATTATTATGCACCTTCAGTACTACAAAGCTTCCAGTGCCATTCCTTTTGAAAACCGCCTGAATTATACAGAATGGCAAAACTAATGAACTATTGCATCTTTTTCCTGCCAGCTGCACAACATCTCGTAGGTGCCATCAGCGCGCGTCATGCGGAGGAGCCGCGTGGCCGTGGCTGCTGGCCCCAAGCCGTGGCAGCGGCAGGCTTCCCGATGAAGGCAGACCGACCGAGTGGCTGGGCTGCTCCAGGAAAGACGACTTGCCATTACACATTCAGATCATGGCATCAGACTGATTCCAAGACATTGTTTGTCATCTCCTTCTCAAATTTCCCTGGTGAGATGTTTCTACGTGTGCCCAAAATCTGTTGTTAATTACTCTGCTGTGCTAGACAAAGGGTCTTTTTTGGTAATGAGACTCCAGATATTAGCAGCGTAATAGTGGAAAATGTCTAAAGCCACACAGAGGGCAGTTTGTTTTTAGCACAATTGCTGCGGAGGACACACACTTGTCTCCTGTTCTTTGAAACGACTTGTTTTTGGTTTCTTACAGCAAACATACCCGGGAAGACAGCTGTTATTTTTTTTTGTATCGTTAAAACAAAACAAAGTTCTAGAAATATAAGGCAGCAGACAATGTTTTACAGCCTGACAGCCAAAAGTTAAGTATACATATAACATATGTTATATACATTATCTATACGTATAACTGGTATGACTTTCAAAAGGAACGTCCTCATTATGATTCTTGTTTCCCCAAAAATAAAGCCAATTTGATGCTCCCTTTTGAAAGGATCCCAAGAAAGTATCTTTAGCAGTTTGGTAAATTTTAATTGTACATTCATTCTTATTCAGAAACAAATCTGTTAACACATGAAGCAGCTGTTGCTGGTATGATTGAATCCTTCACAGACACTCCCAAGGGACTTGTCTGGACCCCTGTTAACTGGGATGGCTCCGTGGCTGCTGAGCCCCACTGGGCCCTGGAATATCCCATGCTAAGAATCCGCATCCAGGCACGGGACTCAGCACACCAGCAATTCCATGCTGAGCACGCTGCCCATTGAAATCATATATCATTTACTGATCTAGCTTTGCTCGGAGAAGAGGATGTCACCTGGGGTCAAGATGCTGACTGGACCCACCACATTTAATATAGAAAACTTCATGAAATACTGAAAATACTAGGTGAAAATTGGATTATTTAAATTAAGTTAAGCAAAAACACTGTATAGTGGGTTAATACCGTATTTTTAAATTTAGAAGTTTAATCAAAAATAAATCATCAGCATTTATACAACACGTTCTTGTCAGAGGACAGACAAATATTTAAGGTGTTTCTAGCAGAAAGGGGCAGGCAGAAGCAGAACAGGTACCATTCATGCCAATGCATTCTGGTACACGTGATTTTGGGATTTCTAGAGACAACACATTAAACGATGTAATAAAGTACACACAAAAAAATAAATAATATTTGTCTTGTTAAGTGTATGCAGTTCACTAACCTTTAACAAAACGAAGAGGTAGATACGATGGAGCTCTGCGCTCACCATAAGAGACTACAGACCATTCATGCAGACCATCTTTGGTTGGGGGGGACCTGGGGAGACATCACTCCCATGATACAGTCTCTCACTATTCCCATGATGAGAGACCTTCCCGGGTCCCCACGAACCAGACTTAGTCCATGATTCTACGAGCTAACATTCGGGATACCCTGGTGAGACAGTCTGACAGCAGCGCCATTTGTTAGATGGTGGAAATACCAGACAGCTACAGAGCTGTAGCTTCATTTTCATTCAAGGTACTATTAGGTAGTACAGAAAGGTCCTGGCTATTTTTGAGTGTGCTATTTAATAAGAGAGCTTTTCACAGCTGAAGATTTTTCTTTCTGTTCTTGGAAATCTATATAATCTCCAGCTGAAAGCATAAAGAGCCAGACCAGTGAAGAAGGCTTCACTTTCAGTTTCAGTGCAGAAAAAGCAGAATGCAGTTTTCATTAGGTTGGCTTCTACAACGGATAGTGAAGAGAATTAAGTGGGAAAAAAAAGAGTACTAGAGAAAAAAAAAAAAAAAAAAAAAAAAAACAGGAAAAATGTAAGTTTTTTTAGATGCAATGTAAGGACAAATGCCAGATGATATTAAGGAATGGTTCTACTGTAGCGAGTTGGCCTGGACTCACACTATCCAATATGTGACTCTGACCATTTTACTGAAATATTGGAAGGTTTCCATAAATATAAAGGACACACTACAGGAGTCTCAACATACTGGTGAAATAAGCAGCGTAAGTAAACAGATAAATAACCACTCGGCTCCAGAGAGAAGGAATGTGGCTTAGAAATTAATAAGCCAACTGAAACAAACTCTGCATGGGAAGAGTTCACAGATATGGGGAAGAGGGGATGGATAAGGCTGCCAGGGACCTGACTGGTAAAGGCTTGCTGAGTACAAGAGACCCCATGACATGAAACAAAACCAGATTTTGTTCATTTTTCCATTTTGAGTCAGATTTTCTGGCAGGAAGCTACCATTTGGAAAGGTGTTTTAGCACTGGAATACACAGAATTGGTTGTACATTGGTGTGTGCAAGCACACAGATGAACCTTTCTGCCCATCAGCTCATATCTTAACATTTTTTTCCCTAAACAAACAAACAAACAAACAAAACAAACTATGGATGTTCACAGACTATCTTATGTAACTGCTTGACAGGGTTTTTCAGTTTCTGACACCCTGATCATATACACCTATGTTACTGGTAACCTTTACCTTTGGCTGTTTCTCCTGTTTAGGTAAAGCTAAAGCTGGAGTTATGACTAACAAACGAGGGTGGCCAGATCCCTTAGCCCCTGACTTCACAGGATCTCCAGCCAGGTACTTGTGCATTTATATGAGGCTGTCTTTTAAAACAAACACAAATCATCCTGGGAAATCTGGACATGGTCCATAACCACTAGGCAGCTGGACAAAAAGGTTTTTTCCACTTCTGTGGTGCTGCCAGCCTCAAACACTTCTCACTGTATCATCCGTCTTTATTGAGAGCTGTTAATTATAGCTACAAAGTCTGTTACCATACAGGCACTTTCCCTTTTTAAAGCAGCTTTAAAGGTAGCAGCCTTCAAGACATTTTGACACGGATCTGGGCTGAAAAAAAAACCCTCAGCTTCCTTACCACTCCCTCCTGAGTTGTGTTGTTTTTGTTTCTGTTATAAACAACATGGAAGAGCCTGTGCAGGACAGTCCTTGTTCAGTGTGTTTGTGCACTGGCTGTCAGGATGCTTGATATGATGGCTAGGGTTAAACACTTCCTGCAAAAAGACCAAAAAGACCAGCCGTGAACGCTGTCTTCTTTCACGTTACGATGATTGGTAAAATGGAGAATCCATGCTCATCCCAGCTTTCTGCTTCTTTCTGCTCATAGTAAATATGATCACACACTCTCTTCCCAGTCCCCTTTTTCCTCTGCCAGCCACAAAAAGCAGATCCTTTTCAGTTGGTGCATGCTGGTCATGCACCGGAGGCCGGGCAGGGAGGAGATGACCTCTGAGGTCCCTTCAGCTCTGCTTTCTTTGGCTCCACAGTCTCAGTCCGTGCAGAGGAGTCAGCAAAGCCAGGATCAGTATAGGTAGATTTGCTCTAGAGGTCTCCTGAGAAAAGCCTTAGCAGCCCCGAGGTTTGGCAGCTTACTTTACTAAAGGAAAAAAGCCAGTTAAGGAAGTGCTCTTCATCTGCAGCTTAATGCTGACCAGGGGTCACTCAGCGCTGCAGGACATGACATTTTTTTCAAGCAAAAGCCATTCCATGGACATGTTGTTTCATAGCACATGCCCCATCATCAGGTAACAAGAACAATTTCTTCTGTCTGCAGCCCTTGCCTCAAGCACCATCACTTCATAGGAGGCATATAATAAAATTATTTCAGAGTATCTGCTCAAGACACAGGAGAGAAGACAAAAGTAATGCAACAATGAGACAAAATTACAGGATGGCACTTAATTAAATCATCCTTGGAATGGTTTTGCAAACCAGGCTCAGGAGTAAAGACCATATATTTCTCCTGATCAGGCAGTACCCAATTTTTATTCTCCCTTAGCGTTCCAGGTAGGTCCAAAAGCCCAGAACAGGTGATCCTCAACAGATGAAGGATTTTCAGATTAAGGGAAAGATTTTCACCAGGCATGAATGTTAATGAATGTTTCAGAACATCATGGCCAGAAATACAAAGGACTGGCTTCCTACAAAAGGAACCGTGACAATTTTCTTACTGGGACTAAGACGCAAGCTCTCAATGTAGCTGCAAAAGTTGAAGGTAGGTATAGAAAGCGAGGTAAGCATGTAAATGCCTCTCTATGCGCTTAAGGCTCACATGCAGGCTTCGCATTGCGAGAACTGTCTCCAGGGAGGTTAGGATTTGGGCACTGGCTTTGGGGCATTCTGCCAGCCCCTCACACCATCAGCTCCGTGTAGGAACCAAGCTCTCATACAAACATCTGAGGAACAGAAACACGACCACCTTAAGCCCACGTCCAGAAGAAGCTTTTTAAACCTCCCATCGAGAGCAGTGCCACAAGTCTACACAGGCACCTAACTCTGGGAGGGTGCAGGGCTCCCGCTAGCAACGCAAGTCTGGCAGACAGGACTTTCTCCTCAGCCTCTCCTGTTTACCTCATGTCTCCTCTCCACTGCCTCATGTTTGTGTCTCCTCTATAGGTGTTTGCTCCCTCTCCCTGTGCATTTTGGGGGGTAAACCTGGCATTCAGCTCCACGCTGGCAATGCTGGAATACATGGTGTGGCACTGAGGAGCCGGCTGTGACAAATTTCCTTGCCAATCTAATCCCTGGTACTGTCTTGTGTATAGGTAAGACTTATGTGAACAGGAAGATACCCTAGAAATACTCTGGAGCTGCAGGACTACATATTTTCTCAACAACAGGCAGCCTGTAGAGCACATTTTTGACATTTGGCTGAGAAAATTTTGTTTCAGAAGCCACAAAGAGACAGAAACCACATTACCTATTAATCACCCAAGATAACAGATCTCCCACAAGAAACAGCTAAAATGATAACTTGCATGATAATCTGGCAACAATGCAGCACAGCTGTAGTATGACAAGAGAGCAGCTAGGAGCCACCTAGGCAGCTCCGATGGCTTCATGCACCCCTACCCGGTTGCCCACCGGGGTACGCAGTGTTTTCAAAAGCACTACCACATTTTTTGTCAGAAAGAGCTAACTCCTCAACTTTGAGAAATGGAAGATAACAGCATCACCCTGAGCTGTGTGGCTTGGACTGCAGCTGAGCTAAGCCTAAACCAATTCTCTGTGCCCGAGTCTGACTCTGCACGCACAGCAGGTGCCCACCAGCACTGCCCCACCACAGCCAGCACGTTGTCCCAGCAGGAGGAGTCACTGCTCCTGCTACTTCTTGACAGTACAATCTGACCTCGTTTTCAGCCAGAAGCCTTGGAAATAAGTGCAGATTTTTCTCTGCAGAGAGGCAGTGAAAACAGCAAAAGAAGAAGTACAGATGCCCACCAATAACATCACCAACAACAATCCGAACACCTGCAGTACAGACACAGATGACCATGAGTATGATAAACCTCTTGTAAAACATTCACAACTTCTTTTAATTAATTGCTATGATCCCAAGAACAAAGGTAAGCCCTGACAGACTGCAGTAGAGATCAAATTAATTTAATTTGGAATTACTCCTGATTTGTGTCTAACTTGGGTAAGAATCAGATCTTTTAACAGTTCTTTTTGTTCTTTGGTTACTTTTTCCCCTAACAAGCTAAAGGGAACTTGAATTGTAAAGTGATTTTATTTTGAGGAACACAGTAAATAGGCATTATTTTAAGGCTAATGTACTGAATTAGAGAAATAGAGTTTATAAACTGCAGTTTTTTTGAAAGAAAGCATGCTTCATTGGGTGACATTTGCTAAAAACACTTGCATTCACTATGTCTTGATGCTTTTGTAGCTTATTTATGACTCTGTTAATGCAGTCTGCTCTGGTGGTGATGCTCCCACCTAAGCAGTAATATAAATCAGTATGAAGCTAGAAGTAACCACACTGCAACATTTTAATGCAGATGGATAGCAGACTCATGACTACAAAATGCTGGAAATCAATAGTAAAAAAATATATCCAGTCATGCCAAAGCAGGCTCTAACCTTCTTCCCTTGCAGAGCTGCATCGTGCCCAGGTGGCACGATGAGTCAGAACTGAACTAACAGGCTGGGAATTACTGGGGTTGTCGGCTAGGACCTGGTCTCCTCGCTGCTAACAGAAATACACATGAAACACACAGATTCTCGGTGAGAATCTGGCCCACACTGTCTGACCACCACAGAGCTTAGTGTCAGTTCTGAGTGCATATATACATAAATCAAAGTACCTCAGTCAGTAAGTTGGTAAATCAGCGTTTATGCGACCTACTGCATCGGTCCTTTTCCGTTGTCACTTCCAGTATTTTGGTTCAGCTCCAAAGAAATCATAGAATCATAGAATATCCCGAGTTGGAAGGGACCCATAAGGATCATCAAGTCCAACTCCTGGCACCGCACAGGTCAACTACACGTCAGTGTTACCCTCAACTGTTTTTTTTTTTTTTTTTTTCCTTCTTTTCCAAGAAAAATGTACAAATTCCTACAGATCAGTGGCAGCTACTTTGGGGGCAGTATAGGAACAAAATGTGGATTCAGTGAAAAGGAACACATCAAAACATGTTCAAATGTGGTTGTGGATCAGTGCAGGTATGTGCAATGAATCTTTCAGTCACCCAACACATCCCCTGTATTCAAGACTGTTGAACAGATTTAGTTTCAGCTTCTGGTGCTTTCTTTAGCCCTAATGCTTTATGAAATAATAATTGAGACCTAAATGATACATAAACAAACAAATAATCACATACCCCATTGTGGAAAGTCCTGCCCTTTCCTTCTGAAAAAATCTTCAGATAAAGCTGTATCATCAAAATAAAAAAGCATTCTGAGGTATTCTCTTGCTAAAATGGGAGCAGAGCTCTATTATTACCCCGCTGGCACACACAGAGTAAATCCTTACAAAAGGTACGTTTCCTCCTGCCCGGAGATACGCAAAGCCAAACAAGGTCTTACAGGGATTTTAATTTCATCTTCCATGTGGCCAGGGAGCTTTAAGCTCTAGTGCTTTTAATTTATGTTACCTCATAAATTAATAATGTAGATATGATGGAGGGCAGCTCATCAGATTAAATGTGTCATTTTATAAAGCAGTTTGGAAGCAAAAAGTATGAGGCCAAAATGAAGTACTCTTAAATGTTCCATTAGGCACATAAATCATTACATCTGTTATTTCTGGACTGGACAATGGTTGAAATTAATGATAATTCAGTTACTGTAATTTTATTTTAAGTTAGCAAGTCTTTGCACAAGAAACAAGAGTGTGGCGATGAGCCTGGAGTGTTCTTCTGTGGCCTGCTGGAATTTTCTGGGTCACTTCCCCACGGACACAGACCTGTGCGAAGGGTTCACAGCCCCCTGGGAGCAAGCATGGGAGCAGCTCTCCCTGATCAATCTACATATGGGCACACCTCTTTAATGTGATGGAGCTGTTGTACAGGGAGCACACATCAGTTTGTATGTGAATGCAGGTATTTTGTTTTGCCTTAATTCATTCTCAGAAGTAGGGAAGGGGTTTTATTCGTCATCAGGCTCTGTGAGGCTGGATACAATTTGGACAGTTTCAGCATTGCCTCAGTGAAATCACAAGTGATTCCCTCCCCGTGCTGCAGACACAACAGGCAAGTCTAGCAGGGCTTACACAGGAGGTTACTTACCATGCAATATGGGTTGGTCAGAATCCTTAATGCTTTACATTGCAGCCTAATACTCAAAATCTTACAAAGAGACACAACAAACCTGTTCTAATGTGCCAGATTTACTACTGTGATATATGCTAGAAAATGGGAAGAAACTGGTACAGCTTTAAACTGGTTTGTGTCCACAATAAGTATGTTTTCCTGTGAGATTACAGAACATACAAATCCGTATCTATATGGCATGGTACATACACCTACAGGTATAATACAGTAGGAATTCAAAACCATAATAAACCATACAACCAGTATAAGAGGGATGGCTCCTCCATTCACTGCTCCTACATTTTATAATCCCTCTTTTGTGTATTTTTCCTAACGATCCCTGTTCATTACATGCTCTTTAGCTGTACGGCGAGCTCTGCTGAAGCACGCCTGCCAGCTCCGACCTCGCAGAGCCACCCACCCAGGCAGGGGCGGTGTGAAGGCACTGTCTGTGCTGCGCTGAAGGCAGGCTGAGCTGCCCAGCCCTGATGAAGAGGTGGTGGCAGCACAGGTGTCCTCGGGAAGCTTTGCTGCCAAGACACTCAGGTTTCTGTAGATTTTAGCAACCTGCCTAGGCAAGATCTGAGAATCCCTTTGTTTACTACCTCACCACTAAGGTGACTTATATGTCATATTCCTACCTCAGTACCTATTTTTCATTTATCTCACTGCAGAGATATCTGCATTTATCTCCTGCCAGAGAGCTTAGATAATAAATTAAATACATGAAGGTGAAGCATAAATGCAGAAGCAACTGATTAAGGAAGGTGGTTTTTTTGTTAGTTCCACATCAGAACTATTTTCATTATCTAGAAGCCCATCCACTGCCTCCATAACATGCCTGACTGTGCCTAGAGTACAAGCTTTCCTGAAGATGGTAATGCCTCATACAGACCTGCAAAGTTTCTGTATAAGCGTGTGCATATATATATATACACACACATATAAATATGCAAAATAGGGGGAATAATTAGGAGAGGATTTTGGAGCCCAGAACCTGACTTACATGCATGTGAAATCTCAGCCATACTGAAATAGGCAGATGATCAGTAATTCTTTTTTTTTTTTTTTTTCCCATTGGTAGCTAGTGCAGCAGCACCAAAAGGTCTCAGTTTGGATAATGGACATGCTGGGGCAGACACCACACAAGCACATGATTCTATGATTCTAAGGGACAGTCCTCCCTCTGAAGCACTGTCTCATCCAGAGAGTACAAAGGAACCCGAGGTCTGCAGTGGCTTGCTCAAAGCTGCAAAACCAATCTGCAGCAAAGGCAGAAAACAAAGCCAAATCTCCAAATATCTGTTGACCCTGACACCAATAAAAACTCTGCAAATTAACCCTAGTCAGCGTGCTAGTCAGACTCACAGATGCACATTCTTCACTAAGCCTGCTATAGGCTTATTTGTAATGATGTCCCCCTGCATCCCAAATAGGCTGCAGGGCTTGCACCTGCTCTTCAACTCAGTCATCATTTAATTAAGTGGAAGACAGAAAACTACACCCATATCAATTAACCGTGGCAACGAGGAGTGTCAGGCTCTGGTTTTAACCCCAGGGATCTGGTGAACCACAGGCATTCACCCCGGATTTCATCAGTATTTAAAACATTGTCTGATGGCAACTAGAAAGAAAAATACTGTCAAACAAAGAAACTAGAATACAGTTATCTGAGGTTAGCATTTGTTCCTGGTTTTAGATTAAACTCTTTCTTTCTCTAGCCTCCATACTTTTCTCAACCCTGAAGCCCCCATGTCTGTTATGGAGTAAGCAACAAACTGAAGACTAAAGTGCAGGAAATGCAGCATCTTATGCAAATTCTGGTACTGCTTTAGGACCTGCAGTGAACAGTGAAATTCCCTTATCTATGGCTGCCTCAATGATTTAGGAAAGAAAGAAAATACAATAATGGCTAATAAGCACAATTTAAACATTAATAATCTTAACCCTGGTAATAGGAGGTATAGCATTATCCGTGTTACTGAGTAACCTGATTTCTTATGTTTCCCATAGTGAGTTTCCTCCTCACTGCCGCACAGCTGGAAGCTGAGAAATGTGCATTTCTTACTGTTTATCTTCTGAGCTACTTCATTAAAAGGCTGTGAGTCCCACTGTGTAACAGAAGGGAAAAATGTTGTTCACATCCTTCCATGCATCAGGGAGGCTCTGACACAGGACGTCCTGACGGCTGATTCATCCCATCTGTCCCAGGCGCCTCCCTGAAGCCAAGAGGAGATGAGATGAAGGAGCCCTCACCAAGAGGCAGTCCTTCAAGCAGCTAGAGCATCCTCACCTCTCAGGGAGGATGGGCACTCAGGGCTTTTCCACAAGTGCTTCAGGCTCAGCGGGATTGGTTTGCTGTGAAGAAAAGGTGTGCTGAAGACAAAATACTGTCCTTGGTTATGACTGCGCTTCCTCCCGGAAATAAACAAAACAGCTCAAGTTTAACTGGGATCAGAGTCTGGCCTTGGATGTCAGGGGCATAATGCCAGGAAAATACTGTAATACCTTCTACTTGGCTATTTGAGGCACTGCACAAGTCCTGATTTTGGAAAGAAGAGCTTTCTCTGCTTACTCAGAGATTGCCATAAAAGTCAGCTGTAAGGTAGAGGAAGAGGATACTAATAAAGAAAATGATGGCCACAGGAGTCTGCACAGAAAACTCTTGAGAAGTAATTACAGAAACGGTAGACTTTCATTAACTGACTTGTATGTACTTCTAATAAACTAGGACTTCTTACTTCTGGAGTCAAACTGTATTAAGAGTAATAACAACAGCTATCATATGACAGAATGAATTCAGAGCACCTTTTAACAAACCTGAAGAGGAAAGCAACTGCAGGTTTGATTTAATGAGTAAAATGTTGGCTTAGAGGCAGAGCAACATGCAAGAGCCACAGGAGAAAAAAACAAAAGCTCCCATACCTGTATCTCTGCTTTGGAGACTGCTTTTCAGCTGACTTAAAAACATGTCCAAGATAATACAAAGGAAAGAATAAAAAGTTCCAGTTTGTTGCAAACCATGTTAGAGTGAAGGGTGCATCGAATTTCTTAAAGGTTAGTTTGGCTAGCTGGGTTGAACCCGACCAGGAGGAGCAGACACCCAAGACCACGGCCACACCCCAGAAAATTTTCTTGAGTTGTGTCACGGAGCATTTCCAGCAACAGCGGCTCACCCTTCCACCGCCTTCTGCCCCGGCTTGCATCTGTGCTTCTGCTGGGGCTGGAGACTCCCGGGAGCGCTCATCCCCTGGGGAGAAGAAAACACAAGGCTTACTGAGGAAATCCGGGCAGAATTTTAGTTTTCCTATCCTGGGGCCTTCTGAAGTCAGGTGGGGCTTTACCAGCCAAAATAAACAAATAAACACAGATCTTGCCACAAAATGTCACTCATTTTTAGATCATTGCAAGGCCTCTGGTTCAACTAAGGTTAGAATGTAAATAATAATTATCACCTCTAGATTTAAAAGCCACTGAGTAAATGGAAATTAAAATTACATGTTCTGATGTATGTAGAAAGATTTAACACGCCACTTAAAACTGATGCTGTAAGGACATGTAGATGAATGAAAAATGCAGTACTGAGCTCAGTAGAGCTGCAAGGGGGATTGCAGCAATAGTTGGAATTGTCTTGGAAAATGCGGAACTGGGCAGCTTATGCAATATGATGTTTCTTTAAGAGGAAGGAGAGGACAATGTAGTGAACCTTGCAGTGAGCATCCTCACTGCAACACACGTAGCACGACTAATACTGAGCTTGGACCACCCAGCATTTCAGCAGTGGCTAGCTCTCCTGAGGCAGGTGCCACCAACTAGACCAACCCACAGGCTGCCCTGAACAGTGTCTCAGACTACGCAGCCCTAACTTTTTTCAGCTTGAGTCCCGCACCAGATGTGACACAGCACGTTGACTTTTCCCTGGTTTAACCGAGCCTTGGGTGCTGCTGGAAAGCCGGGTTTCATACATGCTTTATGGCTGGACCCAGCATCCAGCACCCCGGTGTGGAGGCAGCTCCTCAGCCTCACACCTCAGCACCCACTGGCCCGGTTACAGGCAGTGTACAAACCAGGAGATGATTTTGAAAGACAGCACCTGCTGTTATTTCTGATTTTTACTTATATCCTTGAACATGAATTGTTAGAGTCCTGCTACCTTACCGCTATCAGCAGATACTGTGTCCAGGTTGTAAATGAATGAGCAATGCAGCACTAGGTGGCTCAATTCCTACTGAGATCAAAGGTGCTGGCAGACCTCAGCAGCAGGCCACTGCCTTTAGGGCTTTCACCTGCTGTAAATTAACTCCACTCAGCGTCCACTGAAGCCATCAAGTCACCTGCATGCAGCAGTCAGCTGTGATTTCTCATGAAGGCTCATTTGTTTAGTTGGTCCATTCACTTTAAGGATGAAGTAATAGTGATTTATGCTGAAAGCCAGGAGCCTACAACTTCAAAAGCATCCAAAGGCCACTGCATGCATTGAAAGGTAGAAAGAGAAATATACATACAGCTGGGACAATGAGGGACTATATTGCCAAACATTTATCCATGCTGAACGCAGACTGAGAGATCCACATATGGAAGTCCTTCCTTATACTGGTGGGAATCAGTGGTTGGAATAGACAATCTCTTAAAACATCTTATTTCAGGTTATCATAAATTTGTATTTACATAAACTAATACATTATTAAATTAAAGGTTTATTCCAATGGAGAAAAGTATTTAATAATTCCTTCACATAAAAGAAATCTTTGATCTGAGCTAAGAGTACCATTAGTTTGCTTAGCAAAGCTGTATTTTCTAACCGTCTGGTATCTTGAGATCTATGAAGAGTGTTCAGCAGCAAAGGAATAAACATCTAGATTTTTGTTGGTGTTTTTGAGTGGCTTTAAAGAGATGGGGACGTTGCTGAACTCTTCACTTATTTCAGTTTTCAATAGAAGACTGTGTGGGCAGCTTCCCACATAATGGGAGATGCATCAGCAGGCCAATGAATTATCCAAAGTTAATGTAGCATTGTGTTAAACATACAACGGGAAGCTCAAAAGCTACCTGCTAAACATCAGAAGAAGCTAGAATTGAAATAAGGCTGAGTGTGAGGCTCTAGCTCATTCTAAACATTTTAATATGTTTTTTTTTTTACATCCCTGCTTGTAAGTAATGTTCCTTCCCCTATTGCCTGGCACAGGCTGGTCAGAGTTCAGTTTGCTGAACAATACTACATTTGTTTCTTTTAACTTCACCAAATAATGTGCAGCTGACAGCACCTTTTTACCGTCCACCACACAGGCCCTGCAATGGTGGCTGTAATTTTAATTTCCCTCAAGCCTTTCTAATGGACACTGCCACCGTAAGACCAAACACTTCGCACACCTTCATGAACTCCCCTTGGCATGCTTCCCATGGGCCAAGGAGGAGAGCTGGGCACAGCAAAAAGGAAGGCAGGGTGCCAAGAAAGAGCCACCTCCGCTAGCTATGCAATGGGCTTCAGAGGGGGCCGTGCCACTGCTAGTGCAAGGAGCAGCCTTCCTCCACTCACAGCTCACATCTCTGAAACCACTAGAGAGGCAGACAAAAATGTTCCTCCTTCTAGAAGACAGCCAGAGAGGAGTACTCTCTGCTCCCTTCTTCTCTGCAGTTATTCCTCCTAGATGCAGGAAACCAGCATTTAAACCCCTCCCGCTGAAGATATTTAACAGCAGGGAACATGCCTGAAGCCACTAGAATATATGATATCCCAAGACAGGTAGGTGCTCTGAATGACAACACTGAACTTGTGTTATTTTTCCTAAAATAAAAACTGGTCACTGAGACAGCAGGATGGCGTCCAGTACTTCTGGCACCCACTGAGAAGGGGGAAAATCACTGACCCAGCTCAGTATGAAGTAATGCCGTGTCTGATGGACACCCCACTGCAGGCAACGTGCTGAGGATCTTCCAGAATGAAGATGCCACATAAAAAACTTATCCCAAGCATGACAGGTTTTATGGTGATGGACCTCAAATTTGGGGGTAAAATTCACTGCTGGCTGATCAAGAGTTACAAGCAGGGACGTCTTTCAACTATCTGGCTGTGAAACTGCATCATGTGCTTATTTTCTGTGCTCCCAAATTTTCTGTGCTTCTGTCTCAAAAAGCCAGACTGTCTTTGGAAAAGGCGGAGGCTATAGATAATATATACACACATCATCCCCTCTGTTCATTTTCTGTGCTGGGGACCTGCCTGCCGGCTGGAATGTACAGCCCCCAGAGCTGTGGTTCTCCTTGGCCAGTCCCTGTGTCCCCATGGGGACAGTTTTCCTTGCACAAGTCACAGGTGCAAGGTGGGGTGATGGCAAACCCACACGTGGATGAGAAGCTTCTCATCCTCTTTCTAAAGCTGCACAAGGGCCAGCTGGCATCAGACTCCATAGCAATTTAAAGATGGCAAAATGGCTTTTCAGAACAGATGAGGCAGGACTTTAATTTTATTTCTGGACATCTTCCACCAGACTTCCTGCTTTTTTTCCTTTGCCCCTTGCAGCAGACTGCTTTGTATGCTACTATATACCCTAAAAGAGTAAATCAAGATGCTGAGATAGATGAAAAATGCCTATCTTGCTTTTACTAAATTTGGCTTTCCTTTCTCCTGTTTGATCATTCATTTTCCTGTTTCTTAAATCCCAGCTGAAACCATTCCTTCCTCCCTTTCAGCCCAGCCTGTCTCCCATGGCATTCAGAAACACCTGAAGGAAATCACCTCCAATGCCAGTGCTCTCTGGGATCCTCAACCCCAGAACAGACATTTTCTGTTTCCCCCATTAAGGGTAGGATCCCTTCTCAGGTAACTTCAGAAACCTACAAGTAGGGGGTCATCCCCAGTTCCTGACTGAGTCCAGGGAGAGAAACGGGCACCAGAAGGCACACCTTATCCCACATAAGATATATGCTTTCGATGAAGTGCCCTTTCTCACTGACTAGAGATGCAATAGGTTACAGAAAAGCCACCCCCGCACTAGTATCACCCTTAAGCAGCCTGTCCAGACCACTTCAAGGGCCTTAAGCCTCACTTATGGCTTAAGACTCCTGTGCACAGCTCACCAGTTTAAGACTCACCATAGGGCTGAACCTCACAGTGTACCTTCAGAACGTGATCCTGATAGAAACCAAGGGTGGCATTCAGCTTATCAGTTTGAGACATCTGCTGTGCAGACTTGTATATCTGAGACAGTCATTTACACTTTCTGCATAGTTAGTAGACAGAAAAAAAAGACATTTCCATAGCACGATTTATCTCATCCTAAAGTAGACGATTAAAACAAGCCAGATGAATCACCCTCTCCAAGTGCTTGTTTCTCTCCACCAGCCCTAAACAGTCTGGGGAGATAAGCCCACAAGTGGGTGTCTCTGGTGTGGGTGTCCAAAGCAGGGTGAGATGTGTCCCTCCTCTCCACCACTGCCGTCAGGAACCAAGAGTAAAGCCACGACAGGCAGTGCAGCCAGGCTCTGAGATGGGCCCACGACACAAACATGTATAGCTGTCAGCAGCAAGCTGCTCTCGCTGTTCCCAGCTCGTCAGCAAATGACAGAAAGAAGTACTACAAAAGCGCAGGGTGCCCTTGCCAGCCCTTCAGAGAGAGACAGTGACCCTCGCAGACATAGGTCCTGTCTATTAGGGACTGATACATGTGCCTAATGATGATGTACAACTCCCTCAGCTTCCCCAGACTATGAGCGTGCTTGCATGTGAGCATAATGTAAGCATATTCTTAAACAGCTCTTTAAGGAACGCTTCTGAAAAATCACTGACAGAAGGAAGAATCCTCACAGGTCTCTCTAACAATTACAAATGGGCCATCCTCAAGGCATCTGTATTTTGCTAGCCTCTTAAATGTTTTGTAGCTGTTTGGGTGTTGCACAGAAAGTTTGTAAAGCTTGCAAAAATACTATTTTCTTCTAACAGATATGGGAGATACCTCCTGTAAGACAGCACCTGATCCTCAGAGAGGTTAGGAGCTTTAGAAACCCGTGACATGCAGGGGGATCAGAGCTGAGCACTACACAAAGTATATTCACACAACTTCGGCTGCTCTGTGGCTTCCTCTTCACCCAGTAATTACTACATGGAGAGACCAGTGGGAGACAGTTATTTCCAAACCAATTACCATTTACAAACATACCTAAGACACAGGATGACTGCTGCTGGTGGTGTTCAGGACACAGAATACTGTTTGCCTCAGTAGCAGAGTCCCAAACTCCTCCAAGTGTTTTTATCCCATTTCCATCTACCACACTAGCTATGCGTTATTTAGCTATCCAGGATTTTTGAGCTAAGCTGTTAAAAACTGCTGAGGCATAATCCTGTGAAGAGAAGAGTAAGTGCCAAATCCACAAAATGATTTACGTCTCTAATTGCCTCTGTAGCTGTCTAAATCTGAAATACTGGCATTTATTCAGATACGTTGCCCAGGCGTTATCTTCACAGTTGGTCAGGTTAAAGAACGAGGTTTGAGGGGGTCACCTGTCACAGCATCCAGTCACTGGTGCAGATTGCCCATGCCATTGTTAATGATGACCTCTCCTCTCGCAGACCATCCCGATAGCTGGTTTTGAGGAATTCTAGTATTTCATTTTGGAAGCCAGTAATCTCCATGTAACAACCTTCCCAAAGGCCTATGATTCTGCTGCTTGGAAATGCAATGAGAGACTGTACAGCCTAATTTCTGCACAATGGGACATTGCCTTCTTCTCCAAATGAGCTTTAGCTTTGCCAAGCTGCTTGCACCAGCTGTATCCTCCTCCCATACCTCTCAGAGCTCCTCAAATACCAAAGAACCTGCTCCTGGGCTCGCCTAAGTGGACTCCTAAGCAGGTCGGTGCCTCCCTTACACCTACACCCTGCCAGGATTCAAAGCACAGTTGTTTACATCTCTCTTTTAAAAAGTCACCTCCAAGAAATATTTCTAGTATACATTTGAAGTAATCATTGGAACAAGCCTAAAACATCACTTTTTTTCTCCCCTGGGCAAATTACCTCCTCAGTTAATGCTTTCCCAGCAACCGAGAGCATATTCCCCTCTGAGCAGACCAGCTTTACTGCCGTGTGGCTGCCCTGGCCCTGGGCTCCTTCTAGCTGGGGAGCTGCCACCCCAAGGAGGTGCCCTATGTGCTGAGCCATGGAAGGCGAGCTCTTGCTCCCCCTCTGCTTTTTGAATGGCAGGGTTCAGACCTTTAGCTGCCAACTCAGCTGTGAAACAGAGCAGCAAGTGCTAGAGTGAGCAAGCAATAGTGAGGGACGGGCACCCTAGTGTGGCATAAAGCCATGCTCAAGCCTGCTCTCAGCGTTGCCCACAGGACAGGCGAGGCTGCTCATCCTGCAGCCTCACTGCTGCCCTGGGACAGGGGTGGATGGCCACAATGATGAAGGAAATGTAGTTTCTCTTTCCAGGTTTTTTAAGAGGCTTCTGACAGAATCACACTCCAAAGGGTTGCATGGAAAATAAGCAGCCAGGGAAGGTGCTGGAATGAAAAAAAGGCCCAGTGCAAGATAGGAAACCTGGAAGGAGTAAAGGAAGCGATGGAGAGGAGTGACTGGAGCTCTGCAAAGGCCTGCTGTGGGACCTGCATGCTTCAACGTAATTATAAATATCACGGGGGCAAGTGGTGAGCTGCCAGTTTCCTAATGAAATGAAGTGATCATCCAGGGCTGCAGGATGACAGGCAAAGCGGTGTGGTCATAAAACAGCAGACTGGAGAAGCATACAGATGTAGAGCTGCAGGTGGGAGTATGCAAACCCCATGCTGCACGCACAGTGATGGGCTCTGACCCATCTCTCAGGCTAGAAAAACACCTTCCCAATCAATTCCACCAAGCTGGAGACAGGACCAGAAAGATCTTTGGTCAGGTCCCACAGGTCTGTTCATGTACTTGTTCAGGAAATTGCTCTTAGCTTCCTAAGGGGAAGCTGGCAGTGTACATGGGTGGCTGGTGCATGGGGCTGTAATGCTTAGTGTTTGGGGTTTGTCTATGCTCAATATCCAAACTTCCCTATTGTAGTAGGTCCTGAAGGTCTAACAGACCAGTTTTACATTTTTCAGTGAATACCAATTAACACATCACGATGGAAAAATGATGAAGCCCCATAAATCTTCATAAAATCAGTTCTTAAATGAGAATAATTGGTCCAAATGGCATTGCACATGTGGGTTTTTAGACAATATTTAGGAAACTGTAAAAGTACTCTCTAAATACTTTGCCTTACAGTAACAGATAAAAATTATGTTACTTAATTTGATCATGGAATAGCATGACTACATTAAGAATAAATCAATAGAGGAGGTAATTTTAGAAATTCACAATAGAGGTTATTTTAAAAAACAAAACCAGGGTATTAACCTATTAGGCCAGAAAGTCTGAATTTGTTTGAGGCTACAGCATAAGTTCTAAGAGGGATGTAGGTACCTGGGAACTCTATGAATACAGATTCAAAGCAAGACAAATGCAGCCTGAGTTCAGACCTTTTTTTGCTGTTGAAATTTATTATATAAATTAATTAATCATAAAAAATAACGTGTTAGGATAATCTGTGCAGGACGTTCAGATTTATCTGATCATCTCACCTTAATTTCAACAGGGTAGGAAATAGGTCTGTTGGCTTGTAGGTGATCAAGATGAGTCTCATGTGCTTTTATCTATGGAAATCTATGTCCCATATCACTGATACTACCAAATCATCCATACAGCTTATCTTGCCAAGCAGGCATAAGTTTACTCTTAACAGGTACTCCTAAATCCTTAAGTACTACCCATAACTACAGTGATTTCTATCACTAATGGTTATCATATATTAATGCCTGTTTTATCCTGTGCTAAATATTATACTTAAGCTTACTAAGAGTTGGAATTAAATAACAGATCTGAACGTATTTGTTGAAGATATGCTAAATTCTCCTCCCTAGCATATATGTATTCCTTTATTCCTGTCAAATACTCCAGCAAGATTTTCTGCAAAATCTATATTCTAATTCCTGTTAGTGACAAAGAGAGAGCTGATAAATTATCAGTTCTGTACTGCAGCAATTTGGACTGTAATCCATTTAATTTATCTTCAGAGGCAACTGCTTAGAAATTCTATTAAAATTGCTGCATTGAAATGAGCCTCATTAAAACATGATATTCCACTTTGAATGTTGTGGGGTGAGGAGTTCCCCTATACTGTCCTTTTTATTATTAAGCAGAATGCGTGATTTGAGTCCAGAGTGAAAACTGAAAATACTGTCTGCTTATTACAGTACACTGGAAAGTAACATCTGCAAATAGACATAAAGAATAATCCTGAGATACATATTCTTGATAGTATGGAAAATTAGATTTTTTTTTTCATTATTCTGAATTCCCTTCCTGAATAATAAATGCAGTTGGGATTTTGCTATTTATTTTGAGGAGACCAGCATCTCTGTGAAGTACAACTTGCATTAGAATGAAAATAAACCATGGCCAAAACTGGATTCTGGGCCAATGTGAATTGGAGGCTTTGCAAATTTCATCTGGAACAAAGGTTTAAGCAATGGTTGTCTGCTCTGGTGAAAAAAACAAGACTGCATTCTCTACAGGAAACTACTATATTAGCCAGCAGTTTGAGAACCATGTCTTTCCTGAGCAATGGTTCAATTGCCAAAGGCTTATACTCAGCTACTTGTACTAATATGAATACCACATCCATATCAGTACATATAAACAGGTATTATATTGAGTGGTAAGCCAGCAACGCTGGCTGCATTTTTTCAGAAGCAAGACAATGTTGTCTTTCCCTTACAGAGCTTTCTGAAATTGTGAGCTGCTTGGTATTCAGGTATACACAGTTTTAGATAACAGATTTTGTCAGAGCCCATTGGTCTCTTGCACACTGAATTCTAAGTCCAGCTGATTGTTCTCTTAGCAGATAAAGGGTCAACCTGCTATTGGACCTAAAACATGATGCTTTTTTAGGTCCTAAATTCAGAACACGACACTCAGAGCATCTGTTCTCTGCCAGCTAACAACCAGACAGCAGAGTGACTTGAAATGGATTTGAGTCTGCTCACAATGGTTGGAGCAGCATACATATACCCAGAAAAGTCCTCACGTGATTTGCTGCTCAAGGATGTACCAGAGGAATCAAGAGGATGCCTCCTCACATCTCACTGGCAAGCTCACCCAAAGCTGGGTCTCCTTTGGTAACAAATCTAGGCTTGGCTAGACCCTTGTTGGCATCAAGACAATTATTACAACTCTGAGCAAAAAAAAAAAAAAAAAAAAATTACATGTAAGGATTCCAGTTTCCATTTCTGTCTGATAATTACCTTTTTCTCTTTTCAGTAAGAAAGGTTTTTGGAACCTCTTACTGTTTCAATTGGCTATAGAAGACATACTCATACTTTTTTTTTCAGCCATAAATACAGTGCTATCTTTGCTGAAAGCTGCACTAGGGAATGTGGGGTGATTGTGGAAAAGCTATATCCAGAGCATATTTCCTCACTTCTGCATTCTTCATGACCGAATTACAAGGCTTATGGGACTCACCGGTCTTTCCTTCCAGGAGTTTGTTCTATGGCCAGAAATAGTGATGCTGAGCAAAACCCATTCCTGTTACATCAAGAAAATTCAGTGTATAATTATTGTATAACCATAGGGTACCAGATCCCTTGGAGAAATTTGTGCCTTGTGTGGGACTCTCAAAATTTCAAGGCAAGGTTCCTCTGCATTATGACAAATTAGAGTGGATTTAAGTTTCTGGAATCGGGCAGTTAATGTTGGAGGTGGTGCCTGGCTTCTCCAGTACACGGTGCCAACGCATTTGGTGGGCATCTCTGCCTGAAAGCAAGCCATCTCTGCAATGCAAAGAACACCTTGTTTCCTGTTGCCTTTGATCTGATGCTGCAGTGACTGCCAGCAAAACTCAGTGATGATTACAAAGTTAATCTACTCTCTTATTAGCCAAAGTCCTGCTTCTGCAGGATGCTATCCAGGTCTGCAGTGGCATCTCACAGTTCATAATTAACAAACATTACCTGTGCTTTGGATTAAAGGTTGGTGATGGTACTCCAGCCACAGTGACGGAACCACCTAGTATGCAGGAGAATGTGCTGTGCTGAGTATAAGGGCTAAAACAGGTACAATGTAAATAATACTACTCATGTGCCCTGTAACTAGGATATGGCTAGGGAATACACATTAAATGATCATACCCTTCCATGTGGAACTTCTGGTCTTTTCCCTAGCTCTTGTACTGAACTGCTTCTATGCTACATACTCTTCCATCTGCAATTGTAGGCCATTATGAAAAAAAAGGTGAAATTTTCTTCTACAAATATTATCAAATGAAATTAGGAGACAACGCATGACGCATTCTGGTGACCTAATATTTCTTTTTACTAGCCTTTGTTCCACCTTCTCATGAGAGAAATCTATGATTAAATAGACAGATTACTAATCTGCTTATTTTTTGAAAGCAAATGCCTAAATTGATTCAAGATGACAAGAAAATGCACCTTGCTTCATTTAGGGATATGTGGGTGAAATGTAATAGCCTGTGATCTACAGAAAATCCCAGATGATTATCCAATGGTTGATGTTATTCTTAAGTTATGTCACCGTAAATGAAAATATTGTTTGTCTGTATCGTGTACATATTGGCTCGTTTCAGCCACTAAAGTAAGGAAGCTTGGATAAATCTTTAATAACTTATCTTTCTGCTCTGTGATGCATTAAAGCTCCTGCTCTAGCATTACTTCAGTAACATCAAAATGGTCTCATACATTCGTTTTATTTTTGTATCATTTGGGGAGGGGATATACAGTGCAGAAGCAATGAGTCACCTCTAAACCTATAGATTATGAGTATGCACAGGCAAGATGGTATAGAAAACAATGAGTGGGACACGATCAAAGATGAGCTGGCAGGAATCCCCAGTGAGTAAGCCTAGCACAGCTAAGAGCGGCTCATTTTGAGACTGTTTAAAGACTAGGAAAGCACGGCGCCATTTGGGAAGGGTGCCAGGTGTTATGAAACAAGAAACTCCTCACTCCTTTGGAGCACAATCTTGGATATCTGCTCAAACAGGCTGTTGTATTAGCCAAAAATACTGAGAGAAATAAGAAAATTGGGCAGAAGTTGCCACAGGTTAAAGCCAGAGTGTAAGTATCATGTGTGCATTTACCACTCAGTAAATGTGAAATAGGATGCCCCTTTTCCAGCAGAGGAGTAAGTGACATTGACTTTACCCTGGGATGGCAGCATGGCAGCAGGTACAATGGAGAAGCAAACTGCAAATTACACCCCCATTCATTTTCATACCTGTATGCAGAGCCCCTGCCTCTTGTTACCATTAATGTCACCCCTAGATCATTCATTTTGTCCCAGCTCCGGCCAGGAGTGAGTGAAAGCTGCTACCACAGCCCTGGAACAAGCAAAGCATGGGTTTGATGGTCTCTGCCGTGACTGTGAATGTCCACATCAAAGATTCAGCTATTTTTTGTCTTCCGTGCAAGAAGAGAGGCTGAACAAAAGCAAACATTTTGCAAATTAATTACTCCACACAGAAACTGGCGTGCATTCCTCACAAAGGCCACTTCAGTGGGGAAGCACTGGCAAACCAGCAGCCTTGGCTGAGCCTCTGAATCACCAGCCTTTTCTGCTCTCCCGTTTCTTCTGTTTTCTAGAACTACATGAGCACTGTTCAGTTTTGCAATGTACATATCTCATATAAAAAAGACCAGTGGGCACAATTCTTGCTCTACTAATGCCTACCCCTGGGTGTAATTTTCGTGGGGTCTGTCCTTGTGCTCAACTAAAGTATGAACAAGCACCGTCTGATTAGCAAAACCTTCAGATGACACCAGCAGAACACTGCTAGCAGCAGAACAGTATTCGTGCAGCATGTATTTATGCAGCATTTGAGCTTATTCCCCCTCAAAAGGAAGTTTAATTAGGAACATGCAGGAAATCAGCGACTTCAGTAAATGAAGTCCCCTCACACCCCGACCACATCCATCCTTGGGGATGCCCTCCTGTGGCCAGAACACAGATCTGGGGCTTAGGGGGTTGTCTGTTTCTATCTGTTGCAGGTCTTTTCTCCCCTGTTCCGTGAAAAGATGTGCTGCTTGCTTTTAGATAAGCTGCTTCGTTCTGCAGTTCCTCGTCTGCCCCATCTGCAAAATGAGGATAATAAGAATCACATAGCTGAGGGAGGCATACTGCCACTCATGGAAGTTTTTGCTGTGCTTGGGATCTTCAGCCTATGCTTGCTAAAGAAGCCCAAAAGATTTATTACTGAAGTAATTACAGTGTTGATACATTTGTGATGAATTCCCCGCAGGCATGAAATACATTAAAGGCCAAATTCATTTCCCATTTGTACTTGTAAAAATTCCCTTTAACTCCTGTGATGCAAACAAAGTTACTCCAGAAGTGCAGGTGGAGGAATCCTGTTCTACAGCAACTACACTGAGACGCACACATGTAGTAATTGAAAACAGGGGGGTATAATTCATGTTACAAGCAACTTTGAATACCACCAGAGACTTTTCCTGATAGTGCAGAGGAAAGGTGCCATATGGGGAGGCTGTGATACCACTTGGTTGGTGCCAGAAGCCTGAGAATTAGGAGGTCTAACTAGGGACTAATTAAGCCAAGGACGGGTTTGCTCTGGCAAGGTGATTGTCCTGGAGCTTCTTGTGAAAGCTGATGTCACCTGCCTCTGGAAGATCCCAAGATGCAGAGCAGGGATGGATATTTTCCTTTCCCATGGAAGGAAAGACAGTCCTCCAAGTACTCTCAACTTTCACGTACAAAGAGGGTGAAAGCAGGCAATCTTGGTCCAAGAGAAATGCAGTATGGATGCAGCTGGTGATAAAAACAATAACAGAAAGATAGACAGGCACAAAACAGGCACCGAGCCTATATTTCTCAAAATATTAAGTGTGTGCAATGGCACCAGGCACACAAAACACATGGTATGGTTACTGCCTGCCTGAGTGATGCGTATGGATAGAGTTGTCTTTAAAAGTGCTGGTACAGCAGACTCAGTGCATACTGATGATTCAATCTCTGAAATAATTTGAAATGGCAGTCACGCTTCTGAAGGCGCACAAAGTCCTTATCTTCCTTTTAAAGTAAGGAAGCTACTGCACCGACTAGAAAATATAAAGGGAATGCCGGAAGGCTTCACGGCAATGCATATCAATGAAAGGCTCCTCTTGGCTAACTATCCTATACAGAAGCATATTCCCAGGGGTTCTGCCAAAGATCCTTGAAAGGCTTTGGTGGTGGTTGATAAGGAAAAGAATAATCTTACCTACAAAGCAGAGCAAAGTTTCTGCTGTCTTGAGCTTGCAGCACTGGCTGTATCTTTGCAAGGAGTGTTGGCTACAAGAGAACTTCGGGAAGACGAATCTTTGGCAGAGGTACGGCAGCCAGACCGAGGGAAGAAAGCAGTCCACCGTACGCCCACTGTCTCACTTCAGTCTGTAACTACATCCTGGCTTTTTCATACAGCTCTAAACACCAGCTGGCAAAATTAGTCAATATTAGTCTGAAAGGAAATGTTGTCAATTGATTTGGAAAGAGAAGCTCTCAAACAAAGCCAGTCTGTTTCATGAAAAGGAAACAAACGGTGAAGGAAACTCTTACCTGCTTCTATACAACCTCTGGTCTCTATCATACACCATCAGGGCAATTTAGACATTGCCACTGATGATGGCAGAAACAAGAATCTAAACTAAGGAAGGAAAAGTCCAACTAGGTCAACAAAGTCCCTGGTGGGCGGTGGTACGGTATCAGGGAGCTGGTACACATGGTGGACATGGATGTGCTTGAAAGGATTCAATTTTGCAGCACAGGGGAAGATTGCTCTGCCCCTGTTTCTATATTAGGTAGGTAATAAACTGTATTTGAACTGGTAGAAAACGAGTATGACCCACATTTCAAAGCTGGAACCTAGTGGGTTATTATTATTTATGATCACAAAGCTTGTGCAGTGCACCAAAAGAAAGGAAGCCATGCTCACTGCCCAGAGGAGCCTCCGATACAAACCTCGAGAGAAACAGTGGTGGGCACAGGGCTAACTCCAAGGGCTTTTATTTATTATAATTACAGCCTAATTAAAATCTAGCTTCTTATTTTACTCAGCAAACTGAGAACCATTCTCCTACCTCTACAGCAGAAGGTTTTTATGCTGGGAGAATGCAACAGCTGTATTCTCTATGAACCGAAATCACAGCCTTCAGGTACTCCTCATTTTTCACTCTACTTCGTGATTTTAGTTCCTCTCCCCCTCCTTGGGCATTTCTGCTTTTTCCCTTTCTTCTGCACAGATGTATTGCTACCATTTTTCTTTTTCTATCTTTTTCCCCTCAGTTTTTCAGCATTATTATTTTTCTCCTTCTTCATGAACTTTCCATGGAGTCTCACATTCACATTTTACCTCTTCCTGTCTTTTCATTCCCTTTTGGGCTTTGTTCTTCCCCTCTTCTGCCTCCTGCTTGTCGCCACCTGCCTCCCTCCATTCCCCTGAGCCAACCTTTTTCTCTCACCAACCCCATTCTCTCCACCAACCACCACATCCTCCAGCGGGTCCCCCAAGCCAGTGCCTTCCTCTTTGCCATTCCTTGAGGAGCTCAGCTCCCTCTCCACCCCTCAGATGAACTCCTCTTCCTCACCTGCACCCTCTGAGTTCCTCCGATCTCCGCTCCCCCCGTCCATCTCACCTGCTCTGCCTAGCTCCAGGACACAGCCTTCTTTCTCCCCAAGACCGCAGCTCCTCCAGCCAGGCCACCCACTCGCTACTCCCGGAGCCTCAGGGCTCTCTGGGGGGACCCCTGATCGCACCCTGCCCCTTTCCCCGTCTGAAAGCCTCCAGAGCTCCCCGCGGCCCCGGAGGGGCTCCTGATGCCCATCGCGGCGGCGCAGCCCCCACACAGCCCCACAGCAGCGCCTGCCGGGCCGGGCACGGGAGGCGAGGGCAGGTTCTCGGGGTGTCCCCCCGTCCCGCCCGCGGGGCTGCCCTGCCTCCGGCGTCCCCCCCGTGCCGTCGGGGTCCCGGCGGGCAGCAGCTCGCCCACCGGCTGTGGGGCCGGTGCCAGCTCCCCGGGCCCCGACGGGACGGGGGGGAGCCAAGAGCGGGGAGCACCCGGGGCACCCCCCCTTCCAGCCCCCGCGTTACCTTCCACTTTGGTGAGGGTGAGCACGGGGCTGTTGCAGGCGCTGAGCGGGGCCACCCTGGCCGAGTGCTTCTTCATGGCGAGCCCGTCGCCGGCGGCAGCTCCCCGCCGCCCCGCGCCTACATCCTGGCGCCGCCGGAGCCCTCCTGGGCGGCGCTCCCGGCACGGCCCCGCGGCCGCCCGCCGGCTCCCGGCCCGCCGCCCTCTGCCGCAGGACCGGGCGGCGGCGGCGGGGGCTGGGGCTGGGGCTCGCCCGCTGCCGCTCGGGGCTGCCGCAAGCCCCA